>CM056049.1:47884396-48389396 GCA_029574335.1 Rana kukunoris
AAGTCACATGTATACAGTAATTAGTGCATATTTTATAAGCACTGATCTCAGTATAAATGTGAAGGTGCCAAAAATGTGTCAAAAGTGTCCGATGTGTCCGCCATGATGTCGCAATAAAAATCGCAGATCGCCGCCATTACTAGTAAAAAAATAAATAATAATAATAATAATTCTGTCCCTTATTTTGTAGGCGCTATAACTTTTGCGCAAACCAGTCGCTTATTGCAATTTTTTTTTTTTACCAAAAATATGTAGAAGAATACGTATCGCCCTAAAACTGAATTTTTTTTTTTAAATTGGGCTATTTTTTATAGCAACAAGTAAAAAATATTGTATTTTTTTTTCAAAATTGCCGTCGTTTTTTGTTTATAGCGCAAAAAATAAAAACCGCAGAGGTGACCAAATACCACCAAAAGACAGCTCTATTTGTGGGGGAAAAAGGACACCAATTTTGTTTGGGAGCCATATCGCACGACCGCGCAATTGTCAGTTAAAGCGACGCAGTGCCGCAAGCTGAAATTTCACCTGGTCAGGAAGGGGGTTTACATGGAAGTGGTTAAAAGACTAGGAAGAGAGCACAACAGGGCTCTGGTTATGAGACTCAGGAAGGGGCTGAGTGAGTGGAGCACTGAGTGCTGGACTAAAAAAAAAAAGGTTTGCTTTACTGCATGTTTTGTGGGTGACAGGGACCAGCCCTGCACCGTATAGAGAGGAGACTATGGGCCAGATTCAGGTAGATGGGAGCATCTTTAATCTGGAGTAACGTTTCTCATTTACGTTACTCTGGCGAAATTTTAGGAGCAAGTGCTGTTATTCATGAAGCACTTGCTCCTAAAGTTGCGGCAGCGTATCGAAAATGAGCTGGCGGAATTCAAATTGGGCGGGTACGGGGCGTGTATTATTTAAACTAAGCGTGATCCCGCGGCGAACGTACTGCGCATGCGTCGACTGTCAATGCATCCCAGTGCACATGCTCCAAATTCTGTAAGTGAACGTCAATGACGTCAAATCCCCATTCATGGACGTTTTACGCAAGCGACGCAATTTTTTTGTTTTTCGACGCGATGACGACGGCTATACTTAACATAGGATACTCCACTAGGGGGCTGCTTTATCTTTATGCCGCGTAACGCTTACGGAAACGTCGGAAAGTCACTGCGTCGCGCCCGATTAACATATTTTTTTCGGCGTTAATCAGTGGGAACGCCCCCGGCGCCATTTTTAATTAAAGTTGCGATGCGATGGCAAAATTCAATTACGCCGCTCGCATCGGAACTCCAACCCGGCGTTTCTTGTTTTCTGGTTACAGAAAACAGAAACGCCTGCTTAAAGTGACAGTTAGGCTGGAGTATCACTGATACTCCAGCCTAACTCTACCTGAATCTGGCCCTATTTGTTTAGTTAGCGCCAGACGGCAAGGATTTAATTTATTGTTTTGTTTTATTTTTTAACCTGCAAACCATTTATAAATAAAACCTGGCACCTGCCAGACTTTAAAAGAAAGTGCCTGCTTGCGGACTATCATTCAGAAAAGTTGATCCCCACGAGCTAATCTCCCACATATATATATATATATATATATATATTATATATATATATATATATATATTTTGTAATAGTGAGGGTCCCTGTCACCATATATACGCAGAAAAAATGGACACAGAGTCTGCATGTCAGCAGACTGCAGAACTACACAGCATAGTTTTTAAATGGAGAAAACTGCTCTGTTAGTTTTCTCCAGGTTTTGATAGTTTGTTTTGAATGGGGCTGTGTAGTTGGAGATCCTGCAGAGACTTGGGCGGGATGGGATATCCAATCCTGTGTCCGGGTCTTGGTAATAACCAGCAGGTTGGGTTTCCAGCTGAAGGCTGCCATTATAATCAGGGACTGGTCAGAACAGAGAGGGAGGTGGAAGGTGTGCAGCTGGCTGTTGCTGCAAGACATACCTGTATGTGGGGATCTGTCTGTCTGTCTGCCCTGGAGACTACATCCCTGGTGTCAGGGGAATTCGTGCCTGAAGGACTGGGATGCTGGTAGACCTGAGGTGACTAGCCAGTCCAAGAGGGGCTAAAGGAAGTCCGGAAGTCTGGGAGACGGTGGGCTGGAGAACCTGTTGAGGCCAGGAGTGGGCCAGGTTAGCAGGTACAGTAAGCCTAGGAGCCAGGAGGCTTGGTATTTTTTTGAGTTCTGTGAACATTACTGGAGAAGAACCTCGGCGTGGGAAATCCTGTGTGTGAACTGTTTATTTTTCCTTTTTAATAAAAATGGGCTGCCATGCCCTCAACTGAACAACTGCCTACTGTGGACTCGCTAAAAAATCGCATTTTGCCACTTGAGTTAAACCCCAATGTTTACAATATATATAATATATATATACATATATATATGTCTATACCTGGGAGCTCCCCCTACTTTATAAGCTATGTGTGAGATCTCACTTAAAGTACTTAGTCCAGACATGGGGCGTGACCGGATGTAGGATGTGAGAGACGTGAGGATGTTGGAGTGAGTGGATGGCTGATCTCACCTCCCCTCCTCTCCCTACCTGGAGTCCTATGCCACGGTGCCGTGCCTGAGCTTGAGCCTGCCTTCCTGCCCCCCTGTTTTCGGAGCGGTGCCGTTTCTCCCGTCCGTGGCGGGCGCCCGGATTCGCCCTGTTAGTCTGGAATTGATCCGTGGGTGTGCGGGGGCTCCGGATTCGATTCATCTTGAGGTGGAGATGCACGGACCCTGATACTGCCGGAAGTCTCGCGAGACCTCACGTGCTGTATCGAGCGGATCGCGCTTCAGGACGCTGAACTGACAGTCGGAGGTATCGACCGTAGCAAGCTTTCCTTGTGAGAAAGGTGCCACCAAAAGGTACTTGCAATCAAGGATATAGGATCCAGCTCTAAGATCCAGATTTAAGGTAAAAACCAGTCTACCACACTCAGTGCATCGCTCTGTATTGCCAGCAGTGTACAGAAAGGGACGATCTTTTGGGATGCTCCTCCAAATCCCCACTACTAACTATTTACTGCACTACCACATTTAAGTATATGGTGTGGAACTGTGGCTTTTCCTTAAAACAAGATCAATATAGGATACCATAGGTGAGAGGTGATATATTGCCGTGAACTGTAAGTGCAATAAGGGGCAACCCTGGAGCAAGAAGATAATGGGAAGGAGGAGTGAAGTGCGATGTGAAATAGAAAGAGATTAAATATCTCCATATTGTGCATAAGGCAATAAGCCTGGAAGGTGTCAGAAGTCTATTTAAATATCTATGAATTACTGCATTGCTGATATGTCATCGCTGCAAGAATATCTAACTGAGGGCTCCTAATTATCACTCTGTTGGACCTGCTGGGTTTAATTGTTGCTACAATGCTCAGAGTTCTCTACCATTCTTCAGATATACCTGTTTGAAGTCTGTAAAGTGCTGCTAATGGACTGGATGCCATAAAATTGCCCCGAAAAAGGGACTGACCTATACAACAAGTTTGGTAGCAGGGGATAACCATACATACAATATAACTCCCAAGTTATTTAACTAGAAGGAGGGTGGCTTCACTGTATGAACTGTTGTGGTAAGCTCTCTGATAAGCCCTAGGAGTCCCTAGGAGTCTTGCCCCTTAGTCTTCCCCCCCCCCCCCCTGTGCTTGCTATTGCCGGGACATTTGGAGTGGTGTGTATTTTCACGCTCCCCCTCCATGTTCACTATGACAACTAAACGTGGCCTTGAGGATCAGCAACACATAAATGGAGCCCCTACTACACATTCAGCCAAGGGAAAGGAGAAGGGTAGCCAGGTAGCAGCAGCGAAGTTGAACCATTTTTTTCCAATCTGTCCAAACTGCATCCCAATCACCCACTAGAAGGGGCCAAGCACCGTCAGCTACACAGACTAACGCCCCTCCAGGTCTATCTGCTGCTAGGAAAAGCCAAGGGACGGCAGCCTCAAAATCAACCAACTCTACAAACCCAAGTGGGGACAAAGCCCCGAACAACAAAGGACTTAGCGGAGAAGTGAATGAAGCTGCATTAGCAACAACTATGCCGATGCTCTCAACGAGCGACCCAGTCACCTTAACAGGCCTTGAATTAACAGAGAAGCCTACACTGAAAGACGTTCTGTGGGCTGTCAATGATTGTAAACAATTTATGGTGGGCTTTGATACCCAGTTAAAAAATCTTAGTGAAGAGCTTGTCTCAGTACATCAGGACATGCGCAAAACGATTGAAAGAATCAACACCCTGGAAGAGCGATTGAGTACGGTGGAGGATATCCTGTACCCGTTTGAGAAAGAACTTAGGGGCCTGCAAGAAAAGACGGACCTACAAACAACTAAAATTTGATGAAATTGAGAATAGACTTCAAATGAATAATCTTCGTATGATTGGTCTGCCGGAACGGAGTGAGGGGCCTGATACTATATCTTTCATGGAGGACTGGCTTAGGGATATCTTTGGCCCTGATACGTTCTCCTCTTTTTTTGCTATTGAGAGGGCCCATCGAGTTCCCTTCAAACCCCCGCAAGAGGGAGGGCGCCCTAGACCACTTATCTTTAAGCTTTAAGCTCTCCTACTATGGTGATAAAATCACTCTGCTCCAGAAAGCCAGAGGAATGGGGGACATTATGTACAAAGGGGTTAAAATCTCATTTTATCCCGACTTCTCTACTGCTCTACAAAAACGTAGAGCTAAATTCACATCAATAAAATGCACCTTACAGCAACACAAGGTGGTATATGCCTTACAGTATCCGGCTCGTTTACGGTTGACAGCCTTGGGCAGGACATTTTTTTTTTAACTCACCGGCAGAGGGAGCACAATGGTTGGAAGCAAATAGCAAGGACCTATAGACACTAGTATAGTCTCATGTCTTTTTCCCCTCCCCTTTTTTGGTCACTTAACCATCTATTAATTGACTACAAAAGCCGTACGGATATTGTAGAACTTTTAGAACTTGATCTAGAACAAGAAGGATATTGAATAATGTTATTTGGGGTTGGGGGCTACTTTGGTCGGTCCTCTTTCCCCCCCTTTTTTTTTCACTTCTTCCCTCTTAACTTAAATACCATCTCAACCTAAATAATTGCAATATAACTGCAATGACCCTTTTATTTTATTTTTTCAACGGTAATATAAGAATATTGATGTTAAATGCACTATTAGTTTGAGGGGGTGGGTTTTTTTTTTTGGAACTTGAATTTTGGTCATTAAATGTATTATTACTTTGGAACGAGGAGTGGGGGTGGAGGGGATTTTTTTTTTTTGTAATTTAAGACTATTGATATTAAATGCACTAGTGGGGGGGGGGGGATTCAACTTAAATAAGGGTAATACAAGATTATTGATATTAAATGCACTAGGTGGGGTTTTTTCTTTTTCCCTTTTTTTTCTCTCCTCTCTCTCAACTTAAATAATGGCAATATAAGAATATCGATATTAAATGCACTAGATGGGGGGGGGGGGGTTTCTTTAATTTAAACAATTGCAATATAAGATTATTGATATTAAATACACTAGCTGTTTTTTTTTTTTTTCCCTCTAGTTCAGGGGGGGGGGGAGAGGGAGGAATGGGTATATAAGGACACTTCTATAGTGACACAATGTATATTATTATATTGTTAATTGTCAATGCCCTTAACTTGCCTGCGTGGGAGGTATATCTATCAATGTTTTTTTTTTTCCCCCCTTTTTTTTGGTTGAGAAAATGGGGATCTAGAGTAGGAGATGGGATGGGGGTGAGGAGGGAGAGATGAGGTCTTTGCCATTCAGCATGGCCGAGGGGTCAACGAGTGTTAGAATGAGAGGGTGGAGGTGGATAGATGAGAGTGGTGAGGTCACAGGTGAAGCCCCAAGGGGGAGCCCTGATGGGAGGGGAGGGGAGGGGGGAGAGGGAGGGAAAATAAGGGTGGGAATTTTGATAAAGGAAAATACATCAAGTCCAATAGGGTATAGGAGAGGCACTAGTCTGGAGCGACAGCAGGAGATGGAAGAGGAGGGGAGAGGAAAGGGAAGTGAAAGGGGAGGGGAGAGGAGTAGGAGGGCTGCTTTTGTCTATTCCTTCCCACTGCTACTTCCTACAATTATTTATATCCCTATGTATTATGACTTGGAGGATTAGGTTATGGAATATACGGGGACTAGGAGATCCCATTAAGAAAGCCTTGGTATTGGCATCAATGGATGGGAGAGGGCCAGGGATACTTTGCTTACAGGAGACACATTTAACTAAAGACAATATGGCCCAGCTGGGCTCACGGAAATTCCCCTTTCGCTACCATTCGGTTCACTCCTCATATTCGAGGGGGGTGAGCATAATGGTGGGTAAGGGGGTGCCATTTATCTGTGAAGAAAGTCTGATAGATGATCAGGGTCAGTTCATATTCTTAGCCTGCTCCATTGGGGGCAGGCCATATGTATTAGCTAATATCTATATCCCCCCCCCCCTTTTAAGTTTGATATTCTTCGGAGACTGGTGGAATTTATGTTGGACAAAACTGATATTCCCTTAATAGCAGTAGGAGACTACAATGAAGTATTAGATAAAGTTTACAATAGATTTCCCTCTGCCCAGAAGCAAACCCCGGAGGAAGGGAGCTGCCTCTCCCAATTTCTGGAGGAGATAGGATTAATAGATATTTGGCGCACTCGCCACCCCTGTATCCTAGAAGTAAAGCCATAGTAGCTGAACAAAGCTATATTGAGGCCCCAAACTTAAGCAGGCAGAAAAAATGGCTGGATAAACAGAAGGTATACAGGATGGCTATTATGAGGAAAACACAGAATTATCAGATATTTCAGAAACAAACTAAATTTGGAGAGGGAGAGAAAGTGGGACGAGCATTGTCTATGTTGGTCCGGGCCAACTCCCCTTCCTCAAATATTGCGGCAATTAGGACTCCTACAGGAGATATCTCTACTGACGGTAATGGGATAAGAAACGTATTCTACGATTTCTATAAATCTCTTTATAAGTCTAGGGGAGGAAATGAAGGTATGAAAACCTTCCTTCATGATCTCCCGGTTCCAGCATTGTCAGCAATTGACAGGGGAAAACTGGAGTCCGCTATTACATTGGAAGAACTTCAGTCAGTAGTGGGGGAGATGTCTAGCCACAAATCACCTGGCCCTGACGGCCTCCCAATAGAGATTTACAGGCGGTTAGGTAAAACCTTGATACCAGAGCTTCTTCAGACACTGGAAAGGGTGTTCTTGGAGGGACATCTTCCTCCTTCTATGATGGAGGCAACGGTGGTTGTAATCCACAAAGAGGGAAAAGATAAATTAGATCCTTCCACCTACCGGCCAATCTCATTGCTCTGCACAGACGCCAACATTTTTGCCAAAGTTTTGGCAAATCGTCTCAAACGGGTGCATAGAGAATCTTATTCACTCGGATCAATCAGGGTTTATCCCAAACAGGTCAACTAGTATAAATATCAGAAGAACTTTTCTAAGCATACAGATTCCGACCGATAATGAGGGGTCTAGAGCATTGATAGCCTTAGATGCTGCTAAGGCGTTTGATAGCATTGAATGGCCATATCTTTGGAGGGTATTAGAAAGCTTTGGATTCGGGCCAATATTTATTAAAAGGGTTAAGCTCCTATATAATCAACCCCGAGCAAAAATCAAAGTTAACGGTGTAGTCTCAGATACATTTGGTCTCGAGAGAGGTACGAGACAAGGGTGCCCCCTCTCTCCACTCCTCTTTGCATTTGCTATGGAACCTCTTGCTATTAAGGCGAGATTAAATAAAGATATTCAGGGGTTCAGAAGGGGGTTTGGAGGAGGACAAGATTTTGCTCTTTGCGGATGATGTCCTATTTTTTTTAGGAGGCGTAGATAGTTCGTTGGCCCCCGTGGTCCAAATGGTGAAGGAGTTCGGAAGGTTCTCGGGACTAACAGTTAACTGGGATAAATCTGCCTTACTCCCAATAGATCCGCTAGGTACACAGGCAATAGCTGAAGTGCCCCAGTTAAAAATCTCAACCAAACTGAAATATCTGGGGGTTTGGATAACCAGTGAGCCCAAGAAATATTTCACTAATAACATAGCCCCATTACTGTTAAAACTTAAATTGAAAAAAGATATCTGGAACTGTCTTCCTCTCTCGGTAGCTGGGAGATGTAATTTGATAAAAATTATCTGGCTTCCCCAGATATTATATGTTCTGCACAATTCCCCGGTTTGGGTAAATCAAACGTGGTTTAGACGAATCGAAACGCTGTTTAGGGAGTTGATGTGGAAAGGTGGACAGTCTAGAATCAGATTGCAGACGATGCAGCTCCCGGTAGGGGAAGGGGGGGATGGTGGTCCCACATCCAAGAACATATTTTTTGGCGTTTCAGTTACAGCATTTAGTGGGCTGCGGTAATCAAAACCTAGAGAATAGCTGTTTTAGGTTAATGTTATTAAGGGCCCCACATAGTACAATAATAGAAGCTCTGGAAGCAGCCTCATTCTATCATCAATGCCAGACTATTAAGCTAATTAACAAACTGTGGCAGAACACGAAAGTCTTGTTGGGCTATACTGGAATAACTGAATTTACTCCCCTTTTGGCGCAACAAGAATTTAACAGAACTTAGGGATATAGAAATCCCTAAAGTTTGGGAAAATCAGGGAATAACACAATTGCTGCATATGTATGAGGGAGATCTTATTAAAACGTTTTCTAAATTAAGGGAAGAATTTAATATTCCAAATAAAAACTTCTTTAATTATCTCCAGATTAGGCACGCCCTCCAAACCCAGTTTAGGACTCATTCATTAGTTAGGACTCCTACTCTTGGGCTGCTTAATATGATTCAAACCAATGTCACGAGAGGCCAAATATCTGCACTGTACTATAAATTGGGTACCAAAGTTATAAGTCAAACCGGGGTCTATAAGAGCCGAGAAAGATGGGAAAGAGATATTGGGTTACTAACCTCGGAACAGTGGAACGAGATTCTACACAGGGGGACATTGGTATCGATTGCTCCAGCCCAGAGGTTGTCTCATCTATTTCTACTGCACCTTGCTTACCACACACCCAGAAAAAATGTTTCTACTAGGGTGGAAACAGAGTGATGAATGCCCTAGATGCAAGGCACCAAGAGATCTTATTCATATGTTTTGGAGATGCCTCAAGCTTTTTAGATACTGGACAGAAGTGATAAACAGGATCAATAAAGTTTTTGGGACCTCACTAGAGCCAGAAGTTAGAACCTGCTTGCTAGGAGGTATGGAAGACCATAGAAACCCGGCAGGAGCTTTGGAGAGTGTACTTAAGTGCCTGTTCCAAGCTCGGAAGTTGATAGCACAAAGATGGCAAGCACAGGCTCCTCCATCTGTCGAGATCTGGGCTGAAAATATCAACGCCCTGATCTGGTGTGAGAGGGTAGCTCTCATCAAACAAGGAAACTATAATAAATGTAAAAGAGTATGGGGGCCCTGGTTAAAAGAATTGGGATTCCCATTGGATGGATGACAGCTCTCTGAGCCCGTAAGCCCCCTGTTCCCAGGTAGGCTCAAAGTCCATTTGAGTAGATAATAACAGAGAGAAAGTAAACCCTACTATCTCCCTGTCTGTGCCTGATCTAACTCCCCGATGTGCTACTCGGACCCTAGTTCCTACTCCTAAATTATACCTTTGAACAAATAATTAGCTAGCTCAGACTATGGTACCCTCTCCTTCCTGCTCTATCTTTGTTTCCCTGTTTTTTGTTTGTTTTTTTGGTTCCTCTATCAAAGGGGGGGGCGGGGACACTTTTGTAGACAATTGATCTGCACAATGTATAATGGCCTGTATGTAAACAAGAAGGTGTACTAAAATATTGTTAAAAACTATATGTAATCATATACAATGTTTGCTAACATGAAAAAAGAATAAAAAGTAATTAAGATAAAAAAAAAAAAGTACTTAGTCCTGGATCTTCTTTTCTTCGCTAGCTAAAGTGGCTCCTTGTGATTTGTAATCCACAGTTTTGGTGAGTTAAATTGAAGTAAAAATGCTCCTGGTGTAGCTGTAACAACTATTTTAACATTGCTTGAGACATCAAGGTAGATAGGCCTTAAGCCTTCTCAGTGTCAGTTGCTCTGCTCCTTCGTGGAACTATAATTTCCAGTGAGGCCTGTATATGAGTCTAACTGCATGTGAGATTTAACAAACTGTGGGCCGTGACCCGCTCACCCACTGGATAGAGGCTCTGTGTGGTAACTTTTGTCCGGTGACTGCAACTTGCTTCTCCGTCAGCTGGGCCAATCGCTCCGTTCAGCTCCACTGGGTGGATCTTGTTCTCCGATGCTCGGATGAGTGTCTCTGGGTCTCTGCAATCTGGCCAATGTCTCCCCACAGGTCCTCTCAGGCAGGCCACACTCCGACTCCTTTTATCCCCTACCCAGCATGCACCCCTCAAGAAGGTGTTCATGGGTAGGTCACCAAACCTCCTGGGTGAAAAAGGTCAGCCTCCTCCTCCCAAAACAACAGTCACTTCCTGTCTAGTCTTTTGTGCTTCTTTCAGGAAAAACATATCTGCATTACCAGTATTTGGTCACTAGATGGCTCCAAATACTCAAACATAGCAATGTCCATAGATGTTTTATTAAAGTATGCAAACACACATCAACATGGGAGAATATCAGCGCTACACATACATACATACACAACACCCGAGATGCATATATGTATGTGTATATATATATTTATATATATATATATATATATACATACACACACACACTGTAATAGGGACACACACTGTAATAGGGATGAGCTTCATGGTCGAGTCAAACTCATATTCGGCTCGAACATTCGATTGTTCATCGAATTGCAAAAGTTATGGGCCGTTAGTGACAAATTCGAGTGGCGTGTCACGGCCCATAATTCATAATTGCTGGCTAATGATTGGCCAAACATGCACTATGACCCGCATGCTTGGCCAATCACAGTGACGTCTGTACAAAGAGTCGTAATTGGCCAAAGCCAGGGTGACTTTGGCCAATTATGCCTCAGGGGATTTAGTACAAGCCCCACACTATATAAGGCTGCCTCTGTGGTGGCCTTGTGTAGTGTGTTGCGGTGCTTAAAGACAGACAGAAAGAGACAGTGGCCCAGATTCACAGAGCGATTACGCCTGTCTAACTGGTGTTAGACAGGAGTAATTTCAAATTTCGCACGCCGTATCACTAGTTTGAATCCTCAAACCATGATACGGCGGCTTCGGGCTTCGATCCGAGAGGCTTACGTCTTCTACGCTGCGATATTTTTGCGGCCACTGGGAGGAGTCCGCGTCGTTTTCAGCGTCGGGATATGCAAATGACTTTTTACGGCGATCCACCAAGATACGAGTGGTCTTCGCAATCGCTTACGTCATTTTTTTGCTATGTACTGTTAGACCAGCTATTTGCTGGTCTAACGGTGCGTAGCCCATGTTAAGTATGGCCGTCGTTCCCGCGTCAAATTAAAATATTTTTTTTTTTTACGTAACTCGTTCGGGAATAGGAATGTCCGTAAACGACGCTACTCAAACAACGAATGACGTAACGACGTGATTTCGCGCAATGCACGGCGGGACATTTCTGAACGGAGCATGCGCAGTTCGATCGCCGCGGGAACGCGCCTATTTTAAATGCTTCACGCCCCCTACTCGCGTAGATGGCTTGCGAGTTGAGCGGACACCTGGATGTTTGGGTTCGGTGGGTTCGGCCGAACTTCGGAAAAAAAGTCCAAGTTGGGTACCCGAACTTGCCCCGAACCCTTATTGAAGTCAATGGGGACCCGAATTTTTGACTACTAAAATGTCTCTAAAGATTAAGGGAAAGGGCTAGAGGGCTGCAAATGGCAGCAAAATGTTGGTAAGAGCATGGCAAGTACTCTCCAATCAAATGTGGATAGGGAAATAACTTACATAAAAATAATCTTGACAAGCAGGAACCTTCCCCAATGATGGGACACTATTCCTCCCACTGATACCAATGATGGGGCACTATTTCTCCCACTGACACAAATGATGGGGCACTATTCCTCCCACTGATAACAAATGATGCTGCACTATTTCTCCCACTAACACAAATGATGGGACACTATTCCTCCCACTGATACCAATGATGGGAGACTATTCCTCCCACTGATACCAATGATGCGGCACTATTTCTGCCACTGACACTAATGATGGGACATTATTCCTGCCAATGATGCCAATGATGGGAGACTATTCCTCCCACTGATACCAATGATGCGGCACTATTTCTCCCACTGACACTAATGATGGGACACTATTTCTCCCAATGATACCAATGATGGGGCACTATTTCTCCCACTAACACAAATGATGGGACACTATTCCTGCCAATGATACCAATGATGGGAGACTATTCCTCCCACTGATACCAATTATGCGGCACTATTTCTCCCACTGACACAAATGATGGGACACTATTCCTACCAATGATACCAATGATGGGACACTATTCCTCCCACTGATACCAATGATGGGGCACTATTTCTCCCATTGTTCGGGTCAAAAAAAAAAAACGAAAGTTCGCTAGAACCCGAACTTTACAATTCGGGTTCGCTCAAACCCTATTTATACACTATTTTCAGTTTAGCTAGATCCGTTCCTGTATTCTCTTCATAATATATTGACAGGCAGGCAGGTGATTGTGCTAGCTGCAGTATTTTCACTGAGTGTACTGTATTCTTTGCACAGTATGCACCTAAAGCTTACCTGAATACAATTGCTGGTGTTCTCATACAAATACAGGTAGGGAGCTGCAGTATTTTGTTTTAGTGTCCTTTGCACAGTGTGCACCTAAAGCTTACCTGAATACAATTGCCGGTGTTCTCATACAAATACAGGCAGGGACCTCCAGTATCCAGATTTAGTGTCCTTTGCACAGTGTGCACCTAAAGCTTACCTGAATACAATTGCTGGTGTTCTGTTCTCATACAATTACAGACAGGGACCTACAGTATTCCGTTTTATTGTCCTTTGCACAGTGTGCACCTAAAGCTTACCTGAATACAATTGGCGGTGTTCTCATACAAATACAGGCAGGGACCTCTAGTATTTCGTTTTAGTGTCCTTTGCACAGTGTGCGCCTAAAGTTACCTGAATACAATTGCTGGTGTTCTCATACTAATACTACAGGCAGGGATGTGCAAGTATTTTCACTTAGTGTACTGTGTCCTCTGCAACTAAAGCTAACTGAAGACAATTGCTGGTGTTTTCTTAATAATAATACTACAGGCAGGCAGTTGATTCTGCTAGCTGCAGTATAATCAATATATATATATATATATATATATATATATCCCAGCTTTGTGCAGCTACATCTCCCTGCAGGCCGTTAGTATGTCTGGAAGGACAACAAGCAGAGGCAGAGAGTCACGAGCCGATAAAAGAGCGCAAGCAGGCTCTGCGTCTAGAGGCAACAGTGTTCGTCGTGGACACGGTGCATCCTCATCAGCATGTGGCCGTGGGACACGCTCATCCTTTTTTTCGTCAGCTGGCCGTGTTGAGTCGCAACATGCCGAAGACTTGGTAGAGTGGATGACCAAGCCCTCTCATCCTCCTCGTACTCTCTCACCCAGGCTCAGGGTACTTTGTCTTCCCTCTGCTCAATTTCATCAGTCACTCCTTTCCTAGCCCCACCATGTCCACCATGTCCACCATGTCCTCCTGAGGACCCCCCCAAACGAATCTACCACAGTGTTGGGTACATGCTGCAGGAGAATGCGCAGCGTTTTGAAGGCTCCAATGATGGTACCCAGCTAGAGGAAGGCAGTAACGTGAGCCCAGAGAGAAGGGGTGCCCAAGAAGGACAGCAATCTGGCAGTCATGTTCCCCCAGCTGCAGCATACTGCCAGGTTTGCTACAGTGATGAGGAGGGATAGGGATGATGAGGTCACTGACTCCACCTGGGTGCCCGATAGGAGAGAGGAGGAGGAGGCACATCTCCAACGAGGCAGGATGCCCTCCAGTGGCCAGCTTAAGGGCAGCACACTGACTACATCACACCACAGAGCTACGCAGATGCAGGGCACTTCTGTCTCTTCGCGTTATGCCAAAAGTTCTTTGGTGTGGGCCTTTGAGACGAGTGCATCAGATCGCATCGCTGCTATTTGCAACATATGTCTCAAGCGTATCTTGCGTGGCCAAAACATCACCCGCTTGGGCACCACATGCTTGACCAGAGATATGTCGACCTGCCATGCAGTTCGTTGGCAGGCGTACCTAAAAGACCCACACCAAAGAACAAAGCGGACCTCTCCTTGCTCCTCATCAGCTGGGATCTCCAACCCCACTATACCTTCAGTCCTCTCTAAAACCTGCACTGAGAGGAATGAAGGTGTAGAATTAGGTGTGTCACAGCCAAGTACTTGCGGGCTATCTGCTATCGGTACACCAACGTCAGATTGTTCCGGGCAAATTTCCCTGCCCCAGCTGCTGCAGCGCCGAAAGAAGTTCGCTCCCAGCCATCCACATGCCCAGCGGTTGTATGCTAGCTTGGTTAAATTGCTATCACTTCAACTGCTGCCTTTTCAGTTGGTAGACACACCTCTCTTCTCCACCCCCTCCTCTTCTTCTTCCTCTGTGGCCTCTTCCTGTGCTGATTTGTCCTCAGAAGTAGCGGTGCTCCATAGGCGTTCAAGGGGCTACTCAGGTACGCAGACAAAAAGATTCCATGCGGTGCTTGAGCTGGTGTGCTTGGGGGACAGGAGCCACACTGGGGCAGAGGTTCTGTCAGCTCTGCAGGGGCAGGCTCAGAGGTGGTTGACGCCACACCAGCTTAAGCCAGTCATGGTGGTTTATGACAATGGCACCAACCTCCGACAGGGACAACTGACCCATGTGCCCTATTTTGCTCATGTCCATAACTTGGTGGTGCAGCGGTTCTTGGGCAGGAACCCGGGCTTACAGGATGTCCTGAAGCAGGCCAGGAAACTCTGTGTGCATTTCCGCTGGTCATATAATGCCAGTGCTCGGCTGGCTGACCTCCAAAAGGAATACAACCTGCCCAAGAACCACCTAATCTGTGACATGCCCACCAGGTAGAACTTTACGTTGACCATGCTGCAGCGGCTGCACATGCAGCAGAGGGCCATCAATGAGTATCTGTGCCAATATGGCACCAGGACAGGGTAAGGGGAGATTTTTTTCCCCCAGTGGGCCATGATCAGGACTGCATGCACTGTCCTGTCACCATTTGAGAAGGCCACAAGGATGGTGAGCAGTGACAGTGCATGCATCAGTGACACTGTCCCTTTTATCCACCTGGTGGAGCACATGCTGCATGTAATAATGGACAGGGCAGTTGAGGCAGAACAGAGGGCGGAAGAGGAGGACTTCCTTACCCGTCATGGCCCCCTTTATCCAGACAGTGTTCCTGCTTGCCTGCCTATCACACAGGAAGAAGGGGAGGAGGAGGATTGTGTTAGCATGGAGGTGGAGCCTAGCACTCAGCATCAGCAGCAGTCTTCAATGGATCAATTACAGTCCCAAGAAACCCATGGACTTGTATGTGGCTGGGAGGAGGTGGATTCCGATCACGTCATCCTCAGTGACCCAGAAGACTCTGCACCGAATGCCTCAGCAAAACTACACTGCATGGCCTCCCTGATCCTACAAAGCCAGTGGAAGGATCCTTGTATTTGTGCTATCAAGGAGAGGGATTATTACTTGCCGAGAACCCTCCTTGATCCACATTACAAGGGTAAGGTTGCGGACCTTATCTTGCCAGCGCAGAGGGAGCAGAGGATGAAACGTCTTCGGGAGGCCTTGCACTAAGGTCTGTGCAACGCATTCCCAGAGACTTGGAGGTTACAAAGTCGTGGTCCTGGACAACTTGTTGCTAAAACTTCGGTCAGTCAAAGAAGGAGCGGTTCAGACAATTTTTTAGTCCACAGCCCCAAGGTATGACCGGTTCCAGCAACCATCGCCAGCGTCTGTTTTACATGCTGCTGGAATACCTAGGGGCAAGATCAGACTTGGACACCTTACCCACTGAAAATCCTCGTTGTTACTGGGTCTTGAGGATGGATCACTGGCCAGAGCATGCACAGTATGCAATTGAGCTACTAGCCTGTCCTGCATCCAGCACATTCAATGCTGCTGGAGGCTTTGTAACTGATCACAGGGTGCGTCTGTCCACCAACTCAGTCGATCGACTGACCTTCGTAAAAATGAATCAGTTTTGGATCACCACCAGCTACCAAGCACCTGATGCTGATGTAACCGAATATTTTTCTTTTGAATGTCAGATCACTTCAAGACTTCCTATGCTGATGCTGAGTGACTATCCTGTTATGCTGAGTGACTATCCTGTTATGCTGAGTGACTATCCTCTTCCTCCTCAATGATTATGCTGATAGCTTGTAAGAACATTTTTGGTTCTCGGCACCGCCACCAGCGGCTAATGCTTCATTTTTCTGCCCCTGTTTAACACCCGCATGTAATTACAATTTTTGATGCAATACTTTGCAGCAGGGCTCATTCATGCGCTCCAACTAGAGTATCTGTGAGGGGTTGCTGTGTTGTGAAACCAGTGCCTAAGGCCCGATTTTTCTGCCCCTGTTTAACACCGGCATGTAATTACAATTCTTGATCTAATATTTAACAGCAGGGCCCATTCCTGCGCCCACCAAGAGTAACTGTGAGGACTTACATTGTCGTGGCACCAGCACCACCACCAAAGGCCCAATTTTTCTACCACTGTTCAACAATGGCATGTAATTACAATTTTTTATATATCAGTTCACAGCAGGGCGTTCCAGCGCCCACCAAGACTAACTATGAGGGCTTACAGTGTTGTGGCACACCAACACCTAAGGCCCAAATTTCTGCAGAGTATATACAGCAAGCCTTTCAAACATCCAACTTACTAATGACTCCTCCTTGCAAACGGAAGGAGACAACAGGAAGTGAGAGGAAATCTACCCCTAGGAAGGAAAATTCTCTCCTGTAAAAGGTGTCTCCTCTCCACTGATGCTTTATCATCAATCGTTGTTTCACAAAAAAAAAAAACATTTGTCATTGGGACAGAAAGTGAGGTTAAATCTTCTGAACAGATGCACAGACAGCAAAACAAATGTTAGAGAGGTGATAATAACCATTGATTTTTTTGGCTGGAGCTACACTTTAAAAATGTACCAGTTCAAAATTACAAACTGATTCTACTTAACAACAAACGTACAGTCCCTGTCTTGTTTGCACCACCTGTATACTGCTGTTCAGAGTATATAGGGCCTGGGGGCCCCACGCCTTTCCTTTTTTTTTCACAAGAAAACACCTTTCCTTTTTTTAAGTTGGGTGCAGGGTTCCCCTTAATATCCATACACGACCCAAAGGGGCTGGTAATATGCTGGGGGCGGGGGTACCTATGCCATTTTTCTCAATGATTTTCATCCATATTGCCGGTACCGGATATTACATTAAAGCCGCAAGCAGTTTTAAATGACTTTTTTCCTATAGAAATGTCAATAGGACTCCATGTACAGTAGCAATAGCTGTAGATGGTATCCAATGTAGTAGTTGAGGCAGGAGCGTTGTTCCGGCATGGGGAGTGAAGGCATCTGTAACAGAATGGCCCGTGACACCCAGAGACGTTGGAAGGATGAGAGATACTCTTGTGCCAGCAGCACCAAAAACTCTTGGGTCGAAATCCACCCTGTGCCCTTTTGGGTATAGGGTGGCTAATAGTGAATCATAATTCATATTACATGAGATGGGACATTAATAATACTTCATATTGCAGGTGAGATATCACAAGGAGTCATGATGACATGACCAGGTCAGCCAGTGAGTCATACCTTTTGTATAATAGGCTATTGAAATATCTTAAGGTGTTGGCTAGTCAATGTAAAGACACCCACTCTCACTGCCATTGTGTGATAAAGCTGTATAGAGAACTTATTCAACAAGATGTCTGTGTTACTATTCAAGGTTAATTGAACCCTATTGATAATACGGTGCCGTCATGTCTAGCTACCAATTAAAGAATTATCCTCAGTGAGTGAATAGGGGGGTGGAGATTGCATTGTCCTGTGATTAACTGTATTATGCTGTACTGGATATAAGAAGCTGAGAAAATACTAATAAATTGTCATATCTTTGGAAGCAAGAACGGAGCGCTGTCTCGTTTATTCTGGGAAAGGATATGGATCGTGTATGCAATATTGTCGGAGTGTGTCAGATAAGCTTGTCGTGGTTGGATGGAAGGTTGTAAGCGGTGGTAACCGTTACAGCATCCATGTCTGTAGCCTAGGCTGAGCTACGGCTGACAATAATAGAACAGGGGCTGTATCTCCATTGAATGCCTTTATATTGAATGCCTTTCAAACAGGGTGCCGTGTGCAGCGCACTTCCGTGTTTCACGCTGGAACACAGAGCGGCCCAGGAAAATGATGTCATTGCGCGAGCGCCGTGTGCGTTCCAGCATGGAACACATTACGGCGCTGAAAGCGTCGGTCTATCAGCAGGGGAACAGGCGCGCGTAGCGCCTGTTACAGGCATTCACCGGATACAAAAGTAAGTGTCGGCCAGTACAGGCCCAAAAAATTAGCCCACAGGCGTTCACCTGAATTTGAATGAAACATGGTCTACTGGTCACATGTGTTGAATTCCTTTCAAGATCCATGCCTCATTCATTTTTATAAATGTGAGGTAGTCAACACTGTTGTGAGCTATGCGAGTGCGCTTATCGGTCACGACCCCCCCTGCTGCGATGAATGTCCTTTCGGACAGCTAACTGGACGAGGGGCAAGCCAACAGTGTCACTGCAAATTGTGCAAGCTCTGCCCAGAGGTCAAGCCTGCCCACCCAGTAGTCCAGGGGTTCATCACTTCTCAGTGCGTCCACATCGGCCGTTAACCCGATGTAATCAGACACCTGTCGGTCTAGGCATTCCCCGATGCTGGATCTGGAGAACAGCTGTGGATGGGTCGGCTGAAAGAATGACCTTATATCATTAGTGACCAAGACATCTTCAAACCGCCCTCTTCTTGCAGCCGCTGTTTTATTGGTACCCGAAAATGTTTCTCTGTGAGTGGAAATTCCTCTGCCAGCGAACGCAAAAGCACAATGCAGCATTTCTCGAAGCAAGGCCTGGAAGTGCTGCATTCTGATAGCCCTCTGTGATGGTGGTAACATTTCCGCCATGTTTTGTTTGTACCGGGGGTCTAAGTACGTTGCCACCCAGTACTGGTCCTTGCCCTTTATGCTTTTTATACAGGGTCCGTCTTAAAACACTGGAGCATGAAGGCCCCCATTTGCACTAAACTGGAAGTGCTGTACCGGCCTGGCTCCTGCTCATCATTCAGGATAATTTCATCCTCGTTTTCCCCCATCCACGGACAACACCAGGGATCCCAGAAAGGTTTAAAGCATGCTCTTCTTGCTCCTCCTCCTCCATCCCGACACCATCCTCATCCAGCATTGCGACTGCCTCATCTTCCTGCTCCTCGACGGCTTGATCAATGACACAACGCAATACATGCTCCAGAAAGAAGGCGTAAGGTACGATGTCACTGATGGCGCCCTGGCTGCGACTGACCAGTTTGGTGATCTTATCAAATGGCCGCAGAAATCTGCATGAGTCGCGCATGAGCAGCCACTGGCGCGGTGCAAAAAAACCAAGCTCTCCAGAACCTGTCCTGCCTCAGAGTTCTTACAGGTAGTCATTAACTGCACGTTTCTGCTGGAGCAGCCTATCAAGCATATACAATGTTGAGTTTCATCGCGTCGGGCAGTCACAAATAAAACACCTGACGGGCAGGTTGTGTCACCGCTGAATGTCTGCAAGGCGAGCCATGGCCATGTAAGATCTTCTGAAATGGGCCGAGATTTTCCTGGCCTGGAGCCCAGGGTATTTGGCAACGAATCGCTGCACGACCAAGTTCAGGACGTGTGGCATGCATGGCACGTGTGTAATGTTGCCCTGTTTCAGCGCGCTCAGCAGATTGGCACCATTGGCACACACCACTTTATCAACTGTCAAATTAAGTGGTGTCAGCCACTGATCTGCCTGTGAACGCAAAGCTGAAAGGAGTGCAGGACCAGTGTGGCTCTTGTCTTCCAGGCACAACAGACGCAGCACAGCATGGCAACGTCTCACCTGGCATGTCGAATAGGTTCTGGGGATCTTGGGCGGCACAGCGGAAGAGACGTAGCATTGGAAAATGAGGAGTCAGCCGGGGAGAAGAGGGAAGATTGAGTAGGAGAAGGAGAAGAAGAGGCAGGCCTGCATGCAATCCATGTCACTACAGTCTGTGCCTGCTCGAAACAGCCACCTGTCCCTACACTGACAAAACATATATGAATGTATTACACACCTATGTACTGCACAGCAAGTAGTACACCTATACCAGTGCTTGAAAGGACTTTTGTGGACCTATTAGATAACGATTTGTGTCACTACAGTCTGTCCCTGCTTGAAACAGCAACCTGTCTCTACACTGACAAAAAGTATATAAATGTATTACATACCTATATACTACACAGCAAGTAGTAAACCTATACTAGTCCTTAAAAGGACCTTTGTGGACCTTTTAGATAGCTATTTGATTGAATACAGCCTGTCTCTGCTCCAAACACCAACCCCTCCCTTCACTGACAAAAAGCAGAATGTAAGATGGCTGCCAGATCAGGTCTATTTATAAGGTAGGGGGTATGTCCATGTGCTGAAATGTCTTAATTGGCTGTCCTGCACCACCCGATGGATGTGTCATAGGTCAAAGTTCTTCTCCATATAAAATGGCGGACCGCCTCAAACATCGCTAGATGTCTGTGGGAGCAAAGTTTGCCGTGAAACGACCGCCGGGTGAACCGCCAGGCCATCTTTACTTATGACAGCATGCACAGCTCTCCCTCTCTCACTCTCATGAGAGAGTCACAGGAAGCACCCTCATGGCTAACAGAAGACAGCATTAGAAATAGACTTAAAAAACCTAACATTAATAAGTCACCGGGACCAGATGGCTTGCACCCAAGGGTCTTTTAAGAAACTCAGTCGAGTAATTGCCAGACCATTGCACCCAAATTTTACGAACAGTCTACTGACTGGAACTGTACCAGTTGATTGGAGAAAAGCCAATGGCCGCCCACTGGCCGTCCCACCAAATCCGCCTACTGGCCATCCCAAGAGTCCTTCAGAGCACCCACTTTTATTTAAACACTCTTACAACTAAATAAAATCTTTCATCCCAGGTCCTTCACCTCTTCTAGTCTCATCCCCTCCAGTGTCCCATCTTCTCCTTCTCCAATCCCATCTCCTCCATCCCATGTTCTCCTCTTTCTCCTCCTCTTCCTCATCATCATCTTCATCCTCCTCCTCCTCCATCCCATGTCCTCTTCTTCCTCCAATCCCATCTCCTCCATCCCATTGTCCTGGATGGAAAAAATATGTAAAGAAATTAATATTTTTGTGTTATGAATAGAGCGACTCAGATGTTGCCTTTCCTCCATTATATTTGTTTTGTTTCCTTTTTATTGCTTGAGTTATTGTGTATGTATGGGAATGGTCAATACTGTTATTATCCTTACATGGAGACATAGATAATGCTTTCTGTTTGAAATGAGGGCAAAGAAGTTATAACTCATCAATATAGGGCAAAAGACTGAAGATGTTATGTTCAAGCTCCATTATGTTTGAAATGGGTTCAAACCTCCTCCCCCTCTTCACCCTGATGTTTCTGTTTGCCCACTGTGAAGAACTTCTGAAAGGAGCTTGTGTGCTCTGCTTCTACCATCCCCCACATCCTGTCTCCCTCCTAGCAAAGGAATGTTGACTTTTTGGAGAACTGATCCCAGGAGCTGACAATTTACTCTTCTTATGCCTATATGAACTGAGAAATGAGAATTCTATCCGGAATACACGGGGCATGTAATAAGAGACTGGGTGAACTGGGTGTGTTTTTATCATGTGAGGGTGTGTACTTTTTTATGTGAACCAATTACGTGCCTGTGTTATGAGACGGCCCCTAGCAAATAAATTGGCTGGGGCTGCCTAAACTCAGCCCCTTCTTCTTCTTCTCTGCTGGCAACCATGTCTCCATCCATTCCATTTCCTTTCTCTCTACTGAAGACATCTCCTGCCTTTTTTCTTGATTGCAGTAAGATAATGCCAGCCTCCCTGAGATTGAGAGGAGACTAATAATTAATCAGAGTCTCTAATAGTTCCATTTCAGTTGGCGCCTTTTTAACGTGGCTTTTTGAATTCGAAGCAGGACATCAGCGCTGCCCACACGAAACTGTTTGAGAGCTGTGGGGAACCTGAGGCAGAGGAGAGCGTCATGAACTCTAAGCACTAGGTAAGTCGTTTTTTTTGTTGACTAACTTGCCTGTGCAGCTTCTGCCTCTGGGCCCCTCTTTTCTCACTCGGTTTGTATGCGCATTCCTAGCTTTGCTAAGGCGGTTCCTTGTTCAAAAACTTCGAACCATCGAGGCTGGGTTATCAGGCTGCAATCTATTGTCTTGTGTGTTATCGTGTTCTGTGTTGCATGAATGTGGCCATGTTACTCGGTGGTCGTCTGTAGAGTGTAATAGTGTAATAGCCCCCTTTTAGTGGGGTCTAGGTTGACTCAGATTGGACGGCTGAGGGTCTCTTTTTGAGAGGCAAATAAGCTGATTGTTAAGACGGGGCGTTTTGGCGAAAAGTCCAGTGAACGCAGTAATATCTTGGTCAGTTTATCGGATCTGTTGTGTGTATGCGTGTGGTATACATAACAGATTTTTTTTTCGTTTTTTGTTTTTATAATTCGTTGTGGGGTTCAGCTGAAGCTGAGGGTCTCTTTTTGAGAGGCAAATAAGCTGATTGTTAAGACGGGGCGTTTTGGCGAAAAGTCCAGTGAACGCAGTAATATCTTGGTCAGTTTATCGGATCTGTTGTGTGTATGCGTGTTGTATACATAACAGATTTTTTTGTTCGTTTTTTTGTTTTTATAATTAGTTGTGGGGTTTTTGAGTTTCCTTGTTTGAAGTACAAGGCGGGGGTTAGGTTTTTCTCGGGGGTTAGGGTTTTTTGATATTACCGCCCTGCAGACGGGGTTGCTGAGAATGGCCATGTTCTGTTAGTAATCTTGTATCAACTGTGTGTTCCTTCTGTGCTTGAACTTTTTATTTTTTTTTTTTTTTTTTTTTTTCTTACACTTTTGTCCTTGCCTGCAGCTCACCTCCTCCCTCCTTTTTGCACGTTTAACCCTTTGCTTGCTGAGAGATTAGCTTGCCTTTTCCTGATTTTCCCTGCTGCCCACAATACGTCCTGCTGTGCTTTAAGTAATAAGACTAGGCCTAAATAACCTATTGTGTCAGTAGCTGCACACTTTTCTCTTGATACACTCAAGTTTAATCGCTATCTTTGCTCCAGTATATGCCATCTGTGCCTGATAAACTTTTCTTCCCACCCTCTCCTCCCTTTTATAACGTCATTGATTCTTTTTCCAAAATCCTTGCTTGAACAAATAACATAAAACTAAAAATGGTTGCCTGAATCTCCCTCCATTTTAAATTATTCCCGCCTCTTCTTGGCCCATCCCTTCTTTTTCTTCTCCTTCTTCATCTCCATACATGCCTCTTCTTGGCTCCTCCCCTTTCTCCTTCACCCACCATTACACAAAATAACCCTTTCCTCAGCTTTCACTCACTTTTAACTACTACCTTTTCGCCTGTAACCATTTTCCTTTTTTAATGCTGGTGGGCAATACTCCTGCTGAAACACAAGTAACCAACTCGCTCTTTTGCTTAATCCCCCCCCGTGTCTTGCATGATGTTATACTTTCTGTGCAGGAAGTAATTTGTTTGTCTTGTCTTTAGGGTCCATTGTGTTGCATATTGTGAACTTTCTGCTCTAATTGTTAGACAGTGCAAAATGTTATATGTTCTTACATCTTGTATTTTCTTTTCTTGAGCTCTGCTTTTCTATCACTGGAAATAAAACTCTTTATTTCCCTCTCTCTCTCTCTCTCTCTTGTCCTCACCTATCATACCCTTTCTTCTTCGTACACCATCTTGCCCCCCCTCCTCTCTGACTGCCACCCCTCCTTCCTGATCGCCCCTCCCTTCTCTATTTTGCCGCCTTTTTGTTTGCCCCTCCCTTTCTTCTTCGTACTCCATCTTGTCCTTCCCCCCCTCCTCTCTGACTGCCCCGCCCATCTTCTCCATACTCCATTTTGTTTTTCATTTAAAAGACAGGCTGCTGTTTTGCGACTTGTTACACGTTTATGGCAACTATCGATGTTATATAAGAAGGAGTTTTGGTGGATCACACTGATTTAGATATTTTTCGCATATATTGTGTGATCTGTGGGGACCTGTCTCTCTGGGTTGCCTTTATACACACCCTGACGATGGTATGCATTGCATGACCTGATATATGAAGGGCTTTTTGCCAGTTTAGCTGTTGTCATGTGATGCCCAAGCCTGTTGCTCTTGTCCATTCCTTCCCCTCATGTTCTGTCCAAATGTTTGTACGATGCCCGGCTCCGAATGCTCGAGGCCTTGCCCCATCTTGCCCTGTCCTGCCCTATCCCTGAATGCAGTTGGTGTCGCCCGCTACCTGCCTGGAGGTGCATGCTCTAGTGGCTTCTACGGCCCACCGGCTTTTTTTCTCTCCTTGAGTTTGTACAAGGGGGGAGTAGGATACTACAATTCTATTGTACAAACACGGAAAAAAGAGAATTGACAGGGCCGTAGGCCTCGCCTGGTGGATGGCCGAGATGGTAGAATAAGGGTGAATAAATCCTTGCGTTCATTGCTACTGTCCTGGTGCTCACAGTCACAAATGAAGGATGAAGGCCTCTGGGTATCACATCAGAACAGGTTTTACATATAACGTTTAAACGGTTTTATTCCACATGCCATGACATGCCACCTTCAGGGTTAGTGGGTAAGTGGCCCCAAGGGGGGAGTATTTATTATCCCTTTTGAAGTCTTGTTTGAAGACAGTCTCTAAAATAGGTTGCTATGGGCGATGACAGTTGCAATTACAGTCTGGTACTTTGAAAATTATGTGACCGCTTTTGAAAAGTAATTAACTAATATCTGTGTACGAGTTTTTTTTGCATTTTTCGATGTAGGTACCGATAATTGTCGATATCCCCTGGGTGACGATTAAAAGGTTCCTTCACAAAAACATTCTCTGGAGATATGATGGACTGTGCCACCCACGTCTGAATGAAACTATATATCTTTTTTCAAATACATGTCATTGTGACCATTTGGGAATTTGTGGGTTGGAATATAGCTGATATATGTGTGATATATGCCCTAATGTATAGAGTGGCCCCAGACAAGTTTAAATCAAGAGATGAAGTAACTACAGGTTTTGAGTCCCATAATCACTGTGATATATCTCATAGGATAATTAGTTAATTAATGTTAGAGTGTAAAGAGGTTCTATAATGAGAAAATTGAGTTTAATATGGTCTGTAGATGTTTATGATATGTAAAAGCACAAACATGGGATCAGAACAAAGGTTTAAGAGAGAATTGTTGATTAAGGTTGTGTAAAGAATTGTATAAAAACTCAAATGATGGTAAACAGCATGGTATTTGGTATTTAAACAGAAAAATCCTACAGATCTGGTTGCAAGCAATGTTTACAACAGATTCTAAATAAAAATAGTAAAATATGAAAGCTATGTTCAATCAAAAAAATAATAATAAAAATAGTAAACATAAAAAATTAGATAAAAATAGGAAAAATTAAAAAAATTTTGATAAAAAATAGAATAAAAATAAACAAGTGGTAAAAAGTTTTATAATATGACGTTTCCGACAGAGCGGTTGGTTGAAGTAATTGGAGAAATTTTCTTGGAGGAAAACGCTGGTCGGTTCATGCGCAGGGACTGATCTGTGGGTTTCGTAAGATTTCTCTTTTAAACAATCTGTTGTCACTGTTTTAGTAAGAAATGTCAAATTGTAATATAATAGACATAATTTTTGCCATATATACAAACGAAATATGTTTAAAAATTTTGAAAAAGCGTAAAAAAATGAGAAAAACGGCACAATTCGATTGTAAGGTATATGGTGCATCTATAACTCCTATACAATCTTCTCCAAGTAAATGGATGGGAAACAGATGTTTCCTTTGAGAAGAGAATTAAGGATATGTGATCCTAGCTGTTGGAGATCAGATCAGGTTACACAGTCCCACATGCTGTGTGTTTTCAGATGGCAGAAACTATTTGACTTTCCAGGAATGGGTTGTAAATGACTCTGAGAGTTTATTGAGAGGTTTTGAAGGCAAAGATATCTGAGTTTATGTTAAGTAGACTTTTAAAGTTTTTATAAATATATGGTACATCTTTCTTTTAATAACACAATCGCTTGGAGATCTGAAAGAAAACCCTTATATTTAAAACTAGTTTTTGCCAGAGATAGAAATGTTTTTTTCCTCTCTCTCTCTTTCCATTTCTCTTTCTTTCTCTCTCTCTTCCTCTCTTTCTTTTCTTTCTCTTTCTTTCACACTCTCTCTCTCTCTTTCTCTCACACTCACACTTTCTCTCTGTCTTTTTCCTCTCTCTCTCTTTCTCTCATACTCATACTCTCTCTCTCTCACACACACACTCTCTCTCTCTTTCTCTCATATTTCACTGAACTGTGGGGTTTTTGCACCATTTGTTTTGAAGAATATCTTACTTTAAGGGTGTCATTTCAAAGAGAATAAAACATGGAGTTAATCTGCATAGGTTAAGAAAGGTCAGATAAAATAGTGAAAACTAAAGATATGATATGAACAGATGATACAGCCATATTTATGGATTAAAATGTCACTTTCCAAGCTTCAGATTGACGAATGTATTAATGGAGGGAATATTGGCCCTTATATTTGGATCCGTGTAGGGGAACAATGAAACTTCTGAATGTTCGTTTATGCTGAAGGCTGCTATGTTTGTTTAAACAGTCATGTGACAAGACCATTCATGCTGTATGATCAGTTCTGAAAACTAGTGTAATGTAATGAATAAGTTCCTTTAGGGAGTAAAGTATTTAGGAAAGAGCCCAATATAAAATTAATGTTCTTCTGGAAAATTAAAATGTTTATGATTGGAAATATATTAAGAAGACAAATACAGGAATTTGGTGAAACGGATGCTTTTATGAAATTTAAGTTAGTAATGGAAACGAAGCAGATGGCCCTAATGAACTAGGGGGGTGCCTTTTAGAATGTCACCTGAGGACAGTACTTTTGGGTGATAACACATTTGTACTTAGGTATAGCAATTTTTGTTTCTGCTTATATGGGTTTACGATAATGTTTTGTTGTATTGACCGTGTCCTCTGTTACAGTCCTTGCCTGTTAAGAAAACACAGGAACAAAGAGAATATAGGGAACAGTACTGATTAAAAATATTAATTTAGGGGGGCCTGTCCTGGATGGAAAAAATATGTAAAGAAATTAATATTTTTGTGTTATGAATAGAGCGACTCAGATGTTGCCTTTCCTCCATTATATTTGTTTTGTTTCCTTTTTATTGCTTGAGTTATTATGTATGTATGGGAATGGTCAATACTGTTATTATCCTTACATGGAGACATAGATAATGCTTTCTGTTTGGAATGAGGGCAAAGAAGTTATAACTCATCAATATAGGGCAAAAGACTGAAGATGTTATGTTCAAGCTCCATTATGTTTGAAATGGGTTCAAACCTCCTCCCCCTCTTCACCCTGATGTTTCTGTTTGCACATGAGAAGGACTTTGAGAAGGAAAGATATGAACTCAGTTGTAAGATGAAACCGCTTCTCTTCACCCCCCACATCCTGTCGTAGCTTTGGAATGCATTTTTGTCCAGACAGAGAAAGCTGATCCCAGGAGCTGACATTTGCCTGTATGAACTGACCAATCAATGCAATGGGTGTATCTGTATCATGTTAACCAATGAAAAACACTCTGTGTTGTTTAATAAAACTGAGGCTGCCCATGCAGCAGCCATTCCATTTCCTTTCTCTCTACTGAAGACATCTCCTGCCTTTTTCTTGATTGCAGTAAGATAATGCCAGCCTCCCTGAGATTGAGAGGAGACTAATAATTAATCAGAGTCTCTAATAGTTCCTTTTCAATATATCCAGCCATGTCCCCCACATATATCCAGCCATGTCCCCCATATATCCAGCCATGTCCCCCACATATATCCAGCCATGTCCCCCACATATATCCAGCCATGTCCCCCCATATATCCAGCCATGTTCCCCTCATATATCCAGCCATATCCCCCATATATGCAACCATGTCCCTCCATATATCCAGCCATGTCCCCCATATATGCAGCCATGTCCCTCCATATATCCAGCCATGTCCCCCATATATCCAGCCATGTCCCCCATACCTAGATGATGCCGCCGCCGCCGCATTATTCAGCGTGTGGGGGAACATTACAGGCAGCTTTCGTTTGAATAGCTGTGTTCCCCGCTGCGCCGTGTATAGACACTCCCCCAAATGCAGCCATGTCCCCCCACATATTGCAGCCATGTCCCCCCATATATCCAGCCATGTCCCCCCACATATATCCAGGCATGTCCCCCACATATATCCAGCCATGTCCCCCACATATATCCAGCCATGTCCCCCCATATATCCAGCCATGTCCCCCACATATCCAGCCATGTCCCCCATATATGCAGCCATGTCCCCCCATATATCCAGCCATGTCCCCCCATATATCCAGCCATGTCCCCCTATAAATCCAGCCATGTCCCCCACATATATACAGCAATGTCCCCGCATATATCCAGCCATGTCCCCCATATATCCAGCCATGTCCCCCACATATATCCAGCCATGTCCCCCACATATATCCAGCCATGTCCCCCCCATATATCCAGCCATGTTCCCCTCATATATCCAGCCATATCCCCCATATATGCAACCATGTCCCTCCATATATCCAGCCATGTCCCCCATATATGCAGCCATGTCCCTCCATATATCCAGCCATGTCCCCCATATATCCAGCCATGTCCCCCATACCTAGATGATGCCGCCGCCGCGTTAATCAGCGTGATTTGTCATAATTGTGATGCTTATGGCTTACAGCTCATGAAAACCCCAAATCCACAATCTCAGAAAAATTAGAATATTGTGAAAAGGTGCAATATTCTAGACTCAAGGGGGTAGATTCACATAGAGATACAACGGTGTATCTACTGATACACCATCGTATCTCTGAGATCCGACGCACGGATCTATGCGGCTGATTCATCGAATCAGGTTCCGCATAGATCTCCCTTAGAACCGACAGGTGTAAGTGATTTACACTGTTGGATCTTAGGCTGCAATCTCCGCCGGCCGCTAGGTGGCACTTCCGTTTTTCTACGCGACGACTATGCAAATGAGGAGAACCGCCGATTCAGAAACGAGCGACCGTCCATCGTTTTTTTTTTATGTCGTTTGCGTTCGTCTTTTTCCGGCGGATAGTTACCCCTGCTATATGAGGGGTAACTGCGGCGTATCTATGTAAAGTATGGTCGTCGTTCCCGCGTCGAGTTTTGAAATTTTTACGTTGTTTACGTAAGTCGTTCGCGAATACGGCCATACGTAAATTGCGTTAACGTCGAAACCAATGACGTCCTTGCGACATCATTTGGAGCAATGCACGCTGGGAAATTTAGCCGGTGGCGCATGCGCAGTACGATCGGCGTGGGGACCCACCTGATTTAAATAGTGAACTCCCCCTAGCCGCGGAATTTGCATTCCGCCGGGGGATTTACGATCCGCCAGGGCAACTTACGAGGCAAGTGCTTTCTGAATACAGCACTTGCCTCAAAAACTGGCGCTGGCGGATCGTAAATAAGATAGATCACGTGGATCAAAAGATCCGCTGATCTATGTGAATCTACCCAAGGTGTCCCACTCTAATCAGCTAATTAAGCCATAACACCTGCAAAGGGTTCCCGAGCCTTTAAATGGTCTCTCAGTTTGGTTCAGTAGGAATCACAATCATGGGAAAGACTGCTGTCCTGAAAGATGTGCAGAAAATCATCATTGACCCCTCTATAAGGAGGGAAAGCCTCAAAAGGCAATTACAAAAGTAGTTGGATGTTCCCAAAGTGCTGTATCAAAGCACATTGATAGAAAGTTATGTGGATGGGAAAAATGTGGAAGAAAAAAGGTGCACAAGCAGCAGGGATGACCGCAGCCTGGAGAGGATTGTCTGGAAAAGGCCATTCAAAAATGTTGGGGACTTTCACAAGGAGTGGACTGAGGCTGGAGTCTGTGCATCAAGAGCACCACACACAGACGGATCCTGGACATGGGCTTCAAATGTCGTATTCCTCTTGTCAAGCCACTCCTGAACAACAAAAAAACATCAGAAGCGTCTTATCTGGGCTAAAAAAAAACGGCGAAATACAATTACGCCGCTCGTATCTGAACTCAATCCCGGCGTATCTTGTTTCTGACTACAGAAAACAGATAAGCCGGCTCAAAGTGAGAGTTATGCTGGCGAATCACTGATACTCCAGCGTAACTCTACCTGAATCTGGCCATATTATTTAAACCTTTACCTGTGACCTGCTTATTGGTTAGGATTCCAAAAACATGAGTTTCAATGCCTCTCACTAACTTAAACCCCTTCCCACCTGCCCTGGAGTCCCTTTAAACAGGTAAGTGTCCTTTTAAACAGTTTTGGGGGGGGGGGGTGCCTGGGGGGCAAGAAGGAATTGAAGCTGGCCTAGTCACACTCCCAGCCAGGTGCTCTATCTTTGATTTTACATTTGTGGATTAGGCCACTGCCGCAACATGAAAGTTGCACGATTTTGCAGCCGGGACTGTGGCGTGATTTCAGGGAATGCCTGTGTAAACTTGAGGTCTATGGACCTCAACTTGCATCAAAGTAGTACAGGGACTACTTTGAATTTGGTGCGACTTGAAGTCGCACATATATGAATGGTTATCATTGGGAATCATGGGTGTGACACTCACCCAGGACAGAGCCTTTTGGAGTGGACTGAATGCTAGCCTCTTGCCTTGTGATCATGGGCCCTGGCATTTGGGGGAACGGTGCTCTTTGCGAGTTGTATGCCTGGGGACCCTGTATATGCCATATTAGAGTGACTGATTCCTACTGTTGGGACATACAGTGTAAGGAGATGCTAATGCCCTCACCTCCAGCCATCTGTCTGTTCTCTGTGCTAATTGACCATGCTATTGTGTGAAGATGTCCTGTGTTTACACTTATGATAATGTGTATTGTATAGCAGGTGAGCGTCTACCCTGAAAAGGTCACATCTATGAGTCGCCTAGTCTGGGTAAATGATTAGTTAATTAGCTCATGTTAATTAACGTTCTGGTTACCTCCTCTTTAACTGTATATAAGGTTGTATTCTTGGTTCTATTAAACACTCTATGTTCAGCAGACAAACAAGTCTCGTCTTGTTGTGTGCTTGTGAGCAGCTGGAATATCTGATATCTATATCCAGACTGATAGGAAGCGGTATATGATGGAAGCACTCAAGCGGAGTGTGGGACATTCCGTTACAATGGGGTACGGTAGAATTATTTCAGAGTTTCCTCATCTTTGGTGTTCACTGTGTTCCTGCAGCTGCCCATCCTGGTGGTGAAGGAGGAGGTGGTTTACTTCAACCCCAGTGGAGATCATTGAGGTCACCGACCCGTCTTTGCTCTCTGGCAGGGGTGCCTGGATCACAAGGCTGGCTGAACAGAAGGGTTCACCATTCAACCGGCTGCCTTGGATTTGTTGGAGTGCCAAGAGGTCCTTTGGAGTGTCCAATGGAGATTCTGGATTTCTTCCACCATTTTGGCCACGTATTAATCCGGCTATCTAAATTCGTATGATCCACTGTCACTGACATACAGGTCCATCAGTTACGATAAGGGTACCTGTAACGGTCAGGGGTTAACGTCATTTACGATATTCCATTCCACCAACCCACGACAGCTTCTGGACACTCCACAATCCAGCAGACAGGACCCATTGGATTTCCCCCAGAATAACGAGACACAGCTCTGTTCTCTGGTTCCAAACAGACATATCTTTAATTGTAAAACTCAGTCTTTTATACAGTAGAAACCAAGAGTGAACAATGACTCAACTCCACCCACAACATGACACAATGAACTCAATACGCATCTTTAGTCAGACTTTCTGGTGCCAGGTCTACATGAGTTAATTACTAGTCATTTACCCAGACATTCCGACTCCGCGATAAGCTATTCTCACCTGCTACACAATACACATTCCTTTAGTAAACGTAAGTCAGACATCTGACCTTTAGAGGGTGCTAAGTCACAACACATATTATCATCAATAGAACTTCACACAATAAAAGGTTCTTGAGAGGCAGACTTATTTAGCACAATAGACAATAGAATGCAATCACAGCAAGCTTTTATCGTACACTACAGACAGGTAGCTGGAGGTGATGACATCTTTCAATTAACATCTTTCAATTAACCTGTTGGGTTCAGAATAACCAACTTGTAATATTTCAAGATATCCTGCAATACATGAATTATATTTACTGTCCCATCTCATGTAATTCAAGATATCATTTCTCAGTCATCCTATGCCCCTAGTGGACATAGGATGACCCTAGACGCAAGAGTCATTGGTGAAGCTGACACAGGAGTACCCCACATCCTTCAAGAGCCTCTGGGTCCCACGGGCCATACCGTTACAGTACCCATTCTTACTACATTTGAGAGGATTGATGTCTTCAGCGGATGTCTTGTTCATCAGCCTGTTGTGACCCACTAGAAGAGCAATGTTTGATTCATTTGCTTTTTTTGGATTAGATCCAAGTCCATGAACTAGACTAGCTTCCACCACTTGGTTTAGGACATTGGACTTTTATTCTTTATACATTCTATGATTACCATTACGTGCGACTTTTTCATCCAAAACAATGAATTTTGATCAGCGTCTACCATACAAAAAAAATGAATAAAAAAAACAAATGAGAGCCATTTCAGGTCCTCGGTTTAATCTTTCCTCAGGCAAAGCCACGAGGAGTCTGTCTATCGGCAATGAACGGATGTGTCCTTGTCCCAGATAGCTAGAGAAGTCCCTTCACAGTTTATCCTTTTAGATTTAATAGTGTTTGTCATACAGATAAATATTTCACACTACCCAAGAGTGACCTCAGGGTCGTAGATAAACTCCTTGCCCCCCCAAAACTCTAAACTAAGACCTCATATTCCCTCTCCATTATTCATTAACCGATTCCCGACCGAGTCACGCAGATATACTGCGGCACAATGGCTCTCCTGGGCAAAATCCTGTACGGGTACGTCCTACCCGTTTTTAGCCACCAGAGGGCCAGCACACGGAATTGTGTGTGTGTGTGGACACACAAATCCCTGTGCTATCAGAGGAGAGGAGCCAATTTGTCTCCTCTCCTACCCACTCCTATCCCCATACAGCTAGAACAGCTCGAACTGAGGAAACACACAATTAACCCCTTGATCGGCCCCTAGTGTTAACCCCTTCCTCCCTGCCAGTGACATTTACACAGTAATCAGTGCATTTTTGTAGCACTGTTCGCTGTATAAATGCCAATGGTCCCAGTGTCAAAAGTCCTCCTTGGGATCCCGGAAATCCCCACAGGCTGCATACTCCTTCCCAACTCATCTTCTGTTGGAGAAGTTGATGTATGACGACTGGGCTCACCCAGATCAACTGTTTTCTCCTCCCAAGAGATTTTCTCTTTTATACCCAGTGGAGGAAGGATTCACCAAGAAATGGGGGGTGCCAGCTATAGACGCGGCTATTTCTTGTGCGAATAAAAGACTAACCTGCCTGTCCCGTGGACGTGGGTGCTTCAAAGATCCGACTGATAATAAGAAGCTGGAATATTTGCTGAAAGCTTCCTTCTCTATCGCTGGTGCTGTGGTCCAGCCTGCTGTTGCAGCAATTGGCATATGCCAGTTCCTCAGGGAACAAATGGTTAACCTCCTCCCTGCAGAAGAAGTTGAGGTTTACGCAGACCTTCCTAAAGCTCTACTTTTTGCGGTTGATGCGATTATGGACTCTGTTAAACAGGCATCCCGCCTAAATCTCTTGCTGGTACACATGCGCTGGTCCCTTTGGTTAAAGCATTGGGAAGCCAAGCTTTCTTGCAAAAGATACTTGGCAGCGTTTCCGTTTCATGGAGAACGCCTTTTTGGGGATGATTTGGACAAATATATCCAAAAGATTACCAGTGGAAAATCAATTTTGTTACTAGTTAATAGCTAATAATCAGCTCTGGGGGCCCCCCCCCCTCTTCTTTAGCTCTTTTACCAGGGGGGCCTTCTTCTTCTGCTCTCCAGGGGTCTTCTTCCGCTCTGCGGGGGTCTTCTCCTCTCTGCGGGGGTCTTCTCCGCTCTCCGGGGGTCTTCTGCACTCTGCGGGGGTCTTCTTCCATCTTCTCCGCTGTTGTCTCAACGCTCTCCTTTGCCTTCTTCTTCAGGACTGGCCGCCGCTATCTTCGTGTTAGCTCAATTACTAGCGGCGGCCAGTCCGCTCTCCTGTGACATCTTCTGCCTTCTCTTCTTTCGATGTTGACTCGACGCTTCTTCCCGCTGTTATGACGGATGCGCGGCTCCCAGCGATTTATATAGGCCTCTCTTATGATGTCACAGTCCCATCATGCTCCGGTACCTACCCACGTGGAGCTGACTAATAAAATACTTTAAAAACCCTGCATTCACCTAGGGTGGGGGGCCAGTATCTGGGGGCCCCCTTATTAAAGCCCCCTGCCCGCAGACCCCGACAACCAACGGCCAGGGTTGTCGGGAAGAGGCCCTGTCCTTATCAACACTGCGGCCCCCCCACCCCAGAGCACCTGACCCCCCCCATGTTGAGGGCATGCGGCCTGGTACGGCTCAGGAGGGGGGGGGGGCGTTTGCTCATCCCCGCTCCTTTCCTGACTGGCTGGGCGGCGTGCTTTGGATACGGGTCTGGTATGGATTGTGGGGGAACCCCATGCAGTTTTTTTTTCGGCGTAGAGGGGGTTCTCCTTACAATCCATAGCAGACCTAAGGGCCTGGTATGCCTCCTGGGTAAGAACCCATGCCGTATTTTTATTTAAAATTTTGGCGTCCCTCCTCATGATTTATACCAAACGCTGCGTGTAGATTTGGCGGGAATCCTTGTCGGATCCCCGTCGCTTCTATGACGCGCTCGCTGGAATGTGCTTTTTCTATTCCAACGAGTGCAAGATGTCGGCACCCTGTCGCCGAGAATCAGCGCGATGCTGTCGTGCTGGAAACACATTCTCGGTAACAGGTACTGTATTTCTACGGCGCATGCGCGCTGTAGACAACAGTGCAGACGCACTGAGCGTGCCGCTAGTGAGTGATCATGCCGTCACTGCCAGCTCCCGCGTGCATGACGTTATTGCTGCTCCAGCAAGTCACAGCTCCGGTGCAGCGATACCCGGAAGTCACTCCGGGTATCATGGCAGCGAAAGAGGAGGTGAATGAGGGTTGCCGCGGGGGCTTCAATCTCAGGTTAGTAATTCTTAATCAGCTAGTATGCTATGCATACTAGCTGATTATGCCTTTGTCTTGCAGGATTTTTATTTTTATTTTTTGTGAGGGTTTACTTCCTCTTTAATAAACATATTTGAGGCCACTTTAGGTTTAAATAATAGACAATAAAGATGGTATTTCTGGTCCATACACTTCATTCAGCAGCAAGCAGAGTGTATTCTCCTTGGACAGCACGTTGTAGGAGTATGTAATGGCTCTATCCATCTCACTGTAATAAATGGGAAGACCTGATTTATACCATTATTCATGCCGTACTATTGTTATGGCCTGAAGGGAGCGTGAAGAATAGTGATGTATAATTTAGTGACAAGGAATGTGAGCAGATAACATTGTTGTGAAGAGGGATAACAGGTGTGCATATTAGATATTACAAAAAGTACTGGTGTAGATTACATAGGAAGCCTGAGGATATAAAATTGACATTCATACAGACCAGGAATAACTTTACAAAGACTGGTTTTCCAAGGACTAAGATATTAAAACCCAAGAGCAACAATCTGATATATTGCAGATTACCAATCCTTTTTATTTTATTTTATTTTTTAACTCGTAGCAGATTTTGATATCGTGGCTGCATTAGTCTTTTTTTCAAGTTAGGATCATTTTTATCACGTACAGAAAAATAAAAGTGGATGTATGTTCTCTGCATTGGGAGTAGGGTTGTCACCTCTCTGGGTTTTGAATCATGTGTCCGGGTTTCAGTTTACCTAAAACCCGGACACATTATTCAGACAGCAATGTGGCTCGGAACAGGGGGGTGAATGGGCACTGTGTGTGCTGTATTACTATTCTCTTTGGAGTGCCCAAAGGCAGGTCTGTTGAAATCCTATAGTGTATATTAAATTGTTTTTTTTTTTTTTTTTTTAATTGCTCTGCGCCACTAAAGTGTGGCTTGAAGAAAAAGTGGGAACCCTAACTGGGAGATGCAGCAAGTCAGACAGGGCCAGCCTCATTTCCTGGCTAGAGGACATCCTGCATCATCTAAATCTTTTCTCCAGAGCCAGGGCTGGACTGAGACAAAAATTTGGCCCTGGACGTCTTTCAGAACCGGCCCACTTTAATTTTGCAAACAAGCATACAAATAGTATTTAACCACTTAAGACCCGGACCAAAATCCAGGTAAAGGACCAGGCCCCTTTTTGCGATTCGGCACTGAGTCGCTTTAACTGACAATTGCGCGGCCGTGCGACGTGGCTCCCAAACAAAATTTGCGTCCTTTTCTTCTTTCTTTTGGTGGTATTTGATCGCCTCTGAGATTTTTATTTTTTGCGCTATATACAAAAATAGAGCGACATTTTTGAAAAAAAAATCAATATTTTTTACTTTTTGTTATAAGAAAAATCAAATAAACCAAATTTTAGTCAAACATTTAGGCCAAAGTTTATTTAGCCACATGTCTTTAGTAAAAAAAAAATCGCAATAAAAAAAAAAAATAGCTACCTAGCGGGAACAGCGACACTAATACAGCGATCATAAAAATGATCGCTTAGTGACGCTGGCAATAGGGAGTGAAAGGGTTAACTAGGGCGGTGATCAAGGGGTTAAAACTTTATTAGGGGGGGTACGGGGGCTACCCTGGACCTAACACTAACTGCCTGTCACACTGACACTAAATACAGTAATCATACATATATGATTACTGCATTCAGTGACACTGTGACAGGGGGGTGGGGGGTGATCGCAAGGGGTTAATGTGCCTGCGTGTCCTGGTGTCAGTGTAGTGTTGTGCAGACTTACTATGTGATGTGATCTCTCCTCAGCGTTGGTTGAAAAAAACGCAGAGAGCAGAGATCACATCACTTTCCTCTTCCTGTGTTTACACAGGAGGAGGAAGTGACACGGCGGGGAGCGCGCGCATTGGCTGGGAGCGATCCGGAAGGGCGGACAAAAACAGACCGCGGCCCTCTCGTCCCGGATCGCTCGCACAGCAAACCGGACTGCCGTATGTACCGGGGGGGGGGTCCCGATCGGACCCCTGACCCACGTCAAGGCAGCAACGTATATATACGTTGATGTGCCTGTCTGTGCCATTCTGCCAACGTAAATGTACATGCGGCAGTCCTTAAGGGGTTAAACTATACGCAATTGTGCAAAAAAACATAAGTAGCATAACATAAGGTGTCCTCACTCGCCTATTTTATTATTTCACTTATTCTCCTCTGTATTTTTCTCATCCTCCCCACATGGGAGTAAACTCCAATGGACGATTTTTACCTATAGGTTAGTCCTTATTATAGTTACAGTAAATATCTCCTAAACATGCACCATTTAGGAAATATTTACTTGTGAAGCTGTATATTTGTTAAAAAATCCCAATAAGCGTATATTGAAATTGGTTGGCGTAAAAGTTACAGCGTCAACAAACTATGGGATATTTTATTTATTTATTTTACTAGTAATGGTGGTGATCAGAGACTTATAGCAGGACTGCGATATTGTGATCTGGCACAGAACGGCCTCCCTGACTCAGTATATTTACGGTGGGCGGTCGCAAAGCGGTTAAGAAAAAAAAAAAAAACTGGGGTTTACTACCGCTTTAAGCCTAGTACACACCACTCGTTTTTTTCATTCAACCCAGCGGGTTGAACTGAAAAAAAAAGTGACCGCTCAGGTCAGAACACACAGTATACACACACAGACACACAACATACACACACTGAAAAGGTACTGGAGAGGCGGGGCAGCTATAATATTGGGATTTTTTTTTAAAACACTGATTTTTACATACTGTCCCTGGTTTTACTGAGGCTGGCAACCCTGATGGGGCCCTCTAGTGTAATGGGGCCCTCGGGCAGTTCCCGAGTGTCCCGAATGGTCAGTCCGCCCCTGTACATACCTTCAGATGTCAAATAAAAAGAATACTTCCTTAGTTCAGCAGACACTTAGATAATGAAATGTTCTTTACTACGAGAGTTTTTTTTTCCCCCTCCTACATGTGGAAACTGTGAAGGACTATTTAAGGTCATGGACTAATTCCTCAGAAACAGCTGGTTAATGTCATACAATGTGTAAGTTAAGCAGCTTTAACTGCTCTGTAATGCCTAACTGAAGAAAATGCATAAAGGAGAGTAACAGATGAATTCTCTGTCTTCACTGAAGAGATCTTTTGTATAGGCAATGATACCAAAAATATTGCCAAAAACAAACAACATAAAAAATGACACATGACTGGTTGATAAAAAAAAAAAAGAATCATAATAATAATTAGGGTTGTCCCGATACCACTTTTTTAGGACCGAGTACAAGTACCGATACTTTTTCTCATGTACTTGCCGATACCGAATACCGATACTTTTTTTAAATGTCATGTGACAGTTTTCAAACCACAATACAGACTAAGGATATTTTCTTTAGAATTATGAAGAACTCTAACTCAAGACATTATAAAAGAATAAAAATGAGTAAAAATGAATAAAAATGTTTTATTTTCTTGTCACGCAGTAGTAAAAAACTCAAAAAATGTTCACAGAACATGTTGATAAATACAAAAAAAGTATTCTATTTAGGTATCGGGAGCATTTGCGCGAGTACAAATATCGGTATCTGGACAACCCTAATAATAATAATAAAAAATAATAAAAAAAATAGGAGAAGAAGAGGGTGAGTTAAATAGGGGCTCATTAGGGAAAATAAACCTTTAACAAGAGATTAAATAGAAATAAGTAATTTTTCCCAGTTGTGACTTTGCTTTAACCACTTGCTTACTGGGCACATAAACCCCCTTCGTGCCCAGGCGAAATTTCAGCTTCCGGCACTGCGTCGCTTTAACTGACAATTGCGCGGTCGTGCGATGTGGCACCCAAACAAAATTGGCGTCCCTTTTTTCCCCACAAATAGAGCTTTCTTTTGGTGGTATTTGATCGCCCGTGCGGTTTTTATTTTTTGCGTTATAATGAAAAAAAGAGCGACAATTTAAAAATATATATATATTTTTTACTTGTTGCTATAATAAATATCCCATTTTTTTTTATTTATTTTTATATTTTTTTTTCTCAGTTGAGGCCGATACGTATTCTTCTACGTATTTTTGTAAAAAAAAAAAAAAAATCACAATAAGTGACTGCTTTGCGCAAAAGTTATAGCACCTACAAAATAGGGGACGTAATTATGATTTTTTTTTTTTATATTTTTTTTTTACTAGTAATGGCGGCGATCTGCGATTTTTATTGGGACTGCGATATTGCGACGGACACATCGGACACTTTTGACACATTTTTGGCGCCATTCACATTTATACAGCGACCAGTGCTATAAAAACGCACTAATTACTGTATAAATGTGACTGGCATTGAAGGGGTTAACACTAGGGGGTGAGGAAGGGGTTACATGTATTGCCTGGGTGTGTTCTAACTGTATGGGGGGAGGGGGGTGACTGGGGGAGGTGACCGATGCTGTCTCCCTATGTACAAGAGAAACAGCATCTGTCACCTCACTGACAGGACGTGAAGCTCTGTGTTTACACTCAGAGCTCCACGTCCCTGCTCTCTCACCGACGATCGCGTGTACCTGACGGACATCGCGGCCGCCGGGTACACGCATCGGACCCTCGGTGATGCGTCGGAACTGTTTTTACCCTGTGGCGCGCGTGGGGAATTACAAGCAAATCACGTCCAAAGACGTGACCCCGGCACCTCAGGTCCGCGCTGTTCATGTATTTTGTTAATAGCGCGGACCTGAAGTGGTTAAAGGGGTTTTAATCACTTGCTTACTGGGCACAAAAACCCCCTTCGTGCCCAGAAGAAATTTTCAGCTTCTGGCATTGCATCGCTTTAACTGACAATTGCGCGGTTGTGCGACGTGGCTCCCAAACAAAATTGGCGTCCTTTTTTCCCCCAAAAATAGAGCTTTCTTTTGGTGGTATTTGATCGCCCGTGCGGTTTTTATTTGTTGCGTTATAAACAAAAAAAGAGCGACAATTTAAAAATATATATATATTTTTTACTTGTTGCTATAATAAATATCCCAATTAAAAAAAAAAAATATATATATATTTTTTTCTCAGTTAAGGCCGATATGTGTTCTTCTACGTATTTTTGTAAAAAATAAATAAAAATCACAATAAGTGACTGCTTTGCGCAAAAGTTATAGCGCCTACAAAATAGGGGACAGAATTATGATTTTTTTTTTATATATTTTTTTTTTATTAGTAATGGCGGCGATCTGCGATTTTTATTGGGACTGCGATATTGCGGCAGACACATCGGACACTTTTGACACATTTTTGCCGCCATTCACATTTATACAGCGACCAGTGCTATAAATATGCACTAATTACTGTATAAATGTGACTGGCATTGAAGGGGTTAACACTAGGGGGTAAGAAAGGGGTTAAATGTATTGCCTGGGTGTGTTCTAACTGTGTGGGGGGAGGGGGGTGACTGGGGGAGGTGACCGATCTGTGTCCCTATGTACAAGGGACAAAGCATCGGTCTCCTTTCCCTGACAGGACGTGGAGCTGTGTGTTTACACACACAGCTCCACGTCCCTGCTCTGTCACCGCCGATCGCGTGTACCTGACGGACATCGCGGCCGCCGGGTACACGCATCAAATCCTCGGTGATGCGACGGGACTGTTTTTCCCCGCCTCGCGCCACCCTGTGGCGCGCGTGGGGAATTACAAATACATCACGTCCAAAGACGTGACCCCGGCACTTCATAATAAGCATCCTTTACCTGCAGACATTCCTCTTTTCACTTCCTTGTTCGTTTTTGCTCAGAAGTTGCTCTTTTTTTTCTCTGTTCTGTTCACTTCCTGCTTGTCTGATTGTTACTCACCACCGTGAAGGGAGGCTTTACTGCGGTGGTCAGTGACGTGCTCGCCCCCTCCTGGGAACCATATCTGTGCGGGACGCTCTCTACGTGTTAGAGACTTCAAGGAGGTGTGAATTACTGGGCGTGCCACAATGCATACTGGGAAATGTAATTCTTACATGAAAGAGCGCCACAAACCAGGAAGTGAATGAGAGAACAGAAACTAGAACGCCGGAGGTGATATAGATGAAGGAATTTAATAGGTATTTACTCATTTTTTAACAGAATCATTACACTATTCTGTCTGTCTACCTTGCAGACATTCATTTTAGGCAAACATTTTTTTTCCTTTACAACTCCTTTAAAAAGACACAGTCACTCTGCTCATTTACCAAAAAGTAATGGTATTGGTAATGAAAAGAGCCCCTTCGCCCAACACACGGTTATTTTCTTCTCCAGTGATCATCTGTTGATCCTGTAAATCTCCTGTCACACTGCCCCTTCCTATCACACTGCCCCCTCCTGTCACACTGCCCCCTCCTGTCAGTGCAGATCTTGAGTCAGTCAGTCAGCCCGCCAGGTGCAGCAGGACGCTCTCACACGAGTCGGCTCACCGAGACAGACTAGTCAGGCAGGTGATCCCTCCAGCCCCTGGCTGCATCCAGGACTCACAGGATTCGCAGCCTTTCAGCTCTCCTTCCATCCCTTTGCCCACTACCTTGTTCTGCTGGGGTCTCACAGGTAAGCCTGTTTCTCGCCGGGCGCTTGTGTCCCCCCCCCCGCCCCCCTGCTTCCCCTGGGACAGCGCGGCCGTCCTTCTAAGGATAAGCCACAGGTCTCCCCAACGGAGCAACAATTGCACTTTGGTTGCCTCCCGTTCTCCTCCAGAAAGCCATCAGCAATCGAGCCATCCCCCCGCCGCCTCTCCACCCCAGTCACACCCTCTCCAACCATCCGCGCCGACCTATGGTGTTTTGCGGCGGCCGAATCTAGGAAAGACCGCGGCTTCACCCGCGGCCTAGTGGCGCGCTGCACAAACACCCAGGAGATTCCCCTAAAGCCGCCCAGAAACCCCCCTCTTACTATAGGAGGACCTCCATCCTCTCCCTGATTGCCCACCAGCCTCCCCTAGGGACAAATCCACCAAGCTGACAGCCCCCAGCTTTTTCCTGAATTGTGGCCAGCTTGGTACTTCTCCCCCTATTCTGCCCCACCGCATATCCACCACCTCTGTGGCACTTGATCCAGGGTTTATTTGCTGATCGCCCTTGAGGGGTCAGGAAGGAATTTTTTTCCCTTGCCGCAGCACATCGAATAGCGCGACCAGGGTTTTTTTGCCTTCCTCTGGATCAACCTGGGAGTGAGGATTTAAAGAAATCTCCCCCCCCCCCCATCCCACTAAAACCGCACTGGCACCCCCGATGCTTGATGACAATGGCTAATCTGCGATACTCTGCAGACACCATTCGGAGTCTGAGGCGATTCGCCACAGTATTACCAGCCATCACCAAAAAGGCCTTAAGAACTGAGCAACTATTGAGAATCGATCGACGATCGACTGTCAAAAATTTCAGTCATCCATCCCAACCTGAGCACATATCTTGTGCTTTGATCAACACAAGATCGGCAGTAAAACACCGATTAGAAATCCATGATCTCATTCTTCAATACGATTTAGACTGCCTCTTTATTACAGAAAGCTGGCTCACAGCCGACTGTAACACCATTCTAGGAGAACTGGTGCCAGAAAACTACCGTATTATAACGGAAAACAGAATAGGGCAAAGAGGAGGAGGACTGGCGGTGATCCACAAGACTCATCTTGCGATCACTAAACCAGTCCTTCAAAACCCTCTTCCATTCATGGAAACCCTTACTCTACAGCTGCAAACTAATCCCCAGGAGACTGTCCAGATTCTACTCTGTTATAGGCCACCTGGGCCAAAATCGCAGCTTCTATCATCGCTGACGGAGTTTATCTCCACTTATACCCTAAACAGCAAACACCTTCTGCTGCTCGGGGACTTCAATCTCTGGGCCAATTCCTCACAGGATCCCGTTGCCGATGCCTGTATTGACCACCTGGAAAGTTTAGGGCTACAGCAACTAGTCTGTGGGCCCACACATGCTTCAGGCCACACACTCGATCTTATTTTCAGACAAAATCTGAAAATAAATACTTTGGAAAATGAACCATTGCCATGGACAGATCACCATGCAATTAAATTCATAATTTCCAAAACTCCCCCATTGATAAAAACACCCAAGCCGGTGACAACACACTGGACTAGATCTCAGAAGAAGCTCCATTCGGAACTCTTCAAATCTACTTTGGAAAATAAAATTAAAACACTCCAAGCATTCCGAACAGCCTCAGAAACACTGGATGCCATTAATGCAGCCCTACTACAGTCAGCCGACTTAGTAGCGCCGAAACACAAAGCCCACATCCGGAAAAACAAGTCCGGCTGGTTTAACAACCAGCTGGTGCTACTGAAGCAAGAGCGCAGAAGGGCGGAAGCCGCCTGGAAGAGAAGCACTTCAGTAGAGAACCTCATCACCTACAAGGAAATAACAAAAAAATACCATAAAGAAATCTTCAAAGCCAAGAAAAATTATTTTTCCGAGGCTATCAACAGCGCCCTAAACCGCCCCCGGGAACTCTTCAAGCTGGTCACTCAGACCATGAATCCAGACTGTCTTGAAGCCCCCAATTCAGATACCCAAAAATTTTGCAATGAACTATCGGATTTCTTCATCAAAAAAATTGAGGGAATCCGGGAAAGCATTCAGCAAAACAACACCCCGCTCAACCAGGCTCACAACACCCATAGAAACATTCTACATTTAACAAAGTTCACTCTGCAACCCATCACCATCGAGGCCACAAAAAATATCATCGGTACTTTGCGAAACAGCACAGCGCCCAACGATATTATTCCCACTAAACTGCTGAAGGAATGTGCCGACATCATGGCACCACCTATCATGCAGCTTATAAATCAGTCATTTAAGGAAGGCATAGTGCCCTCCCTGCTGAAAGAGGGCACAATCAAGCCTATCTTGAAAAAGCCTACCCTGGATCCCAAGGACCCAACCCACCGCCGCCCCATAACAGGCCTCAACGTTCTCTCCAAGGTAATGGAAAAAGTAGTGGTACAACAGCTGCAACAGCATCTAGATACCCATAATCTACTTGATCCATACCAATCGGGTTTCCGTCCCGGACACGGGACAGAAACTGCATTACTCAAAATATGGGACGACGCTCTCGAGGCCGCAGACGAAGGAGAATCTTGTCTCCTGGTTCTGTTGGACCTAAGCGCAGCCTTTGATACGGTAGACCACAAACTATTACTGACTAGGCTAGCTGAAGTAGCCAGAGTCGCAGTAGGTGATTTACCATGGTTTTCCTCCTTTTTGGAAAACCGATCACAAACAGTGAAATTGGGACTTTTCACTTCTGAAAAACGCACGGTGTCATGTGGAGTCCCTCAAGGATCCCCCCTATCACCGGTGCTCTTCAACATCTACCTTCGCCCACTCTTTGAAATCATTAGTAGTCAACAACTACTTTATCACTCATACGCAGATGACACGCAACTGTATTTTCGCATCTGCAACAAAAAGGATCACCATTTCAGTTTAGAGAATTGTCTCTCTTTGATAGAAAACTGGATGACCAAGAGTTATCTTAAACTCAACAGTTCCAAAACAGAACTTCTCCTGTTTCAGGCCAGTCGCAAGAGTCAACGGGCAACAACCTGGTCTCCCCCGCCCATTCTGGGCCAAATCATCACCCCTAGCTCCAAAGTCAAAAGTCTCGGAGTCATCTTTGACACCTACATGACTATGGACGCACAAATAGGGTCAGTAGTCAGCGGATCCCACCATCTGCTACGCCTACTACGCAGACTTATCCCCTTTATCCCCAAAGATGACGTAGCAGTCGTGGTAGGAACAATTGTGAACTCCAGACTGGACTATGCAAACGCCCTTTACCTTGGACTACCTAGGTACCAAATCGCTCGTCTGCAAGTCGTTCAGAATACGGCCGCCAGACTTGTGACTGGGAAAAAACCCTGGGAGTCAATCTCACCTTCATTGAGAGCCCTTCATTGGTTGCCAGTAAAATACAGAATTTCTTTTAAAGCCCTCTGTCTGACACATAAGTGCATCCATGGGAAGGCCCCGCAATATCTATGCGAGAAGATAGAAGCCCACAACTCCAATCGTGTTCTGCGATCCACCGACCAAAATTTGGTCAAGGTACCCAAAGCCAGATACAAGTCCAAAGGAGAAAGAAGGTTTGCTTTCCAGGGTCCCAGACTATGGAACGCTTTACCAACCAGCATTCGGTTGGAGGAAAACCACCTGAGCTTCAGAAGACAGATAAAAACTCTGCTCTTTTGAGGCCCGGAGAGACAGAAAACAACGAGCGCCCAGAGGCGATTCAGTTCGCATGTGTCGCGCTATATAAGTTTTTCATTCATTCATTCATTCATACACAAAGGTTGGATCTCAGAGTATTACAATTTTAGGAAGAAGTGTATTTTGCGAAGGAGCAGACATGGCATGTAGGCATCTGGAGGTATCAGCATTACAATGTCCAGGTGAAGCTTTGACTGGGCTGATTTAATGCCAGCATAAACACAAGTCTACATTTTTTTGTACAGCTGAGCATATATTGAGAAGGTATTGACATTACATATCATGTTACACATGCATTGTTGTGTTTTTGCCTTTAAATAATTTTGTGCCTTCCTCCATTCTTAGCTAGAAAATGCTCTGTATAGATAGTCCCACCCTCATTTCCGGGATCCTTTTTAATTTCTGACCATATATATTACTGAAGCTACATATATTATGCTTTTTTCACCTTAAAGGATCACTAAAGGAAAACATTTTTTTAGCTAAATAGCTTCCTTTACCTTAATGCAGTGCTGTTTTCATTTTCTCATTGTTCGTTTTTTGCTTTGAAGTTACTGTAATTCTGCTCTGATCTCCACACTTCCTGCTTGTCTGGCTCCTTATGAAAAATCTCATGGCGGCGTGTCCTGGGGCTCTAGCAGAGCAGACATGCCTGCTTAGAGCTCTGCTTCACGGGACAGGAGCCGCGGATAATTCAATTTAAATCCAGCCGCAAAACATATGAAAATCAGTCTTATACCAGCTGGAAGGTGAGAGGACCACAAAAATCAAAAAATGGTGCTGGGAGGCTCGAGGAATAGATCCAAAACGAACCCCTCATGCAGCGCTCAGCTGACTGGAAGTGCCACCAGGAAAACACAGCTCGCCTCAGAGCAGCTCCCCTCAGGGAAACAAAGGAAACAAAAGGCAGCTAAAGCAGCCAAACCTGACAACCTAATGGCAGCACTTTCTAACATTTCCTCAGAAAATGAGGAAGAAGAGGCCAGCACATTATCACAAAGGGATATTGGGGACAGTGAAGTCCCCTCAGGACTGCTCAAGCAGTTTGAAAGGATGCTCCGCAGAGCCCTGAAACAGACCTCTGAGCAAAGCACCTCAAGTCTCACTAAGGAAATAAGAGAAGTGGGATGCCGCACAGATGCCCTGGAAGCCAAGGTAGAGGAGATTGAAGTATACACTCAGGACTGTATATCTGAGATTGACGCACTTAAAGAGGAAAATTTCACCTTACAGAATAGATTAGAGGACTTTGAGAACCGGGAAAGGAGGTCTAACCTAAGATTTAGGGGCATACCAGAGTCTGTAATGGACCTTCAATCCACCGTCTTAGCTCTATGTCAAGAACTACTCCCAGGTATTCCTGTTGAACGTCTAGAAATGGACAGAATTCACAGGGCACTTACCCCTAAAAAAACAGATGGTCCTCCCAGGGACATAGTAGCCAAGTTCCACTACTATAAGTCTAAAGAGCAAATTTTGACGGCAGCAAGGGAAAAAAACAACTTGTCATTCCAAGGCTATAATTATCAAATTTTCGCTGACATCTCGCAATTAACCATCACTAAAAGAAGAGCTATGAAACCCCTCCTAATTGAGTTGCAGCAACGAAATGTTAAATACCAATGGGGTTTCCCCTTCTCCCTTCGGTTCACGCTACAAGGAACGAAAATATTCTGTAGAACTCCCGATCAACTGCACCAAGCCCTGGTTGACTTCAAGCTAATCGAGAAACCCTCTGCTACTTCAACCGCACGCAGAAGACAGTCTTCTTCTCCTTCTAGCAACCAAGCAACACAGCAGGATCAAAATGATGACATCCGTCATTCAAGCAAGCGTAGCAGACTCGCCCCGCATCCCCCTGAACGAGATGTCTCAATGGACTGAGTTTCCATCACCACTAACATATTCTCTTTCCCACTTTAGGTTGGACCTTAAGTCATCTATTACTGAAAAGACTACCTTTTTTCTTGTTTGCTTCTTCCTCCACAGTTGGTGTAACCGGCTCTGCCTCAACCAGAGGCTTTGAGATCACCACTTTTCATCCCACACCCCTTAAATTACATAAGAATCTCACTCCTATCAGCCTCTTTCCTTAACTGAAATATGCACCCCACATAGCATTATAGTTAGAGACTTGGGAAAACTCTGAGTATGCATACACACACTTTATCAACAGCCTTAATCGACCTGACATATTCTTTCATCCACCCCCCCTCAAACCAACTCCCGTACACCCTATAACAATAGCTTACCTGGTACTTCCCCTGCGCACTAACTTAGATTCTTTATTCCATTGGGATGTCCACCATGACTGAGGCAATTCCTCCGTCACGACAAGTACCCAGGTAACAGTGGCGTAACCAGAGTTATGGGCGCCCGGGGCAGGATTTTTTTTCGCTCCCCCCCCCCCCCTTGTATAATCATCCACTCTGGTTATAAGGATCTGTAATGTATCCCTCCCAGGGCTTTCAGCATGTAAGGGGTAAATTATTGCAGGATTAATCATTTAACCCCTTACTGTAAGGGATTAACAGACTGACCCCCCCTTCACAATCACAGATCCCCCATCACAGAATGACCCCCCCACAATCACAGATCCCCCATCACAGACTGACCCCCTAAATAATAGACCTCTCATCACAGACTGATCCCCCCCAATCACAGATGGATCCCCCAATCACAGATAGACCCCCCACAATCACAGACCCCCTATTTAACAGACCTCAGACAGTAACCCCCACCATAGTGCAGACCTCAGACAGTAACCCCCAGTAGTGCAGACCTCAGACAGTAACCCCCCCCCCCCCCAGTAGTGCAGACCTCAGACAGTAACCCCACAATAGTGCAGACCTCAGACAGTATACCCCAGCATAGTGCAGACCTCAGACAGTAACCCCCAGCATAGTGTAGACCTCAGACAGTAACCCCCAGCATAGTGTAGACCTCAGACAGTAACCCCCAGCATAGTGCAGACCTCAGACAGTAACCCCCAGCATAGTGCAGACCTCAGACAGTAACCCCCAGCATAGTGCAGACCTCAGACAGTAACCCCCAGCATAGTGTAGACCTCAGACAGTAACCCCCAGCATAGTGTAGACCTCAGACAGTAACCCCCAGCATAGTGCAGACCTCAGACAGTAACCCCCAGCATAGTGCAGACCTCAGACTGTAACCCCCAGCATAGTGCAGACCTCAGACAGTAACCCCCAGTAGTGCAGACCTCAGACAGTAACCCCCACAATAGTGCAGACCTCAGACAGTAACCCCCATAATAGTGCAGACCTCAGACAGTAACCCCCAGTAGTGCAGACCTCAGACAGTAACCCCCATAATAGTGCAGACCTCAGACAGTAACCCCCATAATAGTGCAGACCTCAGACAGTAACCCCCAGTAGTGCAGACCTCAGACAGTAACCCCCAATAGTGCAGACCTCAGACAGTAACCCCCAATAGTGCAGACCTCAGACAGTAACCCCCAGTAGTGCAGACCTCAGACAGTAACCCCCAGTAGTGCAGACCTCAGACCTCAGACAGCGGCGTGTGTGGTTTCCCTCAAGCGCGGGCTCCTCCTCCTCTGTGGGTGTGAACAGAGAGGAGGGCAGCCGCCGGGTGTACCAAGATGGCCGCCGCTCCGGAGCTAGGCCGAAGCCGGGGACTTTCCTAGGCCGAGGCTCCGGAGCGCTCCGCGGAGCCGGTGGATGGATTCGCCCCCCCCCATTTTTCGCCCGGTGCGACAGCCCCCCCTGCCCCCCCCCCCCGCTACGCCAGTGCCAGGTAACCAACACTCCTCTTCAAACCCCATCCCATATCTATCTTCCCGGTCTAGCCCCAGAGTAACCAGTCTTGCTCCAATCGCCGCAAGTCCCATCTGGGTAACGCTTAACATACCTAGGTAAGGAAAAGTTCCCTCTCCCCCCCTCCCTTTCAGCAGACAACACAATTATTTGGAACATACACTTAGAACTCTCTTACCTTTTCTTCACACATTACAGAATGCGGCTTCCTGTCCTGTGGGAAAACATGCACCCTGCCCGGTCTACCTCGGGTCCCCAAACTAATATGTGGGGATCCGACGATGACCACCTTTTCCTTGGCAGGGACCTATTTCCCCAGCCAAGGGGATATTTTGAACACTTACTTTATGAGTTTATACATGACAATGCTCTAACCTATGTTGTTTTTTATCTCCCTTTCGAGTTCTCCTCCCTAGGAACCTTCCCATCCTCATTCCCCACCCCGTCTGCATGGAATGATCCGGGTAACAGCCGCACGTGGAATCACGGTAAGACGAAAACCTTGGTTTGGCTACCATGGCACCTCTGAACCTATTATCTCTCAATGTACAAGGTTTGAATGTACCACAAAAGCGAACAAAAGCATTTAGGCTCTTCCAATCAAAAAAGGCCCACATAGTATGCTTGCAGTAAACACATTTTACCCCGAACACGACCCCCAAATATTTCCACTCAGCTTACCCACAAATATACACTGCATCGGCCCCAGTAAAGAAGAGAGGTACTCTTATAGCTATCCATCGCTCTACCCCATTTACATTAAACTCAGAACTTAAGGACCCAGAAGGGAGATACCTGATTCTAACAGGTTACATTCTAGACACAGCAGTCACGATAGTATCTTATTACGCCCCTCACCTCAACCCAATGCCATTTATGTCCCACCTTCTTCAAACTATCAACTTCCATAAAATAGGTTCACTTCTAATATGTGGAGACTCCAATCAAGTTCTTCTCCCTTTTTTAGACAAGTCGCCCTATGTTCAGCAGAAACAACAACCCAAATGGAATCTCCCCAATCTTCTTTCAAAATACAATCTTGTAGACTCCTGGAGAGAATCGAACCCCACAAGACGCAAATATACATATTTTTCTAATCCACACCAATCCTTTAGCAGAATAGACCACATATTTTTAACAATCGGAATGATACCTGAAATCCTCAACTCAGACATTATCCCTATTCCATGGTCAGACCACAACGCTGTACTCACAACTATAGCATCTACTATCCCCAAAAAACATGACCGATCCTGGTACATGCCAGAAATATTACTCAACCACCCCTCTCATAGCTTAGCAATTGAACAATCCTTGAGAGACTACTTAATTCACAACGAGAGTCCGGACATTTCTGCCCTCACGCTATGGGAAGCCCACAAGCCGGTCCTAAGGGGGACTTTCCAAAGACAAATAGGGATCCTCAAAAAAGAAAGAAAACAAATGGCAATGAAGCTAGAAACAGAATTTAACTTAGCCTATTCGGACTTCCAAAACAATTACTCGCCTAGAACCAGGGACCGGTTGGACAAAGCCCGCCTAGAATATGACTTATTTCTTACTGAATCTGCCAACAAACAAATAAATAGATCCAAACACACTTTTTACAAATCAGCTAACAAACCGGGGGCGTATTTAGCGAGATCACTTAACTCAATCAACAAATCCTACTCCCCCATAAAATTGAAATTGGCAAATAGCATCCTATCCAGTAACCCCCTTAAAATCGTACAAAAATTCAGCACCCACCTGAAAAAGTTATATTCGGAAACAAATAAATTTTGCGAACAGGACGCAGACCTCTTCTTTGCAGAGCTCCACCTTCCCCAAATGTCTGACCCCCAAAGATCACAGCTAGACTCACCTATCTCACATAAAGAAGTAATTGACGCGATAAAAGACCTCAAACTTAATAAAAGGCCAGGACCAGACGGCTTCACAGCTAAATACTACAAGACGTATGCAGAACTTCTTTCACCTAGATTAGCTGATGCATTCAATGATTTACTAATTCATAAGTCATTCCGACAAGAGTCACTCCTAGCCACAGTTTGCATGATCCCGAAACCACAATCTGACAATTCCCTGTGTGAAAAGTTTCGCCCCATTTCAATGCTAAACACAGACATCAAAATTCTAGGGAAAATCTTGGCGATCCGCCTAAACAAAACAATTGGATCCCTGATCCATCATGACCAGGTTGGCTTCATCCCTAACCGCCAGGCGGGGGACAACATAAGGAGGGCAAGTTTGTTGGCGCACTTCGCAAAAAAGAGGGGTATCCCTGCATGTTTCCTCTCCTTGGACATAAAACAGGCGTTCGACTCTGTATCCTGGTCCTATCTAAAATTTGCATTACAAAAATGGGGCTTCGGACCTAATTTCATGTCATGGACAAGGAAATTATATGATAATCCGAAGGCCTGTGTCAAATACGCAGGATACAGATCAGACTTGTTTTCCATTGAGAGAGGCACAAGACAGGGGTGCCCGCTTTCCCCGCTCTTATTTGCCCTCCTCATAGAACCACTCGCGCAAAAGATAAGGCTGGACCCCAAAATCCTAGGCATAGAAGTAGGTGGCCACAAACATAAACTATGCCTGTTTGCGGATGACATCTTACTCTTTCTCGCATCTCCCCAAGTAACGGGCCCTAATTTAACATCCCTTTTAAAACAATTTGCATCTCTTTCAGGATTAGCTATAAACCCCAAAAAATGCTTAGCACTCAACATATCCCTCTCACCTATGGAACTAATTGCAGCTAAATCCGGTCTTCCTTTCCAATGGTCAGACAAAAGCATCCCATACTTAGGAATCAACTTCACAGCCTCCTTTTCAGATACATTTTCATCCAACTACCCCCCCCTCCTAAAACAAATCTCAAACCTCCTAAATTCCTGGGCCCACCTACCTTTGTCGTGGATCGGTAGAGTTAATGTAACCAAAATGTCAATTCTACCGACACTCCTCTACTTCTTCAGAGTACTCCCTGTACCAATTCCTTCTTATTACTTAAGGCTGATACAAAAAAGAGTTTCCAACTTTATATGGGGGTCCGCCAGACCAAGGATTAAATACCAAATTTTACATCTACCAAAAGCTAATGGCGGACTGGGGCTACCCAACTTCATGAACTATTATAGAGCAGCGCAATTAACTGATTTAGTGAAATACCACGCCACACGAGATCCACCTCTTTGGTTATCAATCGAAGCGGTGGACTGCGACCCTATTTCAATTTCAAACATATTATGGATCCCCCCCAAAACGCGCAAAACTATCCACAACCCCATCACTAAGCATTCTCTCTCCCTTTGGGACAAATTGAAGACCAAAAACAAACTTCTATCCCCTCATATTCCACTTTTATCCTTTCACAAAAACCCGGCATTTTACCCGGCTTGGGTATATCCCAACTCATTTAAAGAATGGGCCAAGAAGGGCTGCACAAATTTATACAAGCTAATGGACTCATCGACGTTTAAGTCCTTCCCCAATATTTGCGATACATACAACATACCGCAATCTGAACTATTCAAATATTTACAAATAAAGAATTTCTTCAAGCCATACGTTGATTCCGTATCCCACCCCCCTCGCTTTGTACAAATGACCCCCCCACCAGGGGTAGGATCTCAACTACTGCTCAACTACTGCTCAATTCCACAACAGAGAAACTTCCCTACGTAAGCAAGTGGGAAAAGGACCTTGATCAAGAACTAGAAACATCAGATTGGAATCAAATTTGGAGCAACACTAAATCAGCGTCATTAAATGTAATAGCGTGCGAAACTAACTATAAAGTACTTACAAGGTGGTATCTAGTTCCTACCAGAATTACGAAGTTTGTACCAAACTACCCTGATCACTGTTTTAGGGGTTGCTCATCCCCAGGAAAGTTCTTTCATATCTGGTGGTCGTGCCCAACAGCACATTCATTCTGGTCGGAAATTTTTAAAATAATAAGCCAACTCACGGGAACCAAAGTTCCAATTGATCCTAAATTAGCATTATTGAACCTGAAACCGGGGAATATCCCACACAAACAATTTAAATTAATCCTACAGCTTACCACAGCCGCAAAACAAACACTGGCTAAAGCGTGGAAGTCCCCTAATCTACCCCTTAGCGAAACAATAAACAGAATGAATGTAGCATCGGCACACGCCAAAATGATGGCAATAGACCAGGACACGTTAGCCGGATATGAAAGTTCATGGAAACCTTGGTTGAACTACGTTCTACCCAATGTAAATACTGATGCTGCTATATTGCCATGGTAGCCCAGCCATCCTTAGCAAACCTCCACTTACTATAACAACAGACAACAAAATCCAGACTACTCCTGCAGACACCCCTCACCCCGTCTCCCCACGTTTTGGACGACAGTCTGGAAAGATATTGTTAAAATGTTATTAATATTGTTTTATACTATATTGTAGGTACTGTTGAAGCTCCCTGATGTACGCATTGGTACACTTGCATGAACTATAAGCCCTATCATTTCCAGGACTGCTCATGACAGATGAGGCACCTTATAGCAGGTCAGGCAAAACAACCATATGGACTCCACAACATACTTACCCATTTATAGACCACTGGAAAAATGCCTCATCAGATGTACAATGTTCTTGTCTACATGTTATATGCTTTTCATGTATTCTATCTACTCACTGATCTTGTACGAACCATTATCTTCTCAATAAAGATATTTTGACAAGGAAAAATCTCATGGCAGCTTTTCACTGTAGTCCAAGCTGTGTGTCTGAAACTCCTCAGAACCAATCAGATTCATTTTAAAAACAAAACACTGCCCTGGAATTCAATTTTAAAACAAAACACTGCCCTGGATTTGTTTGTTTTTGTTCTGTCTCTCTCTCTACTACACATAAACACAAAACCAGTTTAACCACTTAAGACCCGGACCAAAATGCAGGTAAAGGACCTTGCCCCTTTTTGCGATTCGGCACTGCGTCGTTTTAACTGACAATTGCGTGGTCGTGCGACGTGGCTCCCAAACAAAATTGGCGTCCTTTTTTCCCCACAAATAGAGCTTTCTTTTGGTCGTATTTGATCACCTCTGCGGTTTTTATTTTTTGCGCTATAAACAAAAATAGAGCGACAATTTTAAAAAAAATGCAATATTTTTTACTTTTTGCTATAATAAATATCCCCCAAAAATATATAAAAAAACATTTTTTTTCCTCAGTTTAGGCCGATACGTATTCTTCTACGTATTTTTGGTAAAAAAAATCGCAATAAGCGTTTATCGCTTGGTTTTCGCAAAATTTATAGCGTTTACAAAATAAGGGATAGTTTTATTGCATTTTTATTATTTTTTTTTTTTTTTACTACTAATAGCGACGATCAGCGATTTTTTTCGTGACTGCGACAATATGGCGGACACTTAGGACAATTTTGACACATTTTTGGGACAATTGTCATTTTCACAGCAAAAAATGCATTTAAATTGCATTGTTTACTGTGGAAATGACAGTTGCAGTTTGGGAGTTAACCACAGGTGGCGCTGTAGGGGATGTGTGACCTAATGTGTGTGTTTACAACTGTAGGGGGGTGTGGCTGTAGGTGTGACGTCATCGATCGCGTCCCCCTATTACAGGGATGACGCGATCAATGCTACGGCCACAGAGAAGCAGGGGGAAGCCGTGTGTACAAACGGCTCTCCCCGTTCTTCCGCTCCAGGGACGGATCGCCGCACTCCAGCTGGGTACTATATACGTTGATGTGCCCAGCCTTGCCATTCTGCCGACGTAAATGTGCAGTAGGCGGTCCTTAAGTGGTTAAAAACAAAAGTGAAACTAGAGGCATATTATATGATTGATTTTTATCTATTTTTAATCATTTTTTAAAAGGAATCAGTTAACTTTTATGTCTCTATACCCTGTAAACAGTGGCCCAGATTCACGTACATCTGCGCATTATTGGACCGGCGTAGCGCACCGCCTTTACGTTAGACTTGCGCAATTTTGCCGCGTAATCACCCTATTCTCGTAGCTTTTGCGCAGGAAATTGCGCATACGTAAAGTTTTTCCAGAGGCGTAAGGAGGAGTAATACAAATTGGGAAGGACGTGGGCGTGTTACATTGAAATGAGCCGTGACCCCATGCAAATGAAGGGCCGGCCGGCTCGCGCATGCGCGCTTGAACGAGACCATGTCAGCTCCGATGTGCGCATGCTCACAACTCGGGAGCGGCGCAATCAGTGAAATTGGAAATGGACTAGGGCAACGTTGTGAACTACGCAAACAGCATAAATAGACACACACAAACGCACTTCCTTTGCAAAAGTACATCCCTTTGTCCCTTCCCATTTAACAAAGTGCTTTTGTTCTTGTTGTTCGTTGCAGTGTGTCTTGTAGTTGTCAGATTAGTGTTCTGTGTGATCAAGTGGTTGTTGTTAGATTTTTGAAAGTGGTTTTTGATAAGTGTTTGAGAGACTGTTTGTTTGATTGATATATTTCTTTTTGTTTCTTTTCCTGCTGTATTTTTTTTTTTTTTTTTTGGGGACTGTTTCTTGCTGAGTCGTTTTCTCTCTGTGTGTGTGTTTTTTTGTGATTGGTTGTGCTTGTTTGTGTGCGTGAATTTTGTTGACTGGGACTGTTTTTTTTTGGAAGGATGACTGAGAGAAAACGAAAGCTGAATTTTACAGTTGTGGAAAAACAGATTCTTGCCCGGGCCATTAGCGAGTATGGGCGTTTCCTCCACGGCCCAGAGAGTGCCAACACCACCCCGGCCAGGAGGAGGGAGATTTTGGATAGGATCACTGACCAGGTGAATTCTGCGGGGCAGGGGGAGACACGGACCAGGTCTGGGATTGACAAAAAAATCAATGACCTCCGGCGTCTGGTCAAAAAGAAGTTGGCCAGAATGCATGCCCATGCCAGGGGCACAGGAGGGGGCCCACCATGCCGTATTAGCCTGACAGCGGAGGAGCGTGCGGTGGCCCTGACCTTTCATCGGCATGAAGTTGAGGGCCTGCCCGGCTTTGACTCAAGTCCGGAGCCCGTGGTGCCAGGTAATTTTTTTTTTTTTTAATATCAGGTGTGTAGCATGTGCGGGGGAGGGGGTGAAAGGGAATATGTGGCAAGTGTGTGGATCCTCCAACCTGTGAATGTTTTGTGTCATCCACAGATGTGCAGGAGGGTGCAGGGCCATCTGGCCTGACCGCACCAACCCCAGGACAGCAGCCTAATGAGGCCCCCCCAACAAGGCCGGAGTCTGCGGAGGAGGTTCAACAGGAGCAGGACAATCATGAGGAGCAGGACAATCATGAGGAGGAGGAGAATCATGAGGAGGAGGAGTCCATGTCAGGCACTGGACGTTTGGGTTTTGAGGACTCCTCCCCTCTGGCTGGCAGCAGGCAGGCCTCCCTAAGGGGGAGCCCCCCCCTCCTCCCCCAACATGGCTCCCCTCACAAGGGCCTCCCCTTCTCCCCGGCCACAAGCATCAGCTGGAGGCAGGATGTCATCCCAGACCACCAGGGGGTTGGCCGATCTCCTGCCCGCCACCCTGAGAAGGGACCAGTTCCTCCAGACCCGCCATCTGGGACAGGTCAGCCAGACATTGGTGCGGATGGAGGAGAGCCTGTCCTCCATCAAGGATACACTGGGGAACCTGGACTCCCACTCCCGGGCTTTCACAACCTGCCTAAATGAACTGCAGATGACATCAGCAGGCGTTGGGCAGGATGTGAGGGCCCTTACCCTGGCTATCCAGGCCAACACGGCAACAGTTGGTGCTGCCCTGGACAGAATTGCCGTGGCCTTGGAGGGCAGGCCACCAGGTGGGCAGTGATCAGGGGCTGATCCTCCTTCCCCGGTTTTACCCCTTCCCCATGAGTCTCCCCTGAGAAGCCGGGGCCGTGGCCGGGGGCGCCCCAGGCGTGGCTCACGCAGAGGGCAGTAATTTGTTTTTCCCCCAATTTTTTTTTTTTCAAATATTTTTATTTTTTTTAGTCATTTTTTATTTATTTTTTGCTGGAAATTTTTTGATTTTGCAGGTCATTTTTTTTTTTTTTTGGTTGTGAATGCTGTGTGAATGTGGGGGTGACATTCCTGCCGGAAAAGGGGTGTCACCCTCTATTTTGGTTCCCCAGGACCAGGGAGAAGTGATCCTCAGGTCCGTGTGAATGGTGTATGAATGTACAGTGACATAATTGGAGCCTTGGCGTGGCGTTGCTGCTCACAAGTCCTGCATGGTGGACTGGTGCCAATCCAATTTGATGTGGATGTGGGGTGTGTGTGCTAGGGACCACAGTGTTGTGCATGCATGCATTCTCATTGTGCCATGATTAATGTGTATGTTTAACGTGCAAAGATGCCCAATGTGAGCTGTCTCCTGGCTGGTCTTCCCTCAGAAGACGGGGTAACCTCGGTTAGGGGGGGATTGTCTGGTTCAGGGGTCAGGTCATCACGTAGGTCAATCTGCAGGCCCTTTCTTTCTGCAAAGTTGTGCAGCATGCAACATGCACCGATGATCTGGCACACGAAGTTTGGGGAGTACAAGAGGGTACCCCCAGACTTATCCAGGCATCGGAAACGTGACTTTAGGATGCCAAAGGTGCGCTCCACCACTGCACGGGTTTGGGCATGTGCTTGATTGTATCTTTCCTCTCCTGGGGTTTGGGGGTTCCGTATAGGAGTCATGAGATGGGGTCCCAGTGGATATGCAGAGTCACCTGTAAGGGAAAAGACAGGAGGATGTTAGTCATGCATGTGCCCCTTGTGATGTGCATCATGGGAGGGGATAGTCATGCCTGCCACCCATGTCACTCACCAACCAGCCAGGTGTCCCCATACACGTTCTGATCGAATTCCAATCAGATGTGGCATTGATTGTATATGTAGCTGTCATGGCTGGACCCTGGGTGTTTGGCACAGACGTGCCATATGAGGCCTTGGGCATCGACTATCACCTGTACATTGATGGAATGCCAATGCTTCCGATTGCGGTATATGTGCTCTGTCTCCTGGGGGGGCTGGAGTGCCACATGTGTGCAATCCATGGCCCCCACAGTGCGTGGGAATCTGGCAATTCTGTAGAAATCTGTCATTGCCTTCAGTCGCAGCTCCTCAGTGGTGGGTTTGATGATTTGGTTGTCCATGTGTCTGAGTATTGCAGGGACAACCTGGTGCACACATCTGCTCATGGAGGACTGTGACATCCCAGCCACCACTCCACTTGTTCTTTGAAAAGAGCCACTGGCAAGGAAATGGAGTGTTGCCAGGACCTTGACCAGTGGCTGCACTGCATGTGAGCGGTGTGTTGGGCTGGTGATGTCATCCTGCAGGGTTGTGGTTAATTCCAGGATGACATGATGGGTGAATCTGAAGATGCGATACACCTCAGAATCACTCATGCCAAACAGGTCTATGCGTGTGCGGTATATCCTCTCCCGTGCCATCCTCCGTGCCCTCCTCCTTCTTTGTTCATCTAAAGTCAGTAGTATAGCTATGCGCGACGATACCCCTGGCATGTTGGCATACAGATTGTTGAGCAACACGTGTGACTGCTGAGCTGCTCACTAACAGTGTTGCTTTATCTAACAGACTTTTTTTCTTTTTTTAGACCAGCTTTTATCAGCTCTAATTTTAGACAGGACATTTTGCTGTTGCGCACACTGCGTCGCCTGCGCTGCCCCAACGTTGTTTTGTGGATCCCCGTAAGTCCCTCATTAGCATATTTGACTAGCAAATCAATGGTGTGTCTATCGTACTTTTGCGCGGACGGATGCGCCAGTCTAACGAAATTACGCGGAACAAAAAAAAGTCGATTTTTTGCGTATCTCGTTCTGGGGTAATGCCGCGCAACGAAACGCACGCGCACATTTAGACTTACGCACACGCATCTCCTGTTGCGCAGGCGTAATCGCTCTGTGAATCTGGGCCAGTCATTTCAGCAAAAAAATGTTTTTCCTTTAGTGATCCTTTAATCTCATGTTCATCTGTGAAGATCTACACAAGTTTTGGATTAAAGCATTATATGATCTGCAAGATGTCATTTGAATTAAGTCACTGTCTGCTAATTCTACTAAGACTGTGAGTTACAGCCATTTTGCCACAACTGGATCAGTTATATAGATCACACCTCACTGCTTAGATTGAAGAGGCAGAACCAATACAGCAGTACTGTTAGGCCTGTTAGGCCGCGTACACGCGATCGAACATGTCTGCTGAAACTGGTCCGCAGACCAGTTTCAGCGGACATGTTCGATCGTGTGTACGTCCTATCGGACCGTTTTCTAGCAGACAGAAATTTCCAAACATGCTTGAAAACTTGTCCACTGGAAACCTGTCCGTCGGACAGGTTCGATGGTTAGTACACAAACCATCGGACCAAAATCCCCCGCATGCGCAGAATCAAGTCGACGCATGCTTGGAAGCATTGAACTTTGTTTTTTCATCACCGCGTTGTGGTCCGAGGGGATTTTGGTCCGATGGTGTGTACGCACATCATACCAACAGACCACTTCAGCCTTTTCCGATGAAAACGGTCCGTCGGACATGTTTCCTCGGACATGTCTGATCCTGTGTACAGGGCCTTAGACACATTTTGGCCCTTACAAGCACACTCTAAGGTTATACAAACTGCAAAAACGCTGTGTAATGTAATAACGTTTCCACTTCAGAAGGGAAACGTTATTGTTCTTATTCAGAGAAGTAATTCAAGCCTCGCTCTAAGGCCTCGTACACACGACCGAGAAACTCGTCGTAAAAGAAACATCCCTTTCCTCAACGAGTTCCTTGTCAGGCTTATACCATACCTGCCATCCTGTACAAGATATACTGTATATGTCATCAAAGGGTGAGCTGCGTGTATTGTTTTTTTTCCCTTTCACACACGACTGCTTGCACTGGCTGGTTTAACGTCAAAGTTCAATATGGTAAAGAGTTGGATGTCCAACACCATTTTAAATATGCAATTTCAAGTTATTTACTTGACTGTCTGGTGGGACAACAGAGATCCAAGCCCAACAAAGAGACAACAGTTTTGGGCTTATTTTCATAGCGTGCGTTGTCAGCACCCAAGGCAAGACAAGCAATTTGTGCCCTAACCCACAGATATTTAGCGCTCCCTGAGTCCTTTTAATGGCAACTATAATCACAGGTAGTGTCACTCACTGTGCCTCTGGCTTCACTGTGTTTCCGACTTTGTAGTGTCTCGTAGCAGTGACACCTATGCTGAAATCAGGAGATAGGGTCTCCTCCAGCCCCTCCCACTTTACATTCCTCACCAGTCAGCTGACCTCTAGTGTTTGCCCCCCAGCCATGCCGTGAATTGAATGGGTGGCTGGGAAGAGGCTGAGTGGGTGGCTGTGAGTTCCAGGAACAGCCCAGCTGGGTGGCCACTTTGGCTGTGGAGTAGAAGGGTTCTCACCACTGATGAAAATAATGCTGCGTACACACGGTCGGAAATTCCGCCAGCAAAAGTTTGATGTGAGCTTTTGGTCAGAAATTCCGACTGTGTGTATGCTCCATGGGACATTTCCTGGCGGAATTTCTGCCAGCAAAAGATTGAGAGCAGGTTCTCTATTTTTCCGACTGAAAATGTTCCGATCGTCTGTAGCAATTCCAACGAGCAAAATTCAGACGCATGCTGGGAAACAATTTGACGCATGCTCGGAAGCATTGAACTTAATTTTCTCAGCTCGTCGTAGCGTTGTACGTTACCGTGTTCTTGACGGTCGAAAGTTCAGAGAACTTTTGTGTGACCGTGTGTATGCAAGCCAAGCTTGAGCGGAATTCCGTTGGAAAAAACATCCAATGGAAAATCCGATCGTGTGTATGGGACATAAGACTTAGTCAATCACAACTGATATTGGGGCATGAATGCATGACATATATTCCGTCAAGGTACATTGTATGCACTATAGGTGTGTTCTGAGCTAAACAGGTTTGCTTGTTTTTGCTAGTAAGCCATTATGGACTTTGCTCCAATTCCTTGCTTGAATATGAACCCAAAAAGAGGTTATTTTATAAGAATAGCAGTCATAGATTTTTTTTTTTCAGTTTAAAAATATGTTTGGAGCAGATGTCAGTGGCATGCACAAAGCTCAACGCAATGTTTAACGACTTATTCTTCTTTCTCTCAATACAACATGATGCCCCTGTTTTTTTCAGCACCTTGGCAACTACCCCTGCTGCCTTCCCCTAGGTCTGCTGCACTCTGTCCTTTGCCACCAGTACACAGTCTGGGAAATTTCAGCAGTGCAAGTACTCAAAGAACAAGTTCATATTACACTTTCTAAATATCATAGCTGAAAGCCAAAAACGAAACAGTATGTGCATTGATTAGCATTGCAAAAAAGAGATTCTCTGGAGTGGAAACGAATCTGGACTGGATCCAGATTAGTCCTTGGCTTTCGTCCTGCATAACAATCCAAGAAAATCAACTTAATGGAATGGGAAAGCTGCCTCCTTCCACATTGTGTGCTGAGACTGAGCTAAAAGACCATAAGACAAACCATTATCAATCAGCAAGCAATAAAACACAGATCTGTATACAATACACATAACCAGCTCAACTTCCATTTTAGCAAATATTTTTGTATATCAACCATCCATATACACATTTTAACCTTTTTAAAATGGTATTATCTGTATTGAGATTTACAACTTTAGTGGAGCTTGATGGATTGTTTAGGTGGGTGATCATAACACATAGCTGTTTGTGAATCTAGGGGCTGGGGCGGACTGACCATTCGGGCACTCGGGCACTGCCCGAGGGCCCCAGGCCACTAGGGGGCCCCATCAGCATTTGCAAGGCTCAGTAAAACCAGGGACAGTATGTAAAAATCTGTGTTTTTTTTTTACATCTGTCCCTGATATGTCAGAAACCGACATGCTTTTAATGTGAAAATCCCGAGATTTTAGCTGCTCCGCCTCTGCACTGCCTTCTGGCATGGAGGCCATCTGTAAGCCTGGGGGCCCCATAATCTTCTATTGCCCGGGGGTCCCATGAGTTGTCAGTCCGCCCCTGTCTATGCGGGCATTGTCCAGTGACTGTATGATCAGACTGTAGACCAGTATTGGGACCAGCACAAGAAGGGTTGGCCTTCAGCACAGAATAGCCAGGTGCAGGGTGGTTATTTCAAACCTTAACCCCTTGAAAATAAAGAGTTTATATATATATATATATATATATATATATATATATATAATTATATATATATACACACACAGTATATGAGTTTGTGCTACCGATAAGGTTAGTGTTGGGGTTAGAGGGGAAGCAAATGTTACAGGGAGGGTTAGTGTTAGGGTTACAGGGGGAGCAGGTTTTACAGGTAGGGTTAATGTCAGTTTTCCGGGGAGGGTTGGGATTACAGAGAGAAACACCATAGGGTGGTCTGGTGTGAGGGTTAGGCCGCGTACACACGTACGAGAACCTCGTCGGGCTAAACTCATCGTTCCGCCCGACAAGGTTCCTGATGAGCGGTCAGAAAAGCTTGTCGAGCCAAAGTCCTCATTGAACAACGAGGAAAAAGAGAGCGTGCTCTCTTTTTTGGCTCGACGAGCTTCCCGACGGGGACGCTCGTCGGAAGTGTACACACGACCGAGAACCTCGGCAGAATATGGATCCCAGCGAGCTTCTCGCTGGATTCTGCCGAGAAGCTCGGTCGTGTGTACGCCGCCTAAGGCCCCGTACACACGACCGAGCTTCTCGGCAGAATCCAGCGAGGAGCTCGCTGGGATACATATTCTGCCTGAGAAGCTCGATCGTGTGTACACTTTTCGATGAGCGTCCCGTCGGGAAGCTCGTCGAGCCAAAAAGAGAGCATGCTATCTTTTTTCTCGTTGTTCAATGAGGACTTTGGCTCGACAACCTTTCCTGACCGCTCATCGGGAACCTCGTCGGGCGCAACGATGAGTTTAGCCCGACGAGGTTCTTGTACGTGTGTACGCGGCCTTAGAGTTAGGATTAGGATTATGGAGTAAGTTAGTAGTTAGCTTCACTAGGGAGGTTAATTTCACAGAGAGGGTTAGAGTTGAGATTTTAGTAAGGGCAAGGGTCCCAGGGAGGTTTAGTGTTAGGGTTAGGATTGCAAGAATGTTTAGTGACGGAACCATCCAGCACCCAGCTTAGGTTCTTCCGTCAAGATATATAGCTTCCTCCAGTCTGGACATAGGAACCAGATATTATAGTGGCATATTGCACTCAAGATACTAGACGGGACTAGCTCAGATGCAAAATTTAACTGTTTACTAAAAACTCACACAGAATTTGTAGTACACCAGATCAGGTGAGCCTGACCACATTATCGTATACAAAGGAAACTGTATACAGGTATAAAATTAACATAACTAAGGAACCGCCAACATAACCTATGCTAACCCGCCTTCAGCAAATAATAGCTGACAGTGATATAATTAACATAAGTGAATTAACTAGTCAAACCAGCCTAGGTGTAGGGGACACAATACTAGCAGACAGACAGAAACAATAGATAACCCAATCAACTATTAACAATGGAAAATATACAACCTTGTGTATTCTGTCCACTAGACATATCATCAGAAGACATACAATGTCCCAGCAGTCTGATAGTGTGAAATTAATTTATCTCCATAGATCTCCTAAAGGTATTATAGTTGAGAAATATTTCTGTCCCAAGCGAAGGAGTCTCTCCAACCCAGTCTGCAGGAGGGCCACCATATTTTCTCTGATCATTAGCCTGTACAAGATTATTATTATACCTTTCCATCCACTTCAGAAGGGAGGCGTTATTGTTCTTATTCAGAGAAGTAATCCAAGCCTCGCTCTAAGGCCTCGTACACACGACCGAGAAACTCGTTGTAAAAGAAACCCTGTTTACCTCGACGAGTTCCTTGTCAGGCTTGTCTTTGCATACACACTGTCAAGACAAAATCTCGTCGTTCTCAAATGCGGTGAAATACAACACGTACAATGGCACTAAAAAGGGGAAGTTCGATTCCACTGGCGCCACCCTTGGGGCTGCTTTTACTAATCTCATGTTACTGCGTATTAACTAAAAGTTTGGTGAGAGACGTTTCGCGCTTTTCAGTCTGTTACAGTGTGACGAATGTGCTATCTACATTACGAACGCTACTTTTACAAAAGGTGCGCTCCCATCTCATACTTTATTCTGAGCATGCACAGGTTTCTAAGCATACACACAAACGTGTTTCTCGTTGTAAACCAGCCCGACGAGGAAAATGAGACTCCCGACGAGAAAAAAGAGAACTTGTTCTCTTTTTTCTCGTCGAGATCCACGAAAGTTTTCTAGACGAAAAACATACACACGACCGTTTTCCTCGGCAAAAAAGCTCTGCCACAAAGTTTTTTAATGGATTTTGTCAAGGAAAACGGTCGTGTGTACGAGGCCTCAGTGTACATTACGTGTCTGCCCATAATCAGTGGGTAGAAGGCTTGCCCCCAATCCTCTCCAAAAGCCCCTGTCCCGGTTGGGTCTCTCACAGTTAGCATAAGGTTTAGGATAACATTGATGGTGTTAGTGTCACAGTTAGGTTTAGTGTTACAGTGAGGGTTATTGTTACATACCTCCCAACTTATAGCGACCAGCGATGCGCTATGCTTGCAACTGTAATAAAGTGGGTGTGGCCATCCATGCTAGTGGGAGAGGCGCACCCGACAGAAAGGATAAGTGGAGTCAAGTACTGGAACATGTTTTGGTACTTGACTCTGCTGCGGGACTGAGCTCAGGATCGCGTGACACCGGGATTTACTTGAAATTCCGGGACGGCCCCGGCAGGTATGGTGTTAGTGTCATGGGGGAGTTAGTGTTAGGGTCGCAGGAAGGGTAAGTGTAACAGAGAGGGTTAGTGTGACTGAGAGGGCTAATGTAAGGGCTATGGTGTGAGTTAATGTCAGGAGTAGTTAGTGTGAGACTAAGTACCGAGGTTTAGGGGAACTGGTTAAGGCCTATTGATATCTACATGGTTTATTGCAGTGCATTCACACACCTTATGTCATGTGTTAACATTTATTGAGTTAAGGTAGCCTCTTTATTTGTATGGGTAGCCAATTCACAACAACAGACAAACAACAACTGGACATGTACCATTATACCAAATTAAAAACTAAATGTCCACATGTCCTACACAAATCCTCAGGATGCATACACTGGAGATTTAAACAGTGTTACCCTATGGAAGTTGTCTTTGTGTTTTCCTTTGTATCCTGATTGTGGGGATATTTGAGGACAATAAAGATGTCCTTAAATATCCCCACTTCCAGGGCACAAAGACAACTTCCATAGGGTGACACTGTTTAAATCTCCACTGTACGTTCCAGAGGATGTGTGTAGGACATGTAGACCTGGCAGTGTTGCTGAGACCGGGAGGCATTAACCCCTATACTTTCTTTAACCATTATGATCATATTGACCCAGTAAGAGTCTTGAGCTTTCACTTGGGGGAGCACTTTGGTGGTGTTCTTCTCTGGTGTTGGTGAGAGTGGCACTTAATATTTGATGTTTAAGGTGATGTGGTCATATATTTCAGGAGTTTGGTGTATGCCCTTATACGTGGGTTCCTTGTGGCTTTGCGGCCTTCACAGAAGGAAGCTTAGGCCTGCAGAAAGCCGCAAAGCCGCGGCCTCAATTACCGGCCGACGCGGGCCAGCCGGTAATTGCGGCAGCAGCTTTGCGGCCTTCTGCAGGCCTAAGCTTCCTTCTGTGATCTGGCGCCATCTTGTGATGGCCGTTGGCATTACAAGTAGCAAAACAGCAGTTCTAATGTGTTTTTCATCTCCTTCCCTCTAATTAGAACCCCCAAACATTATATATATTTTTTATTCTAAAACCCTAGAGAATAAAATCGCGGTCATTGCAATACTTTCTGTCAAACTGTATTTGCGCAGCGGTCTTACATGCACACTTTTTTGGGGAAAAAATACACTTTTTTTAATTAAAAAATAAAACAGCAGTAAAGTTAGTCCAATTTTTTTTTATATTGTGAAAGATAATGATACGCCGAGTAAATTGATACCCAACATGTCACGGTTCAAAATTGCGTCCACTCGTGGAATGGCAACAAACTTTTACCCTATAAAATCTCCATAGGCGACGTTTAAAAAATTCTACAGGTTGCATGTTTTGAGTTACAGAGGTGGTCTAGGGCTAGAATTATTGCTCTCGCTTTACCAATCGCGGCGATACCTCACATGTGTGGTTTGAATACCGTTTACAAATGCGGGTGCTACTCACGCATGCGTTCGCTTCTGCGCACAAGCTTGGCGGGACGGGATGCGTTTTTTGGCTCCTTATTTTCTTAGCTGGCTCCTAGATTCCAAGCAAATTTGTCAAACCCTGAACTAAGTTATATATATAAAAGTGCAGAAACTTTTTGAAGACTCCTCGTATATTTATCCAATCATGAGTATGCACTTTTATTTATTTTTTTATTGCTTTCTTTTAAATTTAGCACTGCACTTTATTGATCATTAGTTGTTAATTTAGTATCATTTTTTTTTTTTTATGCTATCACCTCTTTGGAATTGTACAAGCAAAGTGATTTTATTTAAAATCATTTAAAAAACATAAAACATAACTAATGCATTAATTACTTGCCCGTTACAAAGAAAAAAAGTCACAAGAACGAAAAGAAGTATCGCAAAGCTTAATGCCGCGTACACACGGCCATTTTTCATGACGTGAAAATTTTAATTTTTAACCCAGAGTTTGGTGTCACTTTAAATTCAATAATAGTAAAAAGACACATTCTGGGCATATAGGTCCTCATAAAACTGAGAACTCAGAGGTGACCACTGGGGACAAAGAAAAAGACAGCCCTCTAAATTATAGAGGATGAATGACGCTGGAGGATGTATGTTGTACCAGGGTATTCGGGGAGCAACTGGTATTAAAAATATCATCATATATGCAGCCCACATCTGCCTCAGGCTTACCTAAGGGTAAATGTATGTTGGGAGAAAAGACTATTATATCCTCCAGCAGACATGAACGGACTTGCTAACAATTTCAGTTCCTTCTGCACCCCAGTCACCCTACTATGCAGTCTAAATGCAATGTTTCTATGCTCTTTCTATATTAAGGACAATAATGTCTAGCCTGTTCTATATATAACTAGGCCAGTTTAAAAATGTGAGGTCCGAAACACCAGTGATTCATTATACAGTGGAACCCTGGATTGCGAGTAACGCAGTTAACAAGCGTTTCGCAATACGAGCACTGTATTTTTAAAAATCCTGACTCCTGACTCCTGAATCCAGGTTTCAAGCCACAGCAGTGTGCAGTGCTGCATTTGGCCTGAGGTGGGGGGTACCATTTGAAAATGCTTGGAAAGTCAGTTCCCAAGTCTTTCCGAGGTCAGCCAAGCTGTCCTCAGGCCTTTCCGTGTGTTTCCGAGGCTCTCCGGCGTCCCCCCACTTCTGGCCACATGCGGTATTGCATGCCATTGAAGTCAAATCAAAACAAATTATTTTCGTTTCCATTGACCTCTATGGGGAAACTCGCTTTGATATGCGAGTGCTTTGGATTATGAGCATTCTAATGGAACGTATTATGCTCATAATCTGAGGTTCCACTGTAGTTAATCTGTAATCAAAATAATACTCACCCCATACGAGATGGTATCAAAAAGTTTTGAGACTAGCTCTGTTTACAAGAAAGTATTTTATTTATCTACGTTTACACACTATCACCTTCAAAATAGTCCCCTTGCACAGCAATACGGCACTCCCAGCGTTCCTGACACTTCTGGAATGTGTCCTGGAAGTCTTCTTTTCAAAGCATGTCAATCACTTTCTGTGATTCCCACTGGATCTCTCCGCAATTGTGTCAAAACGGCAACCTTTGAGCTTGATCTTTATCTTCGGGAAGTAGGCAAAGTCCGCAGGAGCCAAATCTGGGGAGTAGGGTGGGTACGGAAGTGAGATCATGTTGTTTCCAGTGAGAAACTCACGTTTGTTCTGAGGCCGCGTACACACGTACGAGAACCTCGACGGGCCAAACACATCGTTCCGCCCGTCGAGGTTCTCGCCCGGCCGTCAAAATTGTCGACCAAGCCGTCGGGAAAGGCGTCGAGCCATGGTTCTCGATGGGCCATCGAGCAAATAGAGAACCTGCTCTCTATTTTGGCTCGACGGCTTTCTCGACGGGACGCTCGGCGAAAACGTACACACGACCGAGTATCTCGGCAGAATATGGATCCCAGCGAGCTTCTCGTTGGATTCTGCCGAGGTTCTCGGTCGTGTGTACGGGGCCTAACTCGCTGTCCATGATGAAATAGCAGAAGTGGTAACGCACATGTTCAGAATAGCACCAGTTGCACAGATCCCGATATACACAGGATGATGTATTTTGGTACACTGACTTATGAAGGTTGGTGCTCTCTGTGACTGTGCGTGCGGCCATCTGTTGGCGTGTTACAAAACGAGTCTCAAAACTTTTTGAAACACCTCATATATGATAAAAATAGAAAAATAGATGTGCAATAAATATTCAAAAATTAATATTCATATACTGAAATAAATAGTAAGAATAAAACCTCAAACAGGCCTAGATCGCATCATTAGGCTTGTTTAAATTTACCTGCGCTGACAGAACCTCGAACAATACACATCTAGCACCTACCTATAGTAGAGGGTGCTACATCTAAATATGCTGGAGCGTGACCAATAAATCAAACAGTGTGTAATCAATCTGTGTTGTGTCACGTTTGTAAACACTGTTGCCTGTGCAAAATCTGGGTGTGACGAACGGAGAAGTGCCAGCAATTATAATTATAATGTATGATTAATAATAATAAGCTGATAGATAGAATTAGAGTTTATAGGATCCAGAAGCTTCCTATCAACTGGAATTCCATTAAAGGGGTTGTAAAGGTAAAAAAAAAAAAAAAAAAATCCCTAAATAGCTTCCTTTACCTTAGTGCAGTCCTTCTTCACTTACCTCATCCTTCCATTTTTCTTTTAAATGTCCTTATTTCTTCTGAGAAATCCTCACTTCCTGTTCTTCTGTCTGTAACTCCACACCGTAATGCAAGGCTTTCTCCCTGGTGTGGAGAAAGCCTCTGGAGGGGGGAGGGGGCGAGCAGGAGTGTCAGGAGGCCCACTAACACACAGCTCAAGAGGCTCTCTCCTCTTGAGGGGGGAGGGGGCGAGCAGGAGTGTCAGGAGGCCCACTAACACACAGCTCAAGAGGCTCTCTCCACACCATGCCATGCCTACGCTGGCGTATCGTGGGTGCATAGTTACGCTGGACGCATTCGGCGTACCCATGTTAAATATGCAAATGAGTAAGATACGCCGATTCACGAACGTACTTGTGTTCGGCGCATGTTTTAAGCGATTTGCGTAAGGGTTACGTCCGGCGTAAAGTTTTTCCTCATATAGGTGTCGCAACCCATTCAAAGGTATGGACCAGGGAACAGCCATCGTATTTTACGTCGTTTATGTGGTACTACATGAATAGGGCTGTGCGTATGTTACTTTCACATCGTAGGCAGTGTATTGACGTATCTTAGCCAGTTATCTCAACGTAACTGTGAGCATGCGCACTGGGATGCGTCCAAGATACGACGCATGCGCAGTTCGTTTTTTTGAAGCTCAGCCCATCATTTGCATGGGGTCACGCTTCATTTTAATATATCACGCCCACTTCCACCTACTTTGACTTACGTCAGCTTACGCCGACAACTATACGCTACGCCGGCGCAACGTTGAGAGGATTTGCTTTGTGAATACCATGCTTGCCTCTCAACGTTGCGCCGGCGTAGCGTAAAGAAGATACAGTACGCCGGCTGAAAGATGCGCCCAGGTATGTGAATCCGGGCCCTTGTGTTTTTTTCAAAATTGTCACATTTTCTGTTTATAGCGCAAAAAATAAAAAACGCAGAGGTGATCAAATACCACCAAAAGAAAGCTCTGTTTGTAGGGAAAAAAAGGATGTTAATTTTGTTTGGGTACAATGCCGATGACCATGCAATTGTCAGTTAAAGCGACACACAGCTGTATCGCAAAAAGTGGCCCGGTCATTGGGCAGCCAAATCTTCCGGGGCTGAAGTGGTTAAAATTCTGCACATCTGTAGCCATAAAAACACAGACAATAGAGTCCTTAATAAACAGAATAAATGTCAGCTGGGTCAAATAAAAAAAAGGGCTATAACTATGCAAATTACAGTATTCATCATATGCCCCTGATTATTTCCTAAATTTTAACATTTAAAAAAAAAAACTATTTTATAGCTGATTTCTCAAGCCCAAAAGGTGCTTTTTCCAGTTGTCCAAGCACCGCCTCCTATAGAAATGATCCTGCTGTTTTCTGAGGTTTCATAGTCAGTCTGGTCCTCGGACGTCAAAGCGCTTAAACAGAGCACTGTGCACTGATGGAATACACCAAAATGTCATTTTAAGCAAAAATATTTAAAACTGTAAACGGTTTTGGCATCGGAATTGTCTTCAGCGAAATGGACCTGTCAAGGCAAACATTAATAAATTACCCAAGGACGCCAGGCACTGCAGAGGAAAATTAACATTTAGGTAATTAACATTTAGACGCTCTCACATTTACGATGGTAATGAAACATTTCAGGAAAGTAAAAGTGTGAAATAAAATGAGGGGAAGCAGAAAAAAAAGAGTTGTAACTGCCTCTTAACTCCCTCTTAACCACTTAAGACCCGGACCATTATGAAGGTTAAGGACCTTGTCCCTTTTTGCGATTCGGCACTGCGTCGCTTTAACCACTTAAGGACCGCCTCCTGCAGATTTACGTCGGCAGAATGGCACGGCTGGGCACATCAACGTATATATACGTTGGTTTTAGTACCCAGCCGTGGGTCGCGGGCGCGCGCCCGCGACCCGGTCCGAAGCTCCAGGACCGGGACCGCGGGATTCGCGGACCCGATCGCCGCTGCAGTGCGGCGATCCGTCCCTGGAGCGGAAGAACGGGGAGAGCCGTGTGTACACACGGCTTCCCCGTGCTTCTCTGTGGCCGGAGCATCGATCGCGTCATCCCTGTAATAGGGGGACGCGATCGATGACGTCACACCTACAGCCACACCCCCCTACAGTAGTAAACACACACATTAGGTACACATTCCCTACAGCGCCACCTGTGGTTAACTCCCAAACTGCAACTGTCATTTCCACAGTAAACAATGCAATTTAAATGCATTTTTTGCTGTGAAAATGACAATTGTCCCAAAAATGTGTAAAAATTGTCCGAAGTGTCCACCATATTGTCGCAGTCACGAAAAAAATCGCTGATCGCCGCTATTAGTAGTAAAAAAAAAAAAAAAATAATAAAAATGCAATAAAACTATCCCTTATTTTGTAAACGCTATAAATTTTGCGAAAACCAACCGATAAACGCTTATTGCGATTTTTTTTACCAAAAATATGTAGAAGAATACGTATCGGCCTAAACTGAGGAAAAAAAATGTTTTTTTATATATTTTTGGGGGATATTTATTATAGCAAAAAGTAAAAAATATTGCATTTTTTTTTAAATTGTCGCTCTATTTTTGTTTATAGCGCAAAAAATAAAAACCGCAGAGGTGATCAAATACCACCAAAAGAAAGCTCTATTTGTGGGAAAAAAAGGACGCAAATTTTGTTTGGGAGCCACGTCGCACGACCGCGCAATTGTCTGTTAAAGCGACGCAGTGCCGAATCGCAAAAACCCCTTGGGTCATTTGCCAGCGTATTGGTCCGGGTCTTAAGTGGTTAACTGACAATTGCGCGGTCGTGCGACGTGGCTCCCAAACAAAATTGGCGTCCTTTTTTTTCCACAAATAGAGATTTCTTTTAGTGGTATTTGATCACCTCTGTGGTTTTTATTTTTTGCGCTATAAACAAAAATAGAGCGACAATTTTGAAAAAAATTCAATATTTTTTACTTTTTGCTATAATAAACATCCCCCAAAAATATATATAAAAACTTTTTTTTCCCCTAAGTTTAAGCCGATACGTATTCTTCTACCTATTTTTGGTAAAAAAAAATCGCAATAAGCTTTATTGATTGGTTTGCGTAAAATATATAGCGTTTACAAAATAGGAGATAGTTTTATTGCATTTTTATTAATATATATTTTTTTTACTACTAATGGCGGCGATCAGCGATTTTTTGTTTTTTTTCGTGACTGCAACATTATGACAGACACATTTTGACACATTTTTGGGACCATTGTCATTTTCACAGCAAAAAGTGCTATAAAAATGCACTGATTACTGTGAAAATTACAATTGCAGTTTAGGAGTTAACCACTAGGGGGCACTGTAGGGGTTAAATTTGACCTCATATGTGTTTGTAACTGTAGGGGGGCGGGGCTGGACATGTGATGTCAGTGATCGTGATTGTGCCCAGTCGTGCCATTCTGCCGACGTATATAGTCTGTAGGGGGTCCTTAAGTGGTTAAAGTATCTAACTCTTTTCAGTGACACGGCCATAAGGTTTGCACTGAAGCTTTTCAGTGATAAGACCCCTTGTATGTTTCAGATTTTTCACACAAAACATATTTGTGGCTTAGCTGGCTTCTTCCTCAAAATTTTAAGCCCTAAGCTACTAGCCAGGCCTCAAGGGTTACTCGCCACCAGTTGCTCCACCCAACCCTGCCCCTAATTCCGCCCCTAAACACGCCCTCATAAATGATCTCATGAAATTACACTTAATTTTTTTATGAAGAATTAAGTTATAAAAATAAATATTAAAGCGGATGGTTCACCCCAAAAAAATATTAAAAGCCAGCAGCAACAAATACTGCAGCTGCTGACTTTTAATATTAGGACACTTACCTGTCCTGGAGTCCAGCGGCGTCCGTAGCAGAGGACGAGCGATCGCTCGTCACCCTGCTGCTCCCCCCTCCATCCACGGTGAGGGAACCAGGAAGTGAAGCACTCCGGCTTCACTGCCCGGTTCCCTACGGCGCATGCGCGAGTCGCGCTGCGCCTGGCGATTGGCTCCCGCTGTGTGCTGGGAGCCGAGAGTTCCCAGCACACAACGGGAAAAGCCCGTCTTTTGCCCGAGACTGCGGGCCGGAAGTGGGTGCAGATACCTGTCTTTAGACAGGTATCTGCACCCCCCTCCCCCCTGAAAGGTGTCAAATGTGACGCCGGAGGGGGGGAGGGTTCCGATCAGCGGATCTTCACTTTAGGGTGGAGATCCACTTTAACAACTTGATCCATGCCAAACAATGCAGCTTGCCTGTGTCCATCACTGCAGCCTGCCCGCGTCCACCAATGAAGCCTGCCTGTGCCCACCAATGCCTCCTGTGCCTAACAATGCAGCCTGTGCCCACAATGCAGCCTGTGACCATAAATGCAGCCTGTGACCATAAATGCAGCCTGTGACCATCAATGCAGCCTGTGCCTACGATGCAGCCTGTGCCCACCATGCAGCCTGCCTGTGCAAGAAAAGCGAGAAGAGGAACAGAATTGCCGTCTGGATGATCAGAGTGAGAGGAACACAGTGATAACAGCTTTCATTTCAAATGCTGTGTTCCCCTGGCGCTCGCCGTCACGGGATTGGATGGGTGATCTGTCTATCAAAGTCCCGGGACCAAGAGGAGGTGCTGTATGTTGAAAGATGAAAGATGTTATGGCTCTGATCATCCGAGCGTCTCTCCTCCCTCCGCGATCGATGCGCTGGCAGAAGGACTCCCATTCAACCCAGACTGCTGACGCTGCTCCCCCCCCCCACTCCAAGGCAGCCCTTCCTTGCCAGTCCTCAATTTTTACTCACAAAATGCGAGCTGGCGAGCGGAATATTTTAGAACTGCGTACACTGTAGTCATAAAGGGATGGACATGGTAAACAACAATACTCACGTAGACCGTGGCATTTAAACAATGCTAAATTGGTACTAAGGGGCACAAAGTGGGCCAAGAAAATATCCCCCAACCATGATTACACCACCACCAGCCTGAACCCTTGATACAAGGCAGGATTGATCCATGCTTTCATGTTGTTTACACCAAATTCTGACCCAACCATCTGAATGTCACAGCTCTAATCAAGACTCTTCAGACCAGGCAACGTTTTTCCAATCTTCTATTGTCCAGAAATGGTGAGCCTGTGCAAATTGTAGCCTCAGTTTCCTGTTCTTGGCTGCAGGGCCACTGATAAGGGTACAGGTACAGCCCTTCTGTACCTGGCCTGGATCTGCCATCTCAGCAGGGGGAACCGGAGGTAGAGGGGACTCAAATCCAGTCCATCAATAAGTTACTCCCCCTCTGTGCAGTTATTTAGAAAGAAAATGTCTCCGGGCCCCCGTAATTTGGTTCATTAATTCCCCCCTTCTTTATTCTGCAGGACCATTCACATAGCTCAGAGCAGCTTGTGCATGCGCAGTGGGAGGCCAGCTATGGGGCCACAAGGGGTCACAGCCGGCTTCCCACACTAGACATGCAGGCACTGGGGACCACAAAGACTGACAAATAGGAATGAACTTCGTGTTCGAGTCGAACTCAGGTTTGACTTAAACATCGTATGTTCGATCATTCGTCGAATTACAACGTTATGGGCCGTTCCTGGAAGTCGGCCTTATATAGTGTGTTGTGGTGTTTAAGACAGAGAGAGAGAGTGTCATTTTTTAGAGTTAGATAGAGCAGGCAGGCTAGTCAGTTAGAGTTACAGTGTGTAGAGGATATATATGCATCGCAGGTGTTGTGTATATATATTTATACACTGTATTGAGTTTAGCTAGATCCACTCTTCCTAATATACTGACAGGCAGGGAGGTGGTTGTGCTAACTGCAGTATTTTCACTTGGTCTACTGTGTCCTCTGCACAGTGGGCACCTAAAGCCACGTGAATACAATTGCTTTTGTTCTCATATTATTACCACAGGCAGTGACTGATCAGCAAATATTTTCACTTAGTATACTGTGTCCTCTGCACAGTGTGCACCTAAAGCCATGTGAATATAATTGCTGTTGTTGTCATATTAATACCACAGGCAGTGGCTGATCAGCAAGTATTTTCACTGCGCCCATTCCTGCGCCAACCAAGAGTAACTGTGAGGGCTTACAGTGTTGTGGCACCAGCACCACCACCACCACCACCAACAACAAAGGCCCAATTGTTCTGCCCATGTTCAACAGGGGCATGTAAATAAGATTCTTGATCTAATATTTAACAGCAGGGTCCATTCCTGCGCCCACCAAGAGTAACTGTGAGGACTTACAGTGTTGTGGCACCAGCGCCAGCACCAAAGGCCCAATTTTTCTACCACTGTTCAGCAATGGCATGTAATTAGAATTCTTGATATAATAGTTCTCAGCAGGGCTTTCCAGCGCCCACAAGACTAACTGTGAGGGGTTACAGTGTTGTGGCAACACCAACACCTAGGGCCCAAACTTCTGCAGAGTATATACGGCAGGCCCCTACTTTCAAACATCCAACTTACAAACGACTTGCAAACAAAAGGAGACAACTGGAAGTAAGAGGAAATCTACCCCTAGGAAGGGAAAATCTCTTCTGTAAGAGGTGTCTCCTGTCCACTGATGCTTTATCACCAATCCTTATTTCACTAAAAAAAACATATTTTCAAAACAACATTTGTCATTGGGACAGAAAGTGAGGTGCAATCTTCTGAACAGATGCGCACAGACAGCAAAACAAATGTTACAGGGCTGATAATCCTTCTCCATGTTTTCCAAAAAGCTTAAAAATCGATTTCATAATTCTATATTTTTTATTTTCTGTATATTTCTTTACATCACGTACATGTATACCAAACATCCACCGGGGACAAAATACATACCGTTTGTAAATACAAACAAAACAAAGACAAAAAAGAAGAAAAAAAAGAGTAGTGCTTTTTCTCAATGATTTTCATCCATATTGCAGGGACCAGACATTACATTAAAGCCGCAAACAGTTTTAAATTACTTTTTTCTTATAGTAATGTGCAGGGACAGTTCTAAACATGTGCCACTTCACAGGCATACTATAGACACCCAGCAGGTACGATATTTAAAATCATTTTTGCAAAAAAAAATTCACTTTAAGCATCATTAAAATCACTGCTCCCGAAAAAACTTCAGTTTTTAAAACTTTTTTTTTCCATTGATACATGTTCCCTGGGGCAAGACCCAAGTCCCCAAACCCATTTTACGACAATATCTTGCATATTAGCCTTTAAAATTAGCACTTTTGATTTCGAACATTCGAGTCCCATAGACTTCAATGGGGTTCTAAAGTTCACGCGAACGTTCGGTCCATTCAAAAGTTCTGGTGCGAAGGGGGAGTTCGGCTCATCCCTACTGACCAACAACTGGCTTTATTGAGGACAGCACTGGATCCCTGGACAGGTAATGATCCTTTTATTAAAATTCAGCAGCTACAGTATTCATAGCTGCTGACCTTTAATTTTTTTGGAGGGGGATTGAAGATCTTCTAACTCATTAAGACAACTTTTTCTCTTTTTGTTTCTGCCCCCTCCCTTTTACCAAAATTAGAAAAATGTAGCAATTATCTCTATAGCTTAACAACTCTTATGCCGCGTACACACATTTGGAAATTCCGCCAAGAAATCCATGGATTTTTTTCAGATGGAATTTCGGCTCAAACTTATCTTGCATATACAAGGTCACACCAAATTCCGTCCGTCAAGAACGTGGTGACGTACAACACTACAACGAGCCAAGAAAAATAAAATTCAACGATTCCGAGCATGCGATTCCTCCAAGAACTTTTCCCGTCTGAAAAATTGAAAACCAGCTCTCAATTTTTTCCTGTTGGAATTTCCAATCGTGTGTACACAGCATTTGTGCAGCACTTACAGGGACCCCATATATGTTGCACGATTGGCATCATGTGAAGACATGCCTCCATATTTGTATGCCTTGCACAAGTAAGGATTTCTATGCCTGAGCACCGATCTCTCCATGCACTTGTACTGGACACCAGCCAGCGTCCATAAGTGTGCATATGCAAAAATCCCTGTACGTGTACAAATGCAGAACTGGTCTTTGGCAGGCTCCAAATACCTGGCACCTGTGCCGTATCTGCGCACACACACTGGATTTTAATAGGATGGTGAGGGGGGAAAGTGAGTGATGAGAGAGTTAGGTTCCACTATAAAGGTCAATCAGTAAGTTGAATGCCAGAATAAAACCTCAACTCTCAACAAACTGAGCTTGAGGAGTGAACCTTTTATAGCCTGTTTTCCACAATGAAAGGTAATTGGGTCTGCAAATCTTTAGATCATTAAACTGTTTTATCTACAGCCAACCTGGATTCACCCAACCATGTACCACCAACGCTTTATGTTATTTCCTAAACACTGGTAGAGGTCAGGACACTTATCATTGGCTTTGTGCCTATCGGTTTATGGTGGCCTGAAGCTGAATGTAGATAATTTTCAGTTGTACTGTTGATGCAAACAGTACAACTGCAAATTTATGTTATTTTAATGTAGAGCAAAGGGGCAACTGGCAAGTCGAAGTTTGTAGAGAAGTGGTGGTCAACGTTCTTGATATGGTGGGCCTCAGAAAAGATAGCCCCTGACACCACCAAAGGGCCACACATAAAATTCAGTGAATACTTATTATCAGAGACAGCAGACACACAACAGGATATCGTCAAAGACTATTGGCATGATACCAGAGATGGTCAGAGAATGCGGGCATAATACAGGAGATGGTCAGAGACTGTGAACATGTTATAGGAGTTTTCGTAGACAGGGACATGCTTCCGTACACAGTCATAAGCTCATTCAGAAAAGCTGCATATAGAAAGGTACTTAACCCTTATAATATGTTTTTAATAAATATAAAGATGAATGAAATAGAGTTAATGTTCACAGTTGGAAATATAAACAGTTTCACCTGCTAGTTGTATGGTCACAAAAATATATATAAAAAACAGCGGTACTGAGAATATCGGGACTGATGGTGAATAAAAAACAAATCAATTGCCTTAAACCTCAATCTTTCAGAATCTACAGTTAAGTCACTTAAACATAATTTTGAATTCCAACGGGCCACTCGTTCTCTTTCTCATTTAGGAATTTGATTGACGTCTTCCATACATACTTTCTATTCTGATAATTATCCTCCTATGTTTAGACAACTCTCAGAAGATATGAATAAATGGTCAGGGTCAAATCTTTCTTGGTTTGGCAGAATTTCATTAGTCAAAATGAATATCTTACCAAAAATATTATATCTTTTTCAAAATCTACCCATCATCAATTTATTTGAGGACAAAAGCACCCTAGAATTAAAAAAAACTTAAAATTTTCACTCCAAAAAAAATATGGTGGTCTAGGGGACTCAAATTTAATAGCTTACTTTCAAACAGCTCAATTGACCCAACTAGCTGTAACTACAATTCCTGGTCCAACTCCACACTGGGTTGATATGGAGGCCATCGCTTGCTCTAAAACATGGGTTTTCAAACTACGGTCCTCCAGTTGTTCAAGAACTACAATTCCCATCATGCCTAGTCATGTCTGTGAATGTCAGTGTGTTTCATGGGATGTGTAGTTCTACAACAGCAGGAGGGCCGTAGTTTGAGGATCGCTGCTCTAAAACTTTGTTTGCAGCTTTAATGTGGTTTCAGGTCATCTGTGGCCAGGTGACAAGTGCACCCCATTAGGGTCAGGGATGCACCACAGTGTAGTGAACCCTTTAGCCGACTGCTGCGAACAGAGAGGAAGCGTGAGCCCAATATTCCCCAGGGCGCGAAGTCTAAGACCCAGCTTGGTGTTCACCAGGGCCTCTGGTGGTGAGGGTGGCCTTCGCTGCAGCTGGATCCAGGTCACGACCCCTGGGGTCCCCTAGGTCACGCTCCGCAGGGAGAGAGGGGAAGCAGCAACCAGGACAAGCTATAGTGATGGGTAAGCCGAGGTCAGGGCAACAGGCAGACAAGGGTAACCGAGGGACAGGCAAAAGGTCAGGGAAACCGACAAGCAGGAGTGGTCAGATACGAGACAAAATTGGTACACAGGAAGGTAAACTTAGCACACAGCAGACAGGAACTCTAGCTACAAACAAAGGTTGAACAGCCAAGCAGACTAGCAGTGCAGTGGTTAATATAGGCTTCCTGGGATGGCCTGGGGTGAGGCCATACAGGAAGGAAGGTGATAAACAGCCAGGAAGAGAGTCAGGCCTCTAATGAACACATGGAGACAGGTGAGCTGCCAGACTTTATTGCATATCCATGACATGTGGATTCCTAACAAATTGAGACCCCCTTTTTTATGTCCTGATCTTTTATTCTCTTTATCACTTTGGGATAGATGTCAATTAAAAAAGGTCTCCTCATACACCTTTATCTCCTTTATTTATTAATCCTGAATTTATACCTGGATTATCCTCTGATCTTTTTCAGTGGTGGGAAAATAAAGGCTAGTCACATATTATGGATTTTTTTTCTGGAAATTAATTATACTCATTGAACTATTATCAATCCGTATTACATTTACCATCCTCAGAATTATCTCTATACAAATTCATTCATTTGTTCTTGGTAAATAAACCTAATGGAATTAGTCACCCATCCACATTATCCCTATTTGAACAATCTTGTGCTACTAGAAATCCCACAACAGGTCGTATATCTATCTTATATAATATGTTAATTGAACTAACACATAAGCTTCCAATATATGACACAATGGGAAAAAGATCTTAATTTTTCCTGGGATATCTCAGAATGGTATAACACAATCAATAATATCTCTAAAATCTCAATAAACACATCTATAGTGGAGTCGAATTACAAAACTCCATTGAGATGGTACATGGTTCCTTTCAGAATGGCTAAACTTAATCGACAAATCTCTCTCTAATGCTTTAGAAATTATGGTCAAGAAAGCTCTATGATACACATCTGGTGGCGATGTCCCAGGGTACGTAAAATTTGGATAAAAATATTTGACTTCGTATATGAAGTTACCAAGATAAATATTATTAGGTCCCCTAACATTGCTCTTTTTCAAAAATTTGATATAAGTTTACCTAAACACACCAAACGCTTAATTTCTTATATGATCTTAGCTAAAAACATTAATTTATATATCCGCATATCGATATTTATTACATACTCATATGCCAGTTATCGCCCATGCGGTCCATTTCTATATATTCCATTTCTATATATATTTCTTGATGAATGATAGATATAGGGCCAGACTCAGGTAGAGTTACGCCGGCGTATCAGTGATACGACGGCATAACTCACACTTTGCGCCGGCTTATCTGTTTTCTGTATGCAGAAAACAAGATACGCCTGGTTTGCTGCAAAGATCCGACAGGCGTAATTGTATTACACCGTCGGATCTTAAAGGCAGTTTTAAAATTGCTGCCGGGGGCGTTCTCGCTGATTTACGCCGAGAATATGTAAATCAGCGAGATACGGCAAGTCACGTATGCAGGCCCGACGCAGTCACTTTACGACGTTTACGTAAGGGTTTTCCCGGTGTAAAGATAAAGCAACAAAAAGCAGGCGCATCCTATGTTAAGTATGGACGTCGTGACCACGTCAAATTGAAAAAGTTTTACGTCGTTTGCGTAAAGCCCCGTACACACGGCCGAGGTTCTCGGCAGAAACCAGCGAGAACCTCGCTGGGAGCCGCATTCTGCCGAGAACCTCGGCCGTGTGTACGCTCTCGGCGAGCCCCGCCCGTCGGGAAACCCGTCGAGCAAATAGAGAACAGGTTCTCTATTTGCTCGACGGCCCGTCGGGATGAATGGCTGGTTGCCTTTCCCGACGGGCGGGTCGCCGATTCTGACGGCCGGCAGAGAACCTCGACGGGCGGAACGATGTGTTCCGCCCGTCAAGGTTCTCTGCCGTGTGTACGGGGCCTTACTCGTCCGTGAATGGGGATTGACGTCATTGACGTTCACGTCCCAAACACCGTCATAATTTGGAGCATGCGCACTGGGATACATTGACGGCCGGCGCATGCGCAGTACGTTCGTCGCGGGATCGTGCCCATAACGTATGATGAGAAACGCTACGCCAGCCAAAAGAACCGCTCGCCATCCTGAATCTGGCCCATATTTGCTATTTATAAATATATCCTTAACTTACATTTTTCACATCACCAGAGAAATGCTCTTCTAAAAAGCTGGCAAAAGGATTCTACGGATGAAGGGTTATCAAAAAATAAAATATTTTGGTGGTGTATCTCAAAACTAGATGTCTAATCATTAGTGAAAACTGGAGGGAAACAAAGTTTAAACTTGTGCACAGGACCTTTATCCCATTCTTAATATATAAAATGGTCCCGTCTATCTTCACCTGTTCCTGGCGTGGTTCAAGTTCAACTTTACAACACCAGTTTTGGGGATGTTTGAAAATCTCAATATTTTGGGACCAAATACTGAAATACATTTTTGGAATTACATCAGGACATATTCCCAAAAACATAACAACTTGCCTATTTGGCTACATGATCTGACATATCCGATGCACCTTGCAACTCCTATATCTCTAAGTGGACTATATTATGCCTTTTAGCTGCTCGTAAAGCAATACAAAAAACTTGGACATCATCTACTCCACCAATGATAACGCCAGTTAAAAATACTCTAAAGGCTCTATTGTTTATCGAAAGGTCAGACACCTGTCAGGTACACAAGTACTTACCGAGGCCGAGATGCTGAGGACGGCTCACCTTTACGACCAAGCGCACCTGCCCCCTGGAATTTGAGACAGGAGGCAGAGGCACAAGGAGGTACCGGTACCGGGGAGGTAGGTAGATGGGATGCAGGCACTGGAGGTCAGAGGCTGAGATGTGCAGCAGGTGCTGGAGGGTCACCAAGGCAGGTGGAAGTGGTAAAGTCCCAGGGCACAGTTCAAAAGCCAGCAGACGAATGGAAGCAGATTCGGGTACAGGTAAAAGTCCGGGTTCTGGGTAGCGCTAAGACAAGTCCAGGTATGTAAGCCGAAGTTCAGGGGCAGGAGACAGAAGCAAATCCAGGTCACGGTCCGAGGTCAAAGGGGTTCAAGAAGGCAGCAGAGTTCACAAACAGGCCGAGGTCAGGTTTCCAGGTGAGAGCTGAGTCGGGAAGTAAATCCAGGTCAAAGGGCACAAGTCAAAGTGTCAAAACTTTACTCAGAGCTGACGATAAACCAGCAACCTGTGCAAAGACAGGGGCTGGTTTAAATAGGCCTGTCAGGTCTGTGATTGGTCCCGGGTGGAGGCGCGCACGTCCGCGCGCTCGTGCACGCGCCGCGCCGCTGCGCCACGCACGCGCGCGCGCCCCAGATGCACGGGCACGCGCCGTGACGCGATTCTAACGTGCCTGTGCACGGATTGAGCGCTGTGAGCGCTGGGACCCTGACAACACCATAGTCCAATCCTTCGGCCCAACCACTCGTTTCTTTACAAGATGGAAACTTTTTTTATAGCACACTTTCAACTTTGAAAATCACACAACTAATGACACGGTTTCAATACACAGACTGTTACCAAAAAGTAACCCCTCTCAAACTCTTTGGGCAGATTGAAACTCCACTAATGCACCCCCCCCCTTAATTCAGAAACAATTACATTTAATAACTGATAGTTAGAGTTTGAAATTAAAGAGACTATTTTGTATTTCTTTTTCTCCTGGGAAAACTAAACCATACTTTGATTTTAATTTGATTGTTTTTTTTTTGTTTTATCTCGCTTATTTGATGTTATTTTCATGTAGTCCTTATGAGCATCCCGCTATAAATGCCTTACTAAAGCAATCCTAATACTATGGTACATTACCTTAGATCAATTTTTCTTCCATGATCCGAGACTAAACATAGTAGTATCTCCAAAATCTGATATTATTTTGTTACCCAAACCTTTTAAAACGTTAAAAGGAACATAAATTGGTGCTTGTACCGTCAGATTGCTTATTATAGCTTCATCTATGTAATTGTATTATATTTTATTCTATTTTCTGTTTGTTTATAATACTTTGTAATTTCTTGGAAAATAGTAAAAATTACAATATAAAAACAAAAAACAAAACCCAGTAAACCTATGGCCTTGGACTTGTTATATACCAGTGACTCTGGGAGGTGATTACGGTACTTACCTTTTCTCTATTATTAGTTGTGGCCATCTTTTCTCATCTCATAGTGAACATACCAGACTGCAATGATCTCAGTAATTTTTTCCGCCACACTGCCGCCAGCCTATAAAAAGGCAGGAGTTGAGTGGGCGGATGGAGGAGCCTTGTTGTGGAGAGTGCACAGAGCAGGCGTGTGTGACTGGACTGCAGAGAGGCGCGCAGCACAGACTTTTTTTACCGGACCGGGCGGACCCCTGCCTGGCTGAGCCTGCCCTGATGAGTGCAGTAGTAGGCTGTCTGCAGTTCTCCAACTTTCGTTCCAAAGCCGCCTGCCATAATAATTGATAAAAAGGGTCAGGCTCATTTGGGACACAGTGACTGACACATTAGTCTGCTCTCTCTCTCAGAGAGAGAGAGAAAGAGAGAGTGAGACAGACAGGCCACAGCCTGCAGGACTCATCGTCTCCACTGTCCCCTGAGGGGGGGTGCACTGCAGAGAGAGAATCTATTATAGTGACTCGAGTGAGTCCGACGGCTCCAGTCACCAACTTGAACTTAGAGTCCCACAGTGGACCCCTGGCTGCAACATCCATCTCTTGACTGGATGCTATCTATGTGATGCAGGGGCAGACTGACAACTCACCCCCGGGCAATAGAAGAATATGGGGCCCCCCGGGCTTACAGATGGCCACCACGCAGCAGTTATCAGACAAGAATGGCAGTGGTGTGATGTACAGAATTACATATGTTCACAATCTCTGTCTTGCTATGTCGCTGTATCCAGTGTGAATCCTCTGAATTACCACCTGTATCCTGTCCGCCATCCTCTGACCACCTCCTGTACCCTGTCTGCCATCCTCTGACCATCTGTTCTGTATCCTGTCCGCCATCCTCTGACCACCTGTTCTGTATCCTGTCCGCCATCCTCTGACCACCTCCAGTAGCCTGTCCGCCATCCTCTGACCACCTCCTGTATCCTATCCACCATCCTCTCACCACCTCCTGTATCCAATCCACCATACTCTGACCACCTCCTGTATCTTGTGCGCATCCTCTGACCATCTTTTGTATCATGATAGCAATCTCTGACCATCTCTTGTCTTTTATCACGTCTCTGAGGGAAAGTCTGGAGAGGAGTCAAGAGTGAGAGTGACGCCAGGATGGGGATTATGGGAGAAGTCAGACGTGTATGGACTGTGCAAAGGGGAACTCGGTGAACCCTGATGTAAAGGGGAACTCTGATGTAAATGGCAATGCGACATACCTTGATGTAATTGGGAACTCTGATGTAAAAGGGGAATGCAGTGGACTCTGATATAAGGTGGTCTCTGGTGAACAGAGTCCCCCTTACATCAGAGTTCCCCCTTGGATCATGATCTGCAGCATTCCCCTTTACATCAGTTGCCCTGTAAGGGGGGATCTTGCAGACTTGGGGGATCTCAGATCTCTGTGCTAGCTGGGTTATATTAATCTGACCTTCATGAAATATAGCTTTTGTTTAACGTAAACACTTTGCTAATAGCACTAGCTACATGTTTATAGTTTAAATATTGATATTTGCACGGTTCAGCACTGAAAACCTCCATTGTAGGTACTTTTTGCACTGTCAGTAAAAAAGGTGGGGATGTCAGTAATCTTGCCAGTAAAAAATTGCTGCTGTTTGTAAATTTTGGCTTCCTGCCAGTAAATCTTACTTGTTGGCAACACTGCATGGGGTATACATTACCTGGCTTTTCCTTTTGCTCTGGTGCCTGCCCAGGGAGACTGTTATGCATGTGTATTCAGGCAAGGTGAATATAAATGTGACTGGTTACACTGTGTATAATACATTTATAATATCCACTTGTTTTCATATGTAACAACAGATGTAATGAAATATGATTTAATTCTTCCTTCATACAGTGAGGCCTGTTCTTTGCTTTATTTCCCCTTCCTGTGTCCTGAGGAGGCAGATCAGCGAAACGTGTTGACAAACAGGAGCTCACTTACGAGATATCACATGAAAACAGCAATATATTGGAAGTACCCGGCTGTTTTTGGCCAAAGTTTTGCATATGTGAATACGTTCTTAACTGACATTTTGTCTTTTGTCTATGTGAATTATTTTTATATTTCTGTGTATAAATACAATATGGCTTTTATATAAATATTGTGGTCCAATTTGCCTCTAAAGTCCAACCCAGTGGTCCCTCTCTATTTGTCTCAAGACTGATACAATGGTGGGGTGAGGATCAGCCTGTCCAGTTACACTGGGTGGGTGGATTACATAGCACGGTAGGGATCACCGGTTTTTACTTACATCTTTAAAAAATAAATGTGTTTTCTTCCAATAAGAAGAAAGGAAGCAAAGAACTGTCTGCATGCTGCTTCTGTACATCAGGAAATTCACACAAAAACAGACGTAGGGTTAAAACTCTTCAGAGGACAGACAGGTTTTCCCCAAAAATGGCTCTCTGGATGATATCCGTCTATTTATGGGCAGCTACAGTATACATAGCATGTTGTCATCTAGCTTCCCAGAATTTATGAAGCAGCCCATATATCTATAGTCACTGAACAGCCATGGTTACCTGAGCCCGCTGTGGACTTTTCACGAATTGACAGCACAGCCTAAGGAACCATCTGCATTATTCATTCCACATCTGGTGCTCTGGAAATCCAGGCATCGACTGGCACTACACATCTCCACAAATGAGGGGTGTCTCCAGTCTTTTTAAACTTTGTATGTGCAATTATTACTTTGACGGAAGCCAATGGATGTGTTGGGTCCCCTGTTCCTGTGCCCCAGACACTGAAAATAGCACCATGTTCACTAACACACCTGGCTTGTGGGGAATATATTTATTGCAGATATAGGTGTATATATCCCGATGGCTTAAAGCGGAGGTCCACCCCAATTTTTTTTTTTTAAAGCCAGCAGCTACAAATACTACAGCTGCTGACTTTTAATAAATGAACACTTACCTGTTCACCACACCCGTAATGTCGGTAGCCGAGGCCAAATAATCGCTCGTCTCTTGGCTGCCCCCGCCGCCATCCTTAGTGAGGGAATCAGGAAGTGAACTGTTATGGCTTCAATGCCCGGTTCCCTACTGCGCATGTGCGAGTCGCGCGGAGCATCATTACTGGTACCTGCTGTCTCCTGGGACCAGTGTGTTTCCCAGAAGACAGCGGGGGGTGAGGCAAAGGAGCGTGACTCCCGCAGGAGTCTATTCCCGGAAGTGGGTGCAAATACCTGTAGGAGGGTTCCAAAAAGCAGAGGTTCACTTTTTGTGTGGACCTCCGCTTTAAGGTATATAGATTCCAGTAAATGACACAGCAAATGGTTAGGCAGTAGCATACTTCAACAAGGTAGTTGCCTGTTATATTGACCCCGGCTTGGACTTTGACCACAATCTTGCCTCCTGATTTGGTACCTCACCACCAGTCTGCTGCCGACTCCTGCCTGCACCTGTTTTCTCTACCTGAACGGATCTGACATCTAGTTTCTGCAGCTTCTGTACTTGAAGAGGTTTCCAGCACCTCCAAGAGACACTTCCTAGACCAACAGGCACCTGCACCCTCTCGTGACCCTGCATTCCCTATCTTCACCTCCAGTGGGTGCTGGGACCGGAACGTGCGAGAGGCCGCTCCTACTTCCTCGGCTCTGCTGTAAGGTGCGTGACAGGTGCGCAACACTACTCTATTTTTTTATTTGGGTTCCAGTTTCTTCTTGGGAGGCTGGTGCCCTATATAGGATTTCTGAGGAATTGCTAAGGCCATGTTGGGTGATGAGCACAATATTTATCATAAAGGGGCTTTTTAGTGGTGATATTAATTAGAAAAAGTTTCCCAATACATTAGGTAAAGACAGGTTTTGGCTGTGTCCCCCGGAAGTTTGATGCAGGGTAACATTAATAAAGGAGCCAGGAAATTGCTGTATCTTGTTCTGCAGAGCACCATGTGCTCAGAAGTGCACAGAACAAGCTTATGGCTAAGCCCAGACTATCCTGATCTTAGAGATTAGTTCACTCCATATTGTGGCACATGTGTATTGCCATCTAAATGCTTCTGTGAGTTGCGGTAACATGGCAAATATGGCTATAAGGCACACAAATTAATGTAGCTATGTTTTCATTAATACAATGCAGCTGCCTCTTTCCTATGTCTGAACAATAGAGCCCATTAGAAGTATATGTCCAAACCCCAATGACTTCTACAGAGCAGTAGACCAGCCCCATAGACTTCCATTGAGTAGTAGACCAACCCTATAGACTTTTTTAGAGCAGTATACCAGCCCCATAGATATCTATAGAGCAGTAGTACTGCCCTGTAGATTTATATAGAGCAGTAGAAAAGCCCCATAGACTTCTATACAGCAGCAGACAAGCCCATGGACTTATATAAAGCAGTAGACCAGCCCCATAGACTTCAACAGAGCAGTATAGCAGCCCCATAGACATCTATAGAGCAGTAGTCCTGCTCTATAGACTTATATAGAGCAGTAGACCAGCCCCATAGACTTCTATAAAGCAGCAGACAAGCCCATGGACTTATATAGAGCAGTAGACCAGCCCCATAGACTTCAATAGAGCAGTAGACCAGCCCTATAGACTTCTATAGAGTCGTAGACCAGCCCATAGACTTCAATAGAGCAGTAGACCAGCCCTATAGATTTCTATTGAGCAGTAGACCAGCCCCATAGACTTCTAAAGAGCAGTATACCAACCCTATATATTTCTATAAAGCAGCAGACAAGCCCATGAACTTCTAAAGAGCAGTAGGCCAGCCCCATAGACCTCAATAGAGCAGTAGACCAGCCCTATAGACTTCTATAGAGCAGTAGACCAGCCCATAGACTTCAATAGAGCAGTAAACCAGCCCTATAGATTTCTATAGAGCAGTAGACCCACCCCGTAGACTTCTATAGAGCAGTAGACCAGCCTCATAGACTTCTAAAGAGCAGTATACCAACCCTATAGATTTCTATAGAGCAGTAGACCCACCCCATAGACTTCTATAGAGCAGTAGACCCACCCCGTAGACTTCTATAGAGCAGTAGACCAGCCCATAGAATTCAATAGAGCAGTAAACCAGCCCTATAGATTTCTATAGAGCAGTAGACCCACCCCGTAGACTTCTATAGAGCAGTAGACCCACCCCGTAGACTTCTATAGAGCAGTAGACCCACCCCGTAGACTTCTATAGAGCAGTAGACCCACCCCGTAGACTTCTATAGAGTCGTAGACCAGCCCATAGACTTCAATAGAGCAGTAGACCAGCCCTATAGATTTCTATTGAGCAGTAGACCAGCCCCATAGACTTCTAAAGAGCAGTATACCAACCCTATATATTTCTATAAAGCAGCAGACAAGCCCATTAACTTCTAAAGAGCAGTAGGCCAGCCCCATAGACCTCAATAGAGCAGTAGACCAGCCCTATAGACTTCTATAGAGCAGTAGACCAGCCCATAGACTTCAATAGAGCAGTAAACCAGCCCTATAGATTTCTATAGAGCAGTAGACCCACCCCGTAGACTTCTATAGAGCAGTAGACCAGCCTCATAGACTTCTAAAGAGCAGTATACCAACCCTATAGATTTCTATAGAGCAGTAGACCCACCCCATAGACTTCTATAGAGCAGTAGACCCACCCCGTAGACTTCTATAGAGCAGTAGACCAGCCCATAGAATTCAATAGAGCAGTAAACCAGCCCTATAGATTTCTATAGAGCAGTAGACCCACCCCGTAGACTTCTATAGAGCAGTAGACCCACCCCGTAGACTTCTATAGAGCAGTAGACCCACCCCGTAGACTTCTATAGAGCAGTAGACCAGCCCTATAGACTTCTATAGAGCTATATTGCACAGATGCTAGAAGGGGACAAAGGTCGTGTGGTGCAGAATGTTAACAATCCCTGGGGGCTGAGATTTATTAGCTGAAGACACAAGAATAATATGTGCGCTTTGTATGAAAGTGTACATAATCTTCAATCTTTATCTAGCCTTGTAGCAGAATGAAATGACTAAATATCACCTGTGGTACTATGCATGAAGTCTTTCCTAAGGTACTAATTGTCTAAATGAATAGACCATATTCATGTTACCCTTTCAAAGGTCTCCCTAATTGAATGTATAATTACCCTGAGCTTAGCAAATGAATAAATAATTTCTATTTTCTTTTGTTAGAAAGCACAGCTTGGTAAACCTTACAATTACGGGTCTTGACAGAATGATGACTAATGTGTTTTATGAAATTTAATGTAATAAAGGAACATCAAGGAACAACAGCTTATTACTTTTCAGAATGAGCTTAGCGTGGAATGTATAATGAAGTGAGGCCTGCGGAATGTGAAGACCACTAGGGAAACCACTGAAATATTTCATTGTGCATTAGATTAACGCATACCAAGGACGACCGGAATTTCTGATAAGCAAGGTTGGAATTATATTTTCTGGCCTCTAGGCCAATTTTCTTCTCCATTCCCACCCCCCTCACTTCGATTTTTTTATAGTGTGTTTTATTTGCTCCTTTTTGGTTTTGTTGTTATATCTGTTCGAAGGTGCTGATGCTGACAGACATCTTGCTAACTGATGACTTGTACACTCTGTCTGGGCAGACTGTTATGATTAAGCATTCATCCTTGATCTCTCTGTAGACTACTAATACAGGCCTCGACAAAATCCAGGCGCCCGGTCGCAAGATATTGTGACCTGGCGCCTGGGGAAGCTTAAGCCTGCAAAGCCGCGGCCTCAATTACCGGCCGGCGCGGGGCGCAATCGTAATCCCGCGGCAGAACCCCCCCTGCTCGACAACTATGGTGGAATAGTAAAAAAAAAAAAAAAGATGTCCCGCTGCAGCACCGACCCCCCCCCCCCCAACAAGTTAGATTGAAGAGTAAAAAAAGAGACGTCCCGTCGGAGATCGCCCACACCAACCCAGCAACCCCCCCCCCACGGCTCAACAACTTTGATAGAACAAAGAAGGAGAAAGTTTACTTTACTTTTCTCAGCCAATCACATTTTCTGCGATGCATGCAGGGAAAAGCGATTTAATGGAAGTCAGGTGAACAGGGTCAGTCTTCCCGCCTAGGTCTTTGGCCTGGGTGGTTGTGTGTACAGTTCCTGGCTACTAGGCCTGAAGCCTATTCAGGTGGCTGCCGGATGCTAGGCCTGTCCGGGCTTATCCGGGTGTTCAAGTTTATGCAGGGGGAAGCCTGCCAAAGAATTGATTCTGAGGCCTCGTACACACGATCGGACATATCCGATGAAAACGGTCCGCGGACCATTTCCATCGGATATGTCCGATCGGGAGTTTGATCCGATGGCGTGTACACACCATCGGATCAAATTCCCCGCCGCCGGACGGCGCGGTGACGCGGCGGTGACGTTGACGCCGCCGCGTCACCGCCACGTCACCGCACCAGGAAGTAAAACACTTCCGCGCATGCGCCGAATCCATTCGGCGGCGGCGCGGCGGCGGTGCGGGACGACATGTCTGCTGGTAAGTGTACTAACCAGCAGACATGTCGGGCGGACGGATTCCACCCGATAGATTTCAAAGCATGCTTTGAAATCTGTCGGGTGGAGAAATCTGTCCGCTAGCCCATACACACGAGCGGAGATGTCTGCTGAAACGGTCCATCGGACCGTTTTCAGCGGACATATCCCCTCGTGTGTACGAGGCCTGAGAGGGATGGAGTTCTAAAGAAGCACCAGGGATGACCCTTCATGAGCAGGAGGCTATGGAGTGGATGGGATGACTTCAAGAGAGAACTTATCCAAGGGAATCAGTGTATGAAGCTGGGAGTAAAGTTCAGTTACTAGAGTTGACAGCCTGTCCTACAAAGTATAGATGTGCTGGTTCAGCTTAAAGGCTCTTTTTCCTGTACTGCTCACCTCACCTATTTTTGTCTAAGGAGTCTGCCAATCTGCCTGTTACTGATCGTTATTAAGGGTGGCCTGTGCCGATCCCCTGTAGCGCCTGGTTACTTCCAAGTACTGGTGCTTTGTTAAATTTAGAGGGGGATCAGTGAGTTAAGTGGCGCTGATCCAGTTAATCTATTCATATTTGGTCTCTGTCTCAGCTTGGCTGTGCTGTGGGATTATTCTGTTGTTCCTGCGGTGTTGTTCCCACCCCAGGACGATAGGTGGCAGCAGTGTCGAGGTTTGGGTGTTTTTCCCCAGCAGCCTATCAGGAGGGTTTCTCCTCGCTGTGCATGCTGGGGGAGGGTATTTATGAGACAGGCGCCATTGGTCTGGGTTCTTCTTCGAGTGCGGCACCCACCTTGAGGGTGACTGCATCACAGCGCCCTGGCGAAAATGGGCTACCAGGCCAGGGTGCGCGTGCCACGTGGTGTTTCTTTTAAAGCTGTGGCGGGGCCCCAGTAATCGACTGGGTCCCCAATTCTGAGAAGATCCTAAGCGAGATAGCTGTTCGGTGGGGAGTCCATCTGAGGAGAGACAAGAGAGGCTGGCAATCCAATAGGGTCTTGATAATCCACTGGGGATCAAGGGAACTGCACACTGAAAGGATTGACGTTGGTCACCTGTCAGTCGGTCACCTGTAAACTACCTGAAGGAGATCCAGGCCAAAAGTCTTTTAAAGGGGTTGTAAAGGTACACGTTTTTTTACCTTAATGCATCCTATGCATTAAGCTAAAAAAAACATCTCACAGCACCGCCCCCCCCCCCCCGAGCCCCCGTTGTTCTTACCTGACCGTTCGAATCTCCCGGGCGCGTCCACGTCGTCCTCTTCCGTTCCCAGCCTGGCCGTTGATTGGCTAGGCTGGACAGATTGATAGCAGCGCAGCCATTGGCTAGCGCTGCTGTCAATCAGAGCGGATGACGCGGCGCGCCGGGGGCGGAGCCGAGTGATACAGTCGGCGGCTATGACCGCCGCTGTATCACGGGAGCGCGCTCGCAAAAGCTTTCCTCCATGCAAGCGCCCTCGCATGAAGAGGGAAAGCTTTTGCGAGGAGGAGCCCAGACAGCTGCCGAGGGACCCCAGAAGACAGCTTTCAGGGCCACTCTGTGCAAAACGAACTGCACAGTGGAGGTAAGTATAACATGTTTGTTATTTTTTTTTTTTAAAAAAGCCCTGACTTTAGTGTCCCTTTAAGGAGGATTACCTCTGCTACCTCAATCCTAAGGAGGGTCTGTGGCAGAGACTTTTCCTCTATGTTCAAGTGATACTCTGGCTGCCAGGTCAGTGAGAGAAGCCTGTCAAGGTACGCTGTACCCATTCCGGCTGGAGTGGCGAAGAAGACTAATGCCCTGTACACACGATCGGATCATGCGATGAAAACGGACCGATGGATTTTTTCATCAGATATTCGATGAAGCTGAGTTTCATCAGTCTTGCCTACACACCATCAGTTAAAAATCCGATCGTGTCCAACGCGGTGATGTAAAACACAACGACGTGATTCTGAGCATGCGTGGATTTTTGACCGATGGATTTCCCCACAGACGATCATTTTTTTCTATCGGTTTTTTAACCATCAGAAAATTTTAAAACAGGTTCTATTTTTTTTCACCGATGGGAGAAAAAACGATGGGGCCCCACACGCGATCGGTCCGTCCGATGGAAACGGTCCATCGGACCGTTTTCATCAGACAAACCAATCGTGTGTACAGGGCATAGGTGTTGTTGGAAGCAGGACTGTTTCCCTTTTGATACCCCTGAATCTGCTATTTCTCCTTCTACTACAACTCTTCCATCACCACAAAGTTTTATTGTTTTTACACGGCTGGGTAATAAAGAGCACAGAAAAAGACACCTGTCGTTAATTCGTTAATGCTACATCCACCATACACCCTTATACGGTGGAGGAGCCATGAGGTAACATGCCACCCAAAACAAACCAGCAGCTCCTTTGGGGGTAGTGCTACACCACTCTCTCCCACATTTTTCCTGTTCTGAAAAATAAACTTCTCTTTTGTTTAAGCATACAAGTGTCTGGCGCCAGATTTCTTTCTTGTTCATCACCCATCATTTCCACAAACCTGCACCCTGAGAATGTATGTCAGCCCTCCCTCCCCCAAACGCAGCCACTGTGCCCATCAAACGCTGTCACTGTGCCATCAAACACAGCCACTGTTCCCATCAAACACTGCCACTGTGACCATCAAATGTTGCCAATCTACTCATCAAACGCTGCCACTGTGCACCATCAAATGCTGCCACTGTGCCTCATCAAACACAGCCACTGTGACCATCAAATGTTGCCAATCTACTCATCAAACTCTGCCACTGTGCACCATCAAATGCTGCCACTGTGCCTCATCAAACACTGCCACTGTGGCATCAAATGCTGCCACTGTAATGATCAAATAGTGCCACTGCCACTCCCACCAGTGAGCGGCGGGACCTTGCAGCAGGCTCCTGTGTCCTCCGTGCGTCTCCTCCCGATAGGCGTCCAATCGTAGCGCATGTTGTTTTAGTCAATCAGGTGATGGGGAATAGACCGGTGCACATGATTGGCTGAGAGGCGGTTCAGTGTTAGGAAAGCGAATATTCATTCGCTTTTCTAACACACCTGGGTGAACTGCAAGCGAAATGCTTTGCGCTCTCAGTACACCTTTTTTTAAGCCTATTTAATCAAGTGCTTAAAAAAAGAAAAAAACCCTGCCACTGGAATTCAGGTGCCCAATGTCTGAAAAGGGGCCGGACGCCTGCATAGGGGATGGCTACAGTGGCCATGGATACATTCATGCAATGCATTAATCTATCCGTTATACACAGAGGGGGTGGCTGGAGAGAGGGGGTGGCGCCCATGCGCCCTTAATTGATGCACCGCCACAGGGTTTGGATACACATTAATACAGGCTATAGAGTTGACTCACTATAGAGTGACTTAGAAAGACACATCCACAGCTCTGTGCATGTTTACACATAAGGCACTGTTCAGAAACACCTTTAATTGTGAGTTGCCTTTTCCGACTGCCATCTCACATCTTGATTTAAACATATGCAGAACCAGGTTGACATTAGCATACTGATTAACCAGAACAAGAAACATCTTCAATAAGACTGAATCAGAACCATTTTCACACAACCAGAGTTGGAAATAAATTTGCAGACAAATCAGAGCTTGTGTGAACTCGGCTTTGTGTGTACAGTATAGTAGGCCCAGATTGGGTGAACTGTACACAGATTATCCCATTCACTCCCAGAGACATTTTTGCATGCATATTAACACTTGCTGACCAGGCCTTTTCTGGAACTTTTGGTTTATGTTTAACCACTTAAGACCCGGACCTTTAGGCAGGTAAAGGACCTGGTCAGTATTTGCAATTCGGCACTGCGTCGATTTAACTGACAATTGCGCGGTCGTGCGACTTGGCTCCCAAACAAAATTGGTGTCCTTCTTTTCTCACAAATAGAGCTTTCTTTTGGTGGTATTTGATCACCTCTGGGGCTTTTATTTTTTGCGTATATAAACAAAAATAGAGTGAATTTTTTTTTTAAATTCAATATTTTTTACTTTTTGCTATAATAAATATCCCCCAAAAATATATATAAAAAAAAAATGTTCCTCAGTTTAGACCGATACGTATTCTTCTACCTATTTTTGGTAAAAAAAAAAATCGCAATAAGCGTTTATCGATTGGTTTGCGCAAAATTTATTGGCCCTGATTCACAGAGCACTTACGCCGACATATAACAAGTTACGCCGATGTAAGTGCAAATGTGCGCCGTCGTATCTGTGTGCCAGACCCACAAACAGAGATACGCCTAGAACCAGGCTACACCCCGCCGACGTAACTTGCTTACGCCGGCGTAGGGTGGGCGTACATTTAGACTGGGTGCATGGTTTCGCTCCCATTGATTAGCCATTCAAACATGCAAATGAGGTAAATACGGCAATTCACAAACGTACGTGCGGTCGACGCAGGCTACGCGCAGGGCGCGTAAGTTGTACGTCCGGCGTAAAGTTATTCCCCATAAAGGAGGTGTAACTCAGCAAAAGACATGCTCAGGTCTGCACCAGCCAGCATATTTTACGTTGGACGTGTGTCTGGCTGGGCGTAGGTTACGTTAAAGGCGTACACAGTGATCTGGCGTATCTTAGGCAGTTGTTCCGACGTGGTTGTGAGAATGCGCAGGACATGCGCAGTTTGTTATACGTACTTGTCTGGCACTCGGCCCATCATTTACATGGGGTCACGCCTCATTTGCATGGATCACGCCCACTTCCACCTACGCCGGTCTGCGCCTTTGAAACCCACGCCACGCTGGTGCAACGTTGGGAGCACTGGCTTTATGAATTCCATGCTTGCCTCTCTGCGCTGCATTGGCGTACCGTACAGGGGATACACTACGGCGTAGTAATGTGCGCCTGCTGTCTGTGAATTCGGGCCATAGCGTTTACAAAATAGGGTATAGTTTTATTGTATTTTTTTTTTTTTTTACTACTAATGGCGGCGATCAGCGATTTTTTTCATGACTGCGACATTATGGTGGACACATCGGACAATTTTGACACATTTTTGGGACCATTGTCATTTTCACAGCAAAAAAATGCATTAAAAATGCATTGTTTACTGTGAAAATGACAATTGCAGTTTGGGAGTTAACCACTAGGGGGTGCTGAAGGGGTTAAGTGTGACCTCATCTGTGTTTCTAACTGTAGGGGGGCGGGGCTGCATGTGTGACATTATTGATTGTGTTTCCCTATATCAGGGAACACACGATCAATGACAGTGCCACAGTGAAGAACGGGGAAGCTGTGTTTACACACAGCTCTCCCCGTTCTTCAGCTCCGGGGACCGATTGCGGGACTCCAGCAGGCCCCACGACTGCGGTCATGGAGCTTCAGACCGGGTCGCGGGCACGCGCCCGCGACCCACAGCTGGGCACTTAAAGAGGACGTACAGGTACGTGCTTGTGCCCAGCCGTGCCATTCTGCCAACGTATATCTGCTGGAGGCGGTCCTTAAGTGGTTAAAGGGCTGGTAAAGGTTCCTTTTTTATTTTCTAAATAGGTTAATTTAAGCTAGTGCATTGTTGGTTCACTTACCCTTTCCTTCATTTTCCCTTCTAAATGTTTTTTTCTTTGTTTTCTTTGTCTGAATCTCTCACTTCCTGTTCCTCCTCAGTAAGGTGTTCAGTAAGCTGTTTTAAATTACTTTCCACTGCTCGGATGATGGTGGAAAGCTTACTGAGGAGAAACAGGAAGTGAGAAATTCAAACAAAGAAAATAAACACTTAAAAGGGAAATCGAAGGAAAAGGTAAGTGAACCAACAATGCACTAGCTTAAAGGAACCTATTTAGGAAAAAAAAATGAACCTTTACAACACCTTTAAGTTTGTATTTTTTGCTAGAAAATTAACCACCAAGCGTTCTTTTTTAGCAGAGACCCTAGAGAATCAAATGGCGACCATTGCAATATTTTATGTCACACTGTATTTGCACAGCGGTCTTTGAAATGCAATTTTTTTGGCAAAAAAAACACTTTAACTACTTCATACTCTAAATACCGTTGTTATGGCAGCAGCTAGTTGCCATAATCCTGCTATTTTCAGGAACGGGGTGCGTTTCTCTGTGGGATAAAAGTGGTTTTGCCCCAATATCACTTATATCGGTGGCGGTCCAATACCCCCCCTCCACCCCCAGGCCACGCTTCGGTCATCTCCGCCGCTTAACGGAGCTGTTCGAGTCCTCTCCCCTCGCTGCCTGGATTCCGAGTGAGGGAAAGATGGCCCCTGCTCGGCTCTATAGCATTGGAGGGCGGAAGCGACTCCAAACCTCACTTCCACCCAATGCTCTTAAAAGGGATTTTCTTTTTTTAATGGCATTTAATTATTATTCTTTTATTGCATTTTAGTATAAATTAGGGATGAGCCGAACACCCCCGCGTCCGGTTCGCACCAGAACCTTCGAACAGACCGAACGTTCGCGCGAACATTTAGAACCCCATGGGACTCGAACGTTCGAATTCAAAAGTGGTCGTTTTTTCAGGAGCAGGACTCCTGAAAAAACTACAGTTTTTAAAACTTTTTTTCCATTGATACATGTTCCCTGGGGCAAGACCCGGGTTCTCAAAGACGTTTTCACAGGCAAACTATAGACACCCAGCAGGTACAATATTTAAAGGAATTTTAAATTTTTTTATTTTTTTTTAAATTTAAGCATCATTAAAATCACTGCTCCTGCATCCTGCTGTGTGTCTATACCTGTGATAACATCTTTAAATAGCACAATCACCTGCCTGTCAGTAAATAGGAAGAACTGATCTAGCTAAGCTATACAGTGTATACATATATGTACAACTCCTGGGATGTATATATATCCTCTACACACTGTAACATTAACTGACTAGCCTGCCTGCCTGCTCTATCTATCTGCAAAAAATAACACTCTCTCTGTCTCTCTCTGTTCCCTGTTAACTGCCGCAACACACTACACAAGGCCACCCTGCAGGCGGCCTTTTATAGTGTGGGGCATGTACTAAACCCCCTGAGCCATAATTGGCCAAAGCCACCCTGGCTTTGGCCAATTATGGCTCTCCGTTTTTTGCGCGCTGTGATTGGCCAAGCATGCGGGTCATAGTGCATGCTTGGCCAATCATCAGCGTGCAATGCCGCAGTGAATTATAGGCCGTGACGCGCCACTCGAATTTGGCGCGAACGGCCCATAACGTTCAAATTTCGACGAGCGGTCGAATAGACGATGGCTCATCCCTAGTGTAAATACTGTATGAGATCCCAGAAACGATCGAAAAGCAGGGGAGGGGGGCACCTCTCCCGCCACCTTTAAAAGTGTTAACGTGGTGAATTCGCCACTGGGACAACTTTTATCAGACGCCGAATTGCCCACAGAGAAAATTATACAGGGTTATGACATCTAGTTGCTTAACATCAAAGTAATGATGTATATATATTGTGGGCGGTCGGTAGTTAAAATGCACAACATTTGTTTTTTCTTAAAGCAGAGATGGCAAAAAATGGTGTGCAATTTGTTTAGTTCCAAATCCGTTAATTTGGAAATATCCAAATTAACGAAAACTAATTTAACACATTTTTAGGAAAGTTTGAAAATCCGAAATAATAACTGACTAACTAATAATAATAACTATTGATAACTATTAAATTATAGGTATTGGAATTTCTTTTTAAATTTGGCTGCTGGTGAATGTAATGAATAAGAATTTATACGAAGTTACAAATTATCTGGAATAATGAATGCCACATCTAAACGAATGGACGTAGCAAACTAATACAATTAAATAATAATAATGAAGTTTTATTGATATTAATTTGTTACATTCCATTAGTTTAGATAGGGTATTCATTATTTCGGATAATATGTAACTTCAAATAAATTCATATTCGTTACGTTCACTAATAGCCCAATTTGAAAGGAAATTCCAATACCTATAATTTAATAGTTAGTTATTGTTAGGTAGTTTTTATTTTGGATTTTTAAAATTTTAGCTCTTTCGAATTTTTTTGTTTTTGTTCTTATTTTTTTGATATTTAGATTTTGTTTTTTTCGAATTGTGGATTTTTTCAAACTATCGAAATAACAAATAACACATAACATAACTAATTACATTTTTTCCAAATTTATTTCAAATAATGAAATTTGATCATAACGATTGAAAGAAAAAACGAGAAAGAAAAAACGAATTAAACGAAAACAAACACATTTTTTGTCAGTGCACATGTTTAGTGGTCGTTGCAATTTTTAAGTTAGAACACACCCAGGGAACATGATTAACCCCTTCCTCGCCCCCTAGTGTTAACCCATTTACTGCCAGTGGCATTTTTATAGTAATCAATGCATTTTTATAGCACTGATCGCTATAAAAATGCCAAAAAAATTGTCAAAAGTGTCCGAAGTGTCCGCCATAATGTCGCAGTACCAATAAAAATCGCTGAATGCCGCCATTACTAGTAAAAAAAATATTAAGAAAAATGCCATAAAACTATCCCCTATTTTGTAAACACTATGGGCCAGATTCACGTACATTGGCGCATAAATTGACCCGCGTAGCGCACCTCCTTTACGTTAGACCGACGCAATGTAAAGGTGCAAGTGCCGTATCACTGTAGTATTTGCGCCGGTGTAACGTAAATTCCGAGGTGTAACGCGGTGTAATTCAAATTGGGAAGAACGTGGACGGGTTCCATTGAAATGAGCCGTGACCCCATGCAAATGAAGGGCCGGCCGGATTGCGCATGTGCGCATGAAGCAGACTATGGTCAGCACCTCTCTGCGCATGCTCAGAACTCGGCCTGGTGTAATCAGTGAGATAAGAACTAGGCCCGGTCAACTTAGTGAGCTATGCACAGTGCTTAAAGGGGTTGTAAAGGTACACGTTTTTTTACCTTAATGCATCCTATGCATTAACCACTTAAGGCCCGGACCAAAATGCAGGTAAAGGACCTTGCCCTTTTTTGCGATTCGGCACTGCGTCGTTTTAACTGACAATTGTGCGGTCGTGCGACGTGGCTCCCAAACAAAATTGGCGTCCTTTTTTCCCCACAAATAGAGCTTTCTTTTGGTGGTATTTGATCACCTCTGCGGTTTTTATTTTTTGCGCTATAAACAAAAATAGAGCGACAATTTAAAAAAAAATTCAATATGTTTTACTTTTTGCTATAATAAATATCCCCCAAAAATATATAAAAAAAACATTTTTTTTCCTCAGTTTAGGCCGATATGTATTCTTATACGTATTTTTGGTAAAAAAAATCGCAATAAGCGTTTATCGGTTGGTTTTCGCAAAATTTATAGCGTTTACAAAATAAGGGATAGTTTTATTGCATTTTTATAATTTTTTTTTTTTTTTACTACTAATAGCGACGATCAGCGATTTTTTTCATGACTCCGACATTATGGCGGACACTTCGGACAATTTTGACACATTTTTGGGACAATTGTAATTTTCACAGAAAAAAATGCATCTAAATTGCATTGTTTACTGTGGAAATGACAGTTGCAGTTTGGGAGTTAACCACAGGTGGCGCTGTAGGGGATGTGTGAATTAATGTGTGTGTTTACAACTATAGGGGGGTGTGGCTGTAGGTGTGACGTCATCGATCGCGTCCCCCTATTACAGGGATGACGAGATCGATGCTACGGCCACAGAGAAGCACGGGGAAGCCGTGTGTATACACGGCTCTCCCCGTTCTTCCGCTGCAGGGACGGATCGCCGCACTCCAGCAGCGATCGGGTCTGCGAGTCCCGCGGTCCCGGTCCTGGAGCTTCGGACTGGGTCACGGGCGCGCGCCCGCGACCCACGGCTGGGTACTAAAATCAATGTATATATACGTTGATGTGCCCAGCCGTGCCATTCTGCCAATGTAAATGTGCAGTAGGCAGTCCTTAAGTGGTTAAGGTAAAAAAACATCTCACAGCACCGGCCCCCCCGGAGCCCCCGTTGTACTTACCTGACTGTTCGAATCTCCCGGGCGCGTCCACGTCGTCCTCTTCGGTTCCCAGCCTGGCCGTTGATTGGCTAGGCTGGGCGGATTGATAGCAGCGCAGCCATTGGCTAGCGCTGCTGTCAATCAGAGCGAATGACGCGGCGTGCCGGGGGCGGAGCCGAGTGATACAGTCGGCGGCTATGGCCGCCGCTGTATCACGGGAGCGCTCTCGCAAAAGCTTTCCTCCATGCGAGCGCCCTCGCATGAAGAGGGAAAGCTTTTGCGAGGAGGAGCCCAGACAGCTTTCCAAGCCACTCTGTGCAAAACGAACTGCACAGTGGAGGTAAGTATAACATGTTTGTTATTTTTTTTAAACAAAAGCCCTGACTTTAGTGTCCCTTTAAATAGACCGAGAGAAACGCCCTTCCTTTGCAAAAGTACATCCATTTGTTTCCCTTCCTACAGCAAGGTGCTTTTGTTCCGTTGTCTGTTGCTGTTTGTAGGTTTGTGTTGTGTCGTTGTGTTTTTTGAAATGTGTGTTTTTGAGAGATGTCGGAGAGGAACTGGAAGTTGAACTACTATATATATATAAAAAAATGTATATAATAATATTTAAAATATTAAATATATATTAGATATAAAAAATAAAATTATATATTTATTATATTAACTAATATAAAATAAATACTAAACAGAAAAAATGTATCTAAAATATATATTTACCCATTAGGGTGAAAAGAGCCACTGGCAAGGAAATGGAGTGTTGCCAGGACCTTGACCAGTGGCTGCACTGCATGTGAGCGTTGTGTTGGGCTGGTGTTGTCCTCCTGCAGGGTTGTGGTTAATTCCATGATGGCATGAGGGGTGAATCTGAAGATGCGATGCACCTCAGAATCACTCATGCCAAAGATGTCTATGCGTGTGCGTTATATCCCCTCCCGCGCCCTCCTCCGTGCCCTCCTTCTTCTGCGCTCATCTAAAGTCAGTAGTATAGCTATGAGCAAGGATGCCCCTGGCATGTTGGCATACAGATTGTTGTCCTGCAAGTGTGGCTGCTCAGCTCGTCCCTAACGGTGTTGCTTTAGCTGACATGTAGACGGATTGTCCAATTTTAAACCTGCTTTTATAAGGACTAACTTTAGACCGGACATACAGTTGATGCACACAGCGCGTAGCCTGCACCGCACAAACTTACTTTTGTGGATCGCCGTATCTCCCTCATTTGCATATTTGTATAGCAAATCAATGGTGTGTCTAGCGCATTTTTGCGTGCATGATGCGCCGGTCTATCAAAATTACATCGGTCGAAAAATTCTAGATTTCAGATATATCACTTTGGGGATACGGCGCATAGATACGCAGGCGCATATTTAGACTTACTCCGCGCATCGAGTGAAACGCCGGCTTAAGTGCTTTGTGGATCTGGCCCTCTAACTTTTGCGCAAACCAATCAATAAACGATTATTGCGATTTTTTTTTTTTTAACTAAAAATATGTATCGTCCTAAACTGAGGAAAATAAATGTTTTTTATTTATATATATTTTTTGGGGGTATTTATTATAGCAAAAAGTAAAAAATATTATTTTTTTTCAAAATTGTCGCTCTATTTTTGTTTATAGTGCAAAAACTAAAAACCACAGAGGTGATCGAATACCACCAAAAGAAAGCTCTATTTGTGGAAAAAAAGGACTTCAATTTTCTTTGGGAGCCACGTCGCATGACCACGCAAATGGCAGTTAAAGGGACGCAGTGCTGAATCGCAAAAAGTGGCCTGGTCTTTGACCTGCAATATGGTCCGGGGGTTGTAAACCCTATATAAAAAACTGTAAAGCCTCGTACACACGACCTGTTTCCCTGCCAGGAAAACTGCAGGGAGACACTGAAAAGCACGAAGACTGAAAAGCGCAAATCGTCTCTCAAACTTTTACTAACACAAAATCAGCAAAAGCAGCCCAAAGGGTGGCGCCATTCAAATGGAACTTCCCCTTTATAGTGCCGTCATACGTGTTGTCGTACATGTTTTTTTCACGATCGTGTGTATGCAAGGCAGGCTTAAGAGGAATCACGTTGAGAAAAACATTGGGCCAGATTCACAGAGCCCTTACTCTGGTCTATCTCGCGTTAGACCGGAGTACTTTCAAATTACACACGTTGTTTCATTAGTCTGAATCCTCAAACCATGAAACGACGGCTGCAGGCTTCAATCCGACTGGCTTACGTGTTCGTACGCCTTCAGATCTACGCTGCAATAAATTTGCGGCCGCTGGGTGGAGTTCCCGTCGTTTTCTGCGTCGGAATATGCAAATTAGCTTTTTCCGACGATCCACGAAGTTACTTACGGCATCTGTAGTCATCTTTTTGCCGCGTAAAGTTATTCCAGCTTTTATCTGGTCTAATATTAGACAACCCATGTTAAGTATGGCCGTCGTTCCCGCGTCGAATTTCAACGTTTTTTTTTTACGTAAGTCATCCGGGAATAGGAATGTACGTAAACGACGCTACTCAAACAACAAATGACGTATCGACGTTAGTTTGCGCAATGCACGGCGGAAAATTTCTGAACGGAGCATGCGCAGTTCGATCGCCGCGGGGACGCTCCTAATTTAAATGCTTCACGCCCCCTAATCACGTATTTCAATTCCGCCGCGAGAAATACACTACGCAGCCGTACGTTACGGGCCAAAATCTACATGAATTCGTCGTAGAGCCAGGTAAAATACGGCGGCGTAGTTTATCTCTGATACTCTGCGCCAATGTAATTGTATGTGAATCTGGCCCATTGTTTTTTTCCATGATATGAATAATGGTCGGGTGTACGCGGGCATTAGGGCTTTATATACCCTTTAAATGGAGTTATTTATTAAATAAAGCTCTTTAGTACAATAGACAGAAAAATCCCACACAAGGCATCCCTATAACAATGATAAAGACAAGATGTATTTTATGTCTGAACCTGTCTGTAATCGTTTACAGATTTTAATACACATCCTTGTCACTTCAGTGAAATTTTAATAAGCTTGTTGAGAATTCTTCTCAGATGCAACTGATTGATTCTGACAAGGAGATGAACTCTCAAAAGTGAAGTGGGAAATGTGCATTGGTGTAGACGGAAAGTGGCCATCTGCTTAAGTGACCCTTACTGGCTTGAAAAAGCACCAATTGCAAAAAGAAGAAATTTACATTGAACTGTACCACTGCCCTCAGATCTTTAATGGTCACTATACATGTTACAATCTGACTGTACAATCTCTGTACATCAACTTTAAATCTACTAAAACTTCAGTATGTAATATAAGGATCTACCTAATCTATCTGATCAACTTGTATTCAATTAGGTAGGCTCTAGTAGTTGGTAGATCTAAAAGACATCGTACACTCATATTGTAAGGTGTATAATGAGTTTAGGAGCTCTAGCCTCTGGCACAGTGGTTCTCAACCTTCTAATGCCGTGACACCTTGATAAAATTTCCCAAGCGGTGGGGACCCCTAACAGTAAAATTATTTTGTAGCGTGAGTTGTCGGCACCCAAGGCAAGACAAGTAATTTGTGCCCCTAACCCATGGACATTTAGTGCTCTGAGTCCCTTCCACTAATGCGGTATTAAATCCCATTATGCTACATTTTAGGATGTACCACTTTTTCACTTTGTTCTCCTTTCTTTCCCTTTTATCTCCCTATCCTAATTTTGTTCCCCCCATCACTCTCTCTAGCCATCTTTCTTGTTGTTCAATGGCACTTATAATCACAGGTAGTGTTACTCACTGTGTCTCCAACTTTGTGGTGTCTCGCAGCAGTGACACCTATGCCGAAATCAGGAGATAGGGTCTCCTCCAGCCCCTCCCACTTCATTCTTTACCAGTCAGCTGACCTCTAGTCTCTGCCCCCAGCCATGCCATGAACTGAGTGGGTGGCTGTAAAGAGGCTGAATGCTCCAGGGACAGCCCTGCTGGGCGGCTGCAAATAGACTAGGGAAGCAGTGCGGGCTTCAGGAACAGCCCAGGATTTGGTGACCCCTGGTAAATCGTCATTTGACCCCCGAGGGGGTCCCGACCCCCAGGTTGAGAACCACTGCTCTAGCAGGACCTTCACGTGTGCTATTTCTGAGAGTGTCGGATTCCTGGTCCCCCACTGCTCTCTGTGGTTTCTTCTGCTGACCCCTTTATCACTACAGGGTAATGACAGAGCGCCAGGGAATGAGCACAGAGGGCCCAGGAAATCAACACTCAATAAGTGTTGGATTTTGAAGAGTACAGTACTTAGGTAGGTGTTTCTGCAGTAGAAGAGGTGAGTATTTACAATAATCTGTCCCTTGTTTTGTTAGTTGTGTCAGGGCTGGGCTCTCAGCCCTTCCTTCTCTGTGCTCAGGTTGCTCAGCTGGCGGGTAATTGCCAGAACTCATCGTTCCACAGTGGCTCACCTGTTGATCATCTCATGCTTGTCGGTCAAGCCCACAGCCAGCCCGTCCTGGCAATTTAAGCTGCCTGGTTCATTTCATCAATTGCCTTCGACTTGGTCAAACATATCTAGAGACTCTCTGCTGTGTTCCTGTTGAAGACTTGCCTGGCTGATGTCCCTTCTGCTTTCTGATCCTGCCTGCGGTATTTGACTATGCTGATCTCTGGCTCCCCGATTTCCTGGCTTGTTCTGACTACCCGATTTGGCTACCGAACCCTGGCTATGTTTTGACTACGCTTACCAGTTGTACCATTTTTACCATTTTATTAAAAAATGTAATGTCTACTGCATTTTCTGTCTCTGTCTGTTTCATGGTTCCTGGCAAGTTGACAGTCGCTTTAAAGTGACTGTTCTGCCTCTCCAATCTGAGCACTGAAGTATGATCTCTATGACTGATCCACAAGGTGGCAAGATAGCTGTAACTTACAGTCTCAGTAGAATTACCAGACAGTGAATCCACCCAAATGACACCTTGCAGATCGTAGAAAGCTTTAATCCAAAACGTGTGCAGATCCTCACAGATAAACATCAAATGGATCAAAAACAAATGATATGTCTAGCTCCAGCAATTACATGTGCTCAGAATAGAAACTAAAGACACACTGAAATGCAGGTGGGACTAGTGATACAGAGCATCTCCTAACTAAGGCGGGAAGAATGGACACAATTATTTAAAGGCGAACAAACAACAACGCAGGTGTAACATGATAGACATAACATTCTGCTAACCTGCTACCTGTTCCTGTGCTTGTTTTTTTTTTCTGTTGCCTCCTTGATCTAAACTGAACAGACCTCTGGCTTGATCTTGACCATGTCTCTGCCTGATCTATCTGTCTGCCTGCTTACTGTTGATAACACCGGCCTCAACCCGACTCCTCTCCTGCCTGCTGCTTTGTTCCTGACGTGTCTGTTAGTGACGGACCTGGCTTGCCTGACCCTGCGCTGTGGCTGTCATCCTCTCTCCAGCAGCCTGCCAAATGTGTATCTTCCAGCTCTGCCTGCTGCCCTGTGTTATGCCCCAGCCTGCATCCAGGTGTACACAGATTCCTTATCTACAGCCCTCCTCACAAGAACTGCCAGGCACTCATGCCACTCTACTCTCTTGTGCCTCCTGTTACCCTATCAGTGGTATCAAGCCAGAGGTGTAATAGATCGCCTACCTCTCCATTACGAGGTACGTGAAAGCACCACTGGACATGAACCTCCTAGGGGTTGCCAGATGGGACACAAATGCTTGAAAGCACAAGATTGTCCATGTCCCCATAATTATTGCCCTGAGTGCCAGTGACACCCATTGGTGGCAGCAGGAAACTGAAAGCAATTCAGAACCTAGGGGAGAAACAAAGTGAAGAAACCACAAATTGGCCTGGGCAAAACTACTACCCAGGAGAGCCATTAGACACCTTGTACGACAGGGTGGCTACAAAGGAATTTGGTGATCTGGAAGAGGCTTAGAGTAATAGAAGGTACTTTTTTTGCAGCCCAGGAGCTGAAGGAATCTAAGGCCTCGTACACACGATCAAATCTGTCTGCTGTAAACGGTCTGCTAGACCGTTTCAGCAGACAGATTCGATCGTGTGTACGGGCAAACAGACGGATTTGGCCACCCGACAGATTTCAAAGCACGCTTTGAAATCTGTCGGCTGGGAACCCGTCCGCCCGAAATGTCTGCTGGTTAGTACGCTAACCAGCAGACATGTCTTCTCGCACAGGCGCCAAATGGTTTCGACGCATGCGCGGAAGTGTTTGCTGGCGGGGATTTTGGTTTGCTCCCAGCAGACAGATCTGTTCAAATCGGTCGGTCCGACCGATTTGAACAGACACATTTAATCATGTGTACGAGGCCTAAGAGTCATTTATGAGAGCCAGTGACTCTGAAACTTCAGTTTAAAAGTACCCTGTAAGAAGATTGGGATTTGTCACTTTGTCTGGATTAGGCAAGGTGACAGAGACTCTTTAACTGCTTGCCGACCTGCCGCTGTCATTTTACTGCGGCAGGTCGGCACACCTGGGCGAGAGCCGTAGCTCTAAGTCGGCTCTTTAAAGGCCACTAGGGCCGCACTGCGCGCCCCCACTTGCCCCCGAGTGCCGCCGGGCACGCGCGATCACACGGTACAGAGCAGGGAGCGGGAGCTTTGTGTGTAAACACAAAGCTCTCGTTCCTGTCAGCGGAGGAAACACTGATTTTCTGTTCATACAATGTATGAACAGAAGATCAGTGATTTCCCCTAGTGAGTCCATCCCCCCATACAGTTAGAACACACCCAGGAACCCATTTATCCTCTTCCCCGCCCCCTAGTGTTAACCCCATTCACTGCCAATGGCATTTTTATAGTAATCCAATGCATTTTTATAGCATTGATCGCAAAAAAAATGCCAATGGTCCCAAAAATGTGTCAAAAGTGTCCGAAGTGTCCGCCATAATATTGCAGTACCGCAAAAAAATGCTGATCGCCGCCATTACTAGTAAAAAAAAAATATTAATAAAAATGCCATAAAACTACCCCCTATTTTGTAAACGCTATAACTTTTGCACAAACTAATCAATAAACACTAATTGCGATTTTTTTTACGAAAAATAGGTAGAAGAATACGTATCGGCCTAAAACTGAGGAAACAAAATGTTTTTTTATATATTTGTTGGGGATATTTATTATAGCAAAATGTAAAAAATATTGCAATTTTTTCAAAATTGTCGCTCTATTTTTGTTTATAGCGCAAAAAATAAAAACCGCAGAGATGATCAAGTACCACCAAAAGAAAGCTCTATTTGTGGGAAAAAAAGGACGCCAATTTTGTTTGGGAGCCACGTCGCACGACTGCGCAATTGTCAGTTAAAGTGACGCAGTGCCGAATCACAAAAAGTGCTCTGGTCATTGGGCAGCAATATGGTCCGGGGGTAAGTGGTTAAACCCAAAACCAAAAAATGTTGTATTTTGCAGCTTACCAATCACAGGATGTGGTGGCTGCATTCATTTTCTTTTCTTTGGGTTTTCCCCTCTGTTCTTACCTGGTTAAATGCCCAGTAACACACCATTAGTGAGACACAACTCTGGGGGGATGAGCACAGGAGGCACTGCAGACAGCAGCGTTGTCAGTCCTGGGGGGTAGTTTTAAATGCACTGCAGGTTCACCTAACCGGTACTTTGTTCTCGTTACAGGTCAGGGCTTGGCACGAGTTGGCCCATGATTATACACTTTGGAATTCTGGCTGGGATGAATGCCATGCACACAGCTTCGCTGGCTGTTTCTAACTTTCAAGGCACATGTTCTTGGAAAACAATTACATCAGATTCTGTTTAAACAATGCTCCCGAGTCAAATATTAAAGGATTTCACTGGAAGACCAAGCCTTCTGTGATGTCAGCACAACCATGTTCTTTCAGTTCTAGAGACAGTTCTAGAGGAATTGAGCAGCAATCTTCTGCCTCCACAACCTACATTCCCTGCTGCTTCATTAAAGTGATATCAAAAATAAATCACAGACATGTTACACTTACCTGCTCTGTGCAGTTGTTTTGCACAGAGCAGCCCGGATCCTCCTCTTCTTGGGTCCCCCGTTGGTGCTACTGGCCCCACCCTCCTGCCGAGTGCCACCAGAGCAAGCAGCTTGCTATGGGGGCACCCAAGCAGGATCACCCCCGAGACGCTGCTCTGTGTGTTCAATCACACATAGAGCTGCGGCATGGCCCTGCCCCCACTCTCTCCTCATTGGCTCACTGGCTTTGATTGAAAGCAGCAGGAGCCAATGAAGAGAGAGAGTCCCCGGAGAGCCGAGGGTCTTGTGCACATCACTGGATTGCTGGGGCTCAGGTAAAAATTAGGGGTGCTGGGGGAGAGCTGCTGCACATAGAAGGTTGCCTTTAGAATCACTTTAAGCTTGTTAAACCGTTAGTCCACCCAAAATTGATATTCCTGTTATAGATAGAGTCTGGAGGCTTTTTTTTTTATCTCTTATAAAACCGCCACATTGTTTCCTGGCCATGTTCCTTGTAGTCATAGCCTCCTGTTATAAGAGGGGTGTTCCCAGCTGTTGCAATTATTCATAATATATATTAAATTTAAAAAGTTAAAGGACCCGACATTCCCGGAAATGTGCATTTTCTGGAAGCCTTCCCTTCAATCTTGTATAGGCCCCTTTCCTCCACTGAAACTGCTTATTCTGATTTCACGGCACAGCCAAATCACTGCCCTGGTGCCGTTGCACCGTCACACTCCGCTCCCCATCACAGACTGCTGCGGATGTGCTGTGGCGGCAAACTGCGCATGCGCGATGCGTTCCAAACGCATCTGCGATGCGTTCCAATGCATTTACGACAGTGCACACCAGCGAAACCTCGTTCGGCATCCAGGCTCTTTCCTTAAGATCCCCGTGGATTGGAGGATGTTAAAAAAAGATCCAGGAGGCCGAGCGAGCGCAGCGAGCCGTCTGAGCGAAGCGAGGATGTGAGGCCAACTGGCCACTTACCTCTAAGTCCACGTCGCCAAGAATGATGGCTTCGCTGGTGTGCACTGTTGTAAATCCATTAGAACGCATCACAATCGCATTTGGAACGCATCGCGCATGCGCAGTTGCCCGCTACGTCACTTCCGTAGCATTCTGTGACGGGGAGCCGAATATGACGCGTCACCTGCCCTGGTGACTGAGGAAATCATAAAGAACCCAGCTTCTCTCAACTTTCTCTCCCATCTGCATTGCCTTTGCAGTTGAGCGCCACCTGCAGTGGAGAATACATATGGCACCAACCTACAAAGTAATTGTTTTGCTTTGTGTTTTTTAACCACTGTACATATACTGCGGCAGGGCAGCCACTATGTGCTGGATCATGTACCTAGTATCTAGTACCTAGGTCATGAAGGGGGGGGTAAATCTTCTGGAGGTCAAGTGGTTAAAGTTCAGGCCTTTTCTGACACCTTTTGTCTACATGTAAAAATCTTTATTTTTTTCAAGAAATTTCTTAGAACCCCCAAACATTTTGTATTTTTTGTAAGAAAAGGAGCCAGAACACACACATGGCAAATCACATTATCACATATGATTTATAACAGTGGTCTCCAAACTGCGGCCCCAGGGCCTTTGCTTGCCTTTATCCGGCCCTTGGGGCACTTTCCCTTCCACTGATACGAGACCCTATTCTGCCATCTGACACTGACAGTGGAGCACCATTTCTCCCACTGACGTCACTAATGAGGCACTATACCTCCCTATGATACCTGCTATGGGGCACTATTCCTCCCCCTAATACCAGATGTCTACTCCCACTGATGCCAGGAAACTTTCCACTCCCGCTGGCCAAAGTACGGCCCTCCAAGAGTCTAAAGGACAATAAACTAGCCCTTTGTTTAGAATGTTTGGAGACCCCTGATTTATAACATACACAACCCTATCTATCTAACTGCCCAATCTCACAGCTTCGACGACAGGTGGGTCCAAAACCTGCAGGAACAGAAAAATATTATACAGATATTCAATATTCACATCTACTCTCCCAGAGCAGAATTGAAGCTGCTGAGCCTGAGCGCAAAACCTCCCTTCTCTCCTAAGAGACCACAACTTAATAAACGCTATGAAAGAAAACTTTGGTTATGCAGGAAAAAAAAAATTCAATACTCAAAGTTTTTTTTTCTCTCTCACTCGCGGTGCAGAACATTGCCCCTAGCGGTCAGCGCTCTGGTACTGCAGCCGTCCACACAAAAACCCTGAGGTGCGGAAGTAGCTGCAAAGAGGAGAAACAGAAGTCTCTTTTGAATCTTCCACGGTGATTCCCAGACTGTTAGTCAAACAAAATTTCTTGTACGAGAACCCCCATCCCAACTGACTCAACCCAACCCCTCCCAAAAGTTCACACAAAATGTCTCTGTGGTTCCGGAGAAGTAGGGCGGAAAAGGGGAAACTGGGAAAGAAAAAAAAAAAGTTCACACGGAATGGGGTATACTTGTCCATAACTTCCCAACCTCAGCACGGCAGGCTCCTCAGGCAACAAGCAGGCGCCTAGGACGCAGACAACGGGCATCTTTTAGGACAGTGCATCCATGATTGGCGGAGCGCGGTGTAATAGAGACTTGGCACCGAAACTCACCCGCTCCTCAGGGCAGACACACGGTTCCCGGTTCATGGGACCGACTCCGAGCGGGACGTTTCTTCTTTTTCCTCCTTTTTCCAAAGTCCTCCAAAACCCTGTTGTTCGGGGAAACGGGGCTCAAAAATGGTCGGGCAGATCATCACCACCCGTTGTCGAATCACTCAACCAGAACTCATGCTCCGAGGAATCTTCTGCCCCGGCGGGAAGATAATTGAGAGTCCTGGCCGAATAAGCAATTTGATCAGGCCGACAGGACGCTCTCCACTTGTCCCAATAGATCGGCCAGTACCAACACACTGAACAGGGCCTGCCATAACTGAAATAGGCCAGAAGTGGCTTTCGGCCTGTGCACGAGCCTCGCGGCCTGTACAGTCAGCGTGCTCCCCACGGTCCTGCGGGCCTACCTTCACCATACCAGCGGGCGAGGGCGCTACATGTAAATCTGAGGCCCTAGAGATTAAATTGGTGGTAATTGCAACAATTTATTAGATCAGTAGGTATTTGTATGTACTTGTAGGATCTTGAAAGGCTTAAACACAGGGAAACCTGCATGTATTGCAGACAGGGCCGGTATTGTGATGCCCCCTGTCGAATAATGCCTGCCTGGCACTGCACATGGGCAACGCTTGCGCAGTACCGAGTCGCTGAATCCACTGAACCTCGGAACTGATGAACAGCTGTTGACGCGGCATGCGCACTTCAGCCGACATAGTGCCACACGCCCCCGCTGCTTGTGCAAGTCTTCAAGGGGCAGATTTAAACATTATGGGTGCGCATGAGGGGTGGACGCCTACAGAAGGGGGGCATCATTCGACAGGGGCCCCCGGACTATTGCCCGGGAGCCCCATGAGTTGTCAGTCCACCCCTGGTCCTGAGTCTCCATGGGTTAAGAGGTTGTTCCATCATCTGCTTATTTAATCTGCTAATAGCAAAGTCCAACTTGCTATGAAGCACATTTGACCACTTTTTTCAGTAAAAGGGTCAACTACTTGTGGTAAGCTGCCACCCTTTGAGCACTTTTGTGGGCGTCCATATTAGTCGGTGAAGGTGGACCATTAACAGTTTTTAGCACTGGATATTATTTCACTGGATGTTCGTCGCAATAGTTGTGGATCTTGCAGTAAACTACAGTTCTATGGACTCATAGTAGCACATGAATCTATTGAATTTATGTTATTGTAATTATTTATGGAATATTGTTGTTATATTCATTTTCACATAGTATCAGAGGCGCAGTGGACTGTGTCTGTGTCCTGACTCAATAAGTGGAAGTAAACTTGATGGGCGCTGGTAGGCTGCATTTGATGAGTGCTGGTAGGCTGCATTTGATGAGTACTGGTAGGCTGCATTGATGGACGCTGTTAGGCTACATTGGTGAGCGCTGGTAGGCTGAATTGATGGGCGCTGGTAGGCTGCATTGATGGTCACTGGTAGGCTGCATTTATGGGCACTGGTAAGGCTGCATTGATGGGCGCTGTTAAAGCTGAATTTCATGGGCGCTGGTGGGCTGCATTTGACTTACATGGGCTGGGTAAAGGGGGTGGATAAATAAATATAAATAAATACAGCAAAACCCTGGCTTGCGAGCATAATTCGTTCCAGAAACGAGCACTTGTATATCAAAGCATTTTTTTTACAGGGTATAAAACAGAAGAGAGGCACCTCTAAGTGTAGCAATACGTTGCAAAATGTTGTACCTTCATTAAATGTAACCACATTGCTACACTAACGCCGCGTACACACGATCACTTTTTGTGATGAAAAAAAACGACGTTTTATATGACGAAACAAACTTCATTTTCCAAAACGACGTTGCATACACACCATCGTTTTTCCAAAATGCTCTAGCAAAGCGCAGTGATGTACACCACGTTCGACGGCACTCTGTTCCATTGAAGCTCCGTCTCATAACTTGCTTCTGAGCATGCGCAGGTTTAAAAACGTCGTTTTGCCCACATACCATCACTTTTTATGACACAAAAAATTACATTTTGAAAAACGACACAAAAAATTCAAGCATGTTCGAATTTTTTTTGGTCGTTTTTTTTAAGACATAAAACAACGTTTTGCCCACACACGATCATTTTAAATGACGTTTTTGAAAACGTCGTTTTTTTTTCATCACAAAAAGTGATCGCGTGTACGCGGCATTAGAGTAAGGTGATCAGATTTTTAAAATGAAATCCGGGGACATATTTTTTCTTTACTAGTAATGGCAACAATCAGCGACTCTTTGGCCGTCGCCCCCCGCCTCACAGCCTCTCAAGTCTTACTCTCCGTGCCCCCGGCTACTACTGGATGGGGAGCGGAGGAAGATCATTCCGCTAGGGAAGGCAAGGAGATCGGCAGGTGGCTGGCCGGATTGGAGCCAAGGCAGAAGAACATGCAAGCGAAGCCGAATGGGCATGCACCCAAAACTGAAGAAATATTCCCTCCACTCCGACCAGCACATGATCATCAGAAAGGGGCACAGATAATGGGAAAATACAACCCCCCTATGGTAGTAGGCACGGAGGAGCGGGGGGGTGTAATTCTAATTTTTTTTATTTTAATTCTGCACTGATTGTCTTTGAAATTGCCTCTGCCCCCTATTAAATCCAATCTGGGACAAAACCAGGGACAGACTTGGTCCGGGGACAGTGTCCTCAATCAGGGGACTGTCCCCTGAAACTGGGGATGTCTGGTCACCCTAACTTAGAGGCTCCTCTCTTCTTTTTTTATACTCAGTTGTGACATGATGCTACTCTTATATCAAGACATCGCTTGTATATCAAGGCAAAGTGTATTAAAACATTTTGCTTGTCTTGCAAAATACTCTTAGGCTGCATTCACACCTTGGCGTATTTACGCCCGACACCTGACGCTCGTGCTGCTGGAGAGGTGATTTAACATTGATGTCTATGAAGATGGTTCACATCGCTTTCGGCGTTCGGCATAGACAACAATGTTATGTAAAAAAAAAAAAAAGGTTAAAACGACTCGTTTTGTTGCGGCAAATCACGGTACAGTACGCCGCAATTTGTCGTGGCAAAATACGCAGCGTTACAGTGTGATTGCAGCCTTAAAGGAGTTGTAAAGGAAAAAAAAAGTTTGCCTAAAATTAATGGGCCAGATTCAGGTAGATGAGAGTATCTTTCCTCTGGAGTAACGCTTCTCATTTACGTTACTCTGAAGACCCTTTCAGCGCAAGTCCTGTAATTCACATAGCAGTTGCGCGTAAACTTGCGCCAGAGTAACGATAATGCGCTGGCGTAACCCGACGCAAGTGGAAGTGGGTGTGATCATATGTAAATGATGGGCGGAGCCCGGCGCAGAGGCTTACGTTCAGCGCATCATCCACGGAGCATGCGCAGTGAGTGCGGCTCCACTCGCCCCCTTGTGCGCATGCTCACAACTTCCGTCGGCACCACTTCCTGGGAAACGTCAGCGCAATGCGTTCCGCTGGGCGCTTAAAAGCGCTGGCGGAAACGCCATTCCGGCGCAAAAGTAGTTCCGTTTCCCCCCACCCCAGGGAAGATACTTTTGCTCTGTGATGGCTGCTCCCGCTACCCCCAGAGAGAGGAGGAACCTCAACTTTAATACCCAGGAGGTCTCTGTCATTATCTCGGCTATGGAGACGGAGAATGAATTTCTCCATGGCAAAAAAAGCCGGAAGACCAGCCGGGAGAGGAAGCAGGGCATCCTGGAGTCCATTGCTGCCAGGGTCAATGTCCTGGGCTACTCCACCCGGACTGCTGGGGACATACAAAAAAAAAAAAATGACCTGCGGCGCAAGGTGAGGGACAAGGTGGCCTCCATCAGGAGGTATGAGAGGGGCACAGGTGGTGGTCCCCCATGTCCTGTCACCCTGACCGCAGAGGAGGAGGTGGTCGCTCGGTGCCTGGAGAGGGAGCAGGTGGAGGGGGTCGCAGGCTATGACTCCGTGGAGGAAGGCACAAGGACAGGTAAGTGTTTTATAATCCCCTATTTGTTGTTTTGCATTTGGGGGGGGGGGGACATGTGCCAAGTGTGTGGGACCACCAACATGTGTCTGCTATGTGTCATCCACAGATGACGGAGCTGGGCCATCATCTGTCAGCCTGCATTCCACCCCATCCCCCCCACGCCATCATGTGCCCGAGCCACTGGGTGGTGAAGAGGTTGTGGAGGAGGAGAGTGGCCACACCACACCTGCCGAGGTGGTTGTGGAAGATCCTGCTGTGGCAGAGCAGGACTTTTCTTTGGTTTTGTCTGTCTCCTCCCCTTCTCCTGGCCCGTCTGTCGTCCCCTCCCCCATCCTTGGAAGCCCCTCAAGGGCGACTCCTTCCACCCGAGGACATACATCTTCTGGCCCCAGGAAGGCGACCCAGAAGACCAGGGGGGTGTCTGATGGTGTCCAGGACCAGTTGGCAAGGGATCACGCCAGACAGACAGAACAAATGGGGGCCATAGCGGACCACTTGCAGAAAGTGTCGGACAGCCTGGGCTCCGTTGCCAACCTCAGCAACGCAGTGCAGGATGTCAGCTCTAATTGCGCTGCAGTGGTCACCACTTTGGGGGAGGTGCAGGGGGATATCCAGCACCTTACTGCAGCCGTCCAGGCCAACACTGCTGCCATCCATGGGAACAGTGCTGCCATCCGGGAGCAGGGGAGGCTGAGTCGGCGGGCCCAGCATTACCAGATGACCCGTCAGCTCCGGATGCAGGCCCAGACCAACAGTTATCTTGGACGGATAGCCAGGGCCTTGGAGGGCACGCAGGCCACACCTGCCAGGAGTGGCCCACCTGGGGATCAGCCACCTCCAGATGCCCCCCCACCCCCACCCACTCCATCCAGGCAGCTGCGGAGCCAGAGAGGGGCCCCCAGAAGAAGCCCCCGGCATCCCCGATGAGGCCTTTTTTTTGTGGCTGGTTTTATATTATTATTTTTCACATACTCAGGTCATGAGTTTATTTTTTATTTTTCTCAGGTTATGAGATTATTTTTCTTTTATTGATCAGGATATGATCTTTCTAATTTATTTTTGTACTGCACACGGTCAGGAGTGCAGGGGACAGTGTGAATGGTGTGTGAATGTGAGAGGGTGGCACTCCTGAAAGTAAGGGGTGTCACCCTCGGCCGTGGTGGTGAAGTGAACCCCACGGCTGAATGAATGATGTGTGAAAGGTGTGTGAATGGACAGTGACATCATTGGGGCCTTGACGCTGGCGTTACTGCTCCCAACTCCTACATGCTGGACTTGGGCTAATCCAATGCGATGTGCATGTGGTGTGTGTGATCTAGGGACATCAGTGGTGTACACGCGTGCACTGTCTGTGTAATTAATGTTTGGGGTTAGTGTCCAAAGATGCCTACAGCGAGGACCCTCCTGACTGCTCTTCCATCAGCAGACTGGGTGTCCTCTGGCAGGGGGGGACTGTGTGGGTCGGGGGTCAGGTCATCACGTATGTCAATCTGCAGGCCTTTTTTCATCGCAAAGTTATGTAGTATGCAACATGCACCGATGATCTGACACACAAAGGTAGGGGAATACAATAGGGCCCCCCCAGACTTATCCAGGCAGCGGAAACGGGACTTCAGGAGCCCAAATGTTTGCTCCACCACTGCACGGGTTTTGATGTGTGCTTCATTGTATTTTCTCTCTCCTCTGGTTTGGGGGTTCCGGAAAGGAGTCATTAGATGGGGTCCCAGTGCATATGCAGAGTCACCTGGAAGGGAAAAGACAGGAGAATGTTAGTCATGCATGTGCGATTTCTGTTGTGCATGACGGGAGGGGATAGTCATGCCTGACTCCCATGTCACTCACCAACCAGCCAGCTGTCCCCATACATGTTCTGGTTAAATTCTGCTGGGATGGGACTCTGACGGTATATGAAACTGTCATGGCTGGACCCGGGGTGTTTGGCACGGACGTGCCATATGAGGCGTTGGGCATCGGCTATCACCTGTACGTTGATGGAATGCCAATGCTTCCGATTGCGGTATATGTGCTCTGTGGCACTGGGGGGCTGTAGGGCCACATGTGTGCAATCAATGGCCCCCACAGTGCGTGGGAATCTGGCAATGTTGTAGAAATCTGTCATTGCCTTCTGCCGCAGCTCCTCAGTGGTGGGTCTGATGAACTGGTTGGACATGCGTCTGAGGATTGCAGGGACAACCTGGTGCACACATCTGCTTATGGAGGACTGTGACATCCCAGCCACCACTCCACTTGTACGCTGGAATGATCCACTGGCAAGGAAATGGAGTGTTGCCAGGACCTTCACCAGTGGCTGCACTGCTTGTGATCGGTGTGTTGGGCTGGTGATGTCATCCTGCAGGGTTGTGGTTAGTTCAAGTATTGCAACAGGGCTGAATCTGAAGAGGCGATACACCTCCTCATCCCCCATGCCAAAGAGGTTCATACGAGTGCGGTATATCCTCTCACGTGGCCGCCTTCTTGGTTCCAGGGGACCCATCAGTAGTTCTAGGACCACGAGTGCCCCTGGCATGTTGGCACACAGAGGTGTTGTCCTTGCAAGTGGGGGTGCTCAGCTAGCTCCTATCGTCGGTAACGCTGCTGTAGCTGCTCTCCTGCTGACCTGTGACCGTCTGGAGTAAAGATAAAGCAGCCTTTTGTAGAAATAACTTTGCGCCGGACGGATCAGATACGCGCGGCGCATGTAGCCAGCGTATGGTGCTAATCCGTTCGTGAATTGGGAAAAATCCCTCATTTGCATATTTGCAGGGGAAATCAATAGGCGCGACTGATGCGCCCAGCGAAATTAAGCGCTGACGATACTCTGGCGTCGGAACGTTCCGCCGGTCGCAAATGACCCATTACTGGGCGCATCTAGTTTGGTGGGTACGGGCACATAGAAACGACGGCGCATCATCACAGTTACGCGGCGCATATCGAAATACTCCAGCGCAAGTGTTCCTGAATCTGGCCCTTTATCTTTACTCCAGACGGTCACAGGTCAGCAGGAGAGCAGCTACAGCAGCGTTACCGACGATAGGAGCTAGCTGAGCACCCCCACTTGCAAGGACAACACCTCTGTGTGCCAACATGCCAGGGGCACTCGTGGTCCTAGAACTACTGATGGGTCCCCTGGAACCAAGAAGGCGGCCACGTGAGAGGATATACCGCACTCGTATGAACCTCTTTGGCATGGGGGATGAGGAGGTGTATCGCCTCTTCAGATTCAGCCCTGTTGCAATACTTGAACTAACCACAACCCTGCAGGATGACATCACCAGCCCAACACACCGATCACAAGCAGTGCAGCCACTGGTGAAGGTCCTGGCAACACTCCATTTCCTTGCCAGTGGATCATTCCAGCGTACAAGTGGAGTGGTGGCTGGGATGTCACAGTCCTCCATAAGCAGATGTGTGCACCAGGTTGTCCCTGCAATCCTCAGACGCATGTCCAACCAGTTCATCAGACCCACCACTGAGGAGCTGCGGCAGAAGGCAATGACAGATTTCTACAACATTGCCAGATTCCCACGCACTGTGGGGGCCATTGATTGCACACATGTGGCCCTACAGCCCCCCAGTGCCACAGAGCACATATACCGCAATCGGAAGCATTGGCATTCCATCAACGTACAGGTGATAGCCGATGCCCAACGCCTCATATGGCACGTCCGTGCCAAACACCCCGGGTCCAGCCATGACAGTTTCATATACCGTCAGAGTCCCATCCCAGCAGAATTTAACCAGAACATGTATGGGGACAGCTGGCTGGTTGGTGAGTGACATGGGAGTCAGGCATGACTATCCCCTCCCGTCATGCACAACAGAAATCGCACATGCATGACTAACATTCTCCTGTCTTTTCCCTTCCAGGTGACTCTGCATATGCACTGGGACCCCATCTAATGACTCCTTTCCGGAACCCCCAAACCAGAGGAGAGAGAAAATACAATGAAGCACACATCAAAACCCGTGCAGTGGTGGAGCAAACATTTGGGCTCCTGAAGTCCCGTTTCCGCTGCCTGGATAAGTCTGGGGGGGCCCTATTGTATTCCCCTACCTTTGTGTGTCAGATCATCGGTGCATGTTGCATACTACATAACTTTGCGATGAAAAAAGGCCTGCAGATTGACATACGTGATGACCTGACCCCCGACCCACACAGTCCCCCCCTGCCAGAGGACACCCAGTCTGCTGATGGAAGAGCAGTCAGGAGGGTCCTCGCTGTAGGCATCTTTGGACACTAACCCCAAACATTAATTACACAGACAGTGCACGCGTGTACACCACTGATGTCCCTAGATCACACACACCACATGCACATCGCATTGGATTAGCCCAAGTCCAGCATGTAGGAGTTGGGAGCAGTAACGCCAGCGTCAAGGCCCCAATGATGTCACTGTCCATTCACACACCTTTCACACATCATTCATTCAGCCGTGGGGTTCACTTCACCACCACGGCCGAGGGTGACACCCCTTACTTTCAGGAGTGCCACCCTCTCACATTCACACACCATTCACACTGTCCCCTGCACTCCTGACCGTGTGCAGTACAAAAATAAATTAGAAAGATCATATCCTGATCAATAAAAGAAAAATAATCTCATAACCTGAGAAAAATAAAAAATAAACTCATGACCTGAGTATGTGAAAAATAATAATATAAAACCAGCCACAAAAAAAAGGCCTCATCGGGGATGCCGGGGGCTTCTTCTGGGGGCCCCTCTCTGGCTCCGCAGCTGCCTGGATGGAGTGGGTGGGGGTGGGGGGGCATCTGGAGGTGGCTGATCCCCAGGTGGGCCACTCCTGGCAGGTGTGGCCTGCGTGCCCTCCAAGGCCCTGGCTATCCGTCCAAGATAACTGTTGGTCTGGGCCTGCATCCGGAGCTGACGGGTCATCTGGTAATGCTGGGCCCGCCGACTCAGCCTCCCCTGCTCCCGGATGGCAGCACTGTTCCCATGGATGGCAGCAGTGTTGGCCTGGACGGCTGCAGTAAGGTGCTGGATATCCCCCTGCACCTCCCCCAAAGTGGTGACCACTGCAGCGCAATTAGAGCTGACATCCTGCACTGCGTTGCTGAGGTTGGCAACGGAGCCCAGGCTGTCCGACACTTTCTGCAAGTGGTCCGCTATGGCCCCCATTTGTTCTGTCTGTCTGGCGTGATCCCTTGCCAACTGGTCCTGGACACCATCAGACACCCCCCTGGTCTTCTGGGTCGCCTTCCTGGGGCCAGAAGATGTATGTCCTCGGGTGGAAGGAGTCGCCCTTGAGGGGCTTCCAAGGATGGGGGAGGGGACGACAGACGGGCCAGGAGAAGGGGAGGAGACAGACAAAACCAAAGAAAAGTCCTGCTCTGCCACAGCAGGATCTTCCACAACCACCTCGGCAGGTGTGGTGTGGCCACTCTCCTCCTCCACAACCTCTTCACCACCCAGTGGCTCGGGCACATGATGGCGTGGGGGGGATGGGGTGGAATGCAGGCTGACAGATGATGGCCCAGCTCCGTCATCTGTGGATGACACAAAGCAGACACATGTTGGTGGTCCCACACACTTGGCACATGTCCCCCCCCCCCCAAATGCAAAACAACAAATAGGGGATTATAAAACACTTACCTGTCCTTGTGCCTTCCTCCACGGAGTCATAGCCTGCGACCCCCTCCACCTGCTCCCTCTCCAGGCACCGAGCGACCACCTCCTCCTCTGCGGTCAGGGTGACAGGACATGGGGGACCACCACCTGTGCCCCTCTCATACCTCCTGATGGAGGCCACCTTGTCCCTCACCTTGCGCCGCAGGTCATTTATTTTTTTTTGTATGTCCCCAGCAGTCCGGGTGGAGTAGCCCAGGACATTGACCCTGGCAGCAATGGACTCCAGGATGCCCTGCTTCCTCTCCCGGCTGGTCTTCCGGCTTTTTTTGCCATGGAGAAATTCATTCTCCGTCTCCATAGCCGAGATAATGACAGAGACCTCCTGGGTATTAAAGTTGAGGTTCCTCCTCTCTCTGGGGGTAGCGGGAGCAGCCATCACAGAGCAAAAGTATCTTCCCTGGGGTGGGGGGAAACGGAACTACTTTTGCGCCGGAATGGCGTTTCCGCCAGCGCTTTTAAGCGCCCAGCGGAACGCATTGCGCTGACGTTTCCCAGGAAGTGGTGCCGACGGAAGTTGTGAGCATGCGCACAAGGGGGCGAGTGGAGCCGCACTCACTGCGCATGCTCCGTGGATGATGCGCTGAACGTAAGCCTCTGCGCCGGGCTCCGCCCATCATTTACATATGATCACACCCACTTCCACTTGCGTCGGGTTACGCCAGCGCATTATCGTTACTCTGGCGCAAGTTTACGCGCAACTGCTATGTGAATTACAGGACTTGCGCTGAAAGGGTCTTCAGAGTAACGTAAATGAGAAGCGTTACTCCAGAGGAAAGATACTCTCATCTACCTGAATCTGGCCCAAAGCAGCCTTTTGTAGAAATAACTTTGCGCCGGACGGATCAGATACGCGCGGCGCATGTAGCCAGCGTATGGTGCTAATCCGTTCGTGTATTGGGAAAAATCCCTCATTTGCATATTTGCAGGGGAAATCAATAGGCGCGACTGATGCGCCCAGCGAAATTAAGCGCTGACGATACTCTGGCGTCGGAACGTTCCGCCGGTCGCAAATGACCCATTACTGGGCGCATCTAGTTTGGTGGGTACGGGCACATAGAAACGACGGCGCATCATCACAGTTACGCGGCGCATATCGAAATACTCCAGCGCAAGTGTTCCTGAATCTGGCCCAATGTCTGCAAGGTAGACAGACAGAATAGTGTAATGATTTTGTTAAAAAACGAGTAAATACCTAATAAATTCCTTCATCTATATCACCTCCGGCGTTCTAGTTTCTGTTCTCTCATTCACTTCCTGGTTTGCGGCGCTCGTTCATGTAAGAACTACATTTCCCAGTATGCATTGTGGCACGCCCAGTAAGTCACACCTCCTTGAAGTCTCTAACACGTAGATATCGTCCTGCCACACAGATGTAGTTCCCTGGAGGGGGCGAGCATGTCACTGACCACCCCAGTAAAGTCTCCCTTCACGGTGGTGAGTAACAATCAGACAAGCAGGAAGTGAACAGAACAGAGAAGAAATAGAGCAACTTCTGAGCAAAAACGAACAAAGAGGAAGTGAAAAGAGGAATGTCTGCAGGTAAAGGATGCGTATTATGAAAAAAAAAAAAAGTTACTCTCAAACCAAGGTTTTACTGCACTTAGGCGCAGTTTCATGAACTGTATTTGGCACTTTACAAATAATAAAATTAAAAATCAAATCATATATATATATATTTTTTTGCTACGACAAAGCATGAAAATGCACCTGTTTGTAATATACGGTATTTTAGAATAGAGAAATAATAAACCAGAATTTATTACTTTCCACCCATGTTGTTATTTCTACAGAGCTCAAAGCAGGGGAGGTTCCTTTGGCTTGGCATACTATTTGCAGTTACAACAAATGAATAAATTACAATATTGTTGTGTAAATGTTATCAGGCTGTAAGATCAGGACGTCATTAGTGACACATCTCGGAAAATACCACTTGGAAGGAGATGTGATTGTGAGTCGCGTGTCATGTGATAATAATTCATTAAACTTCTACCTACACTTCAGTGATCACTACTGGTTCTCCCCTGGTAAGGGCTGTTTGTTGCCGAATCCATTTAGAAGATATGAGTAAACATTGGTAGTAGAAGTAGGGCTGCCACCTTTTCTTCAGGCCAAACCCGAACACTTCAGCCTTGCACAGCAATTTTGTTTTCCTAGTATGCAGAAACTATGCATAGATGTTGCTATTAAATAATATTTCTAATCATATGGAGTTAAGAGTCCCCCTTTACATCAGAGTCCACAGAGTTACCCCTTTACATCAGAGTCCACAGAGTTACCCCTTTACATCAGAGTCCACAGAGTTCCCCCTTTACATCAGAGTCCACAGAGTTCCCCCTTTACATCAGAGTCCACAGAGTTCCCCCCTTTACATCAGAGTCCACAGAGTTCCCCCCTTTACATCAGAGTCCCCAGAGTTCCCCCCTTTACATCAGAGTCCCCAGAGTTCCCCCTTTACATCAGAGTCCACAGAGTTACCCCTTTACATCAGAGTCCACAGAGTTCCCCCCTTTACATCAGAGTCCACAGAGTTCCCCCTTTACATCAGAGTCCACAGAGTTCCCCCCTTTACATCAGAGTCCACAGAGTTCCCCCCTTTACATCAGAGTCCCCAGAGTTCCCCCTTTACATCAGAGTCCACAGAGTTCCCCCCTTTACATCAGAGTCCCCAGAGTTCCCCCCTTTACATCAGAGTCCCCAGAGTTCCCCCTTTACATCAGAGTCCACAAAGTTCCCCCCTTTACATCAGAGTCCCCAGAGTTCCCCCCTTTACATCTGAGTCCCCAGAGTTTCCCCTTTACATCTGAATCCCCAGTGTTACCCCTTTACATCTGAGTCCCCAGTGTTACCCCTTTACATCTGAGTCCCCAGTGTTACCCCTTTACATCTGAGTCCCCAGTGTTACCCCTTTACATCTGAGTCCCCAGTGTTACCCCTTTACATCTGAGTCCCCAGTGTTACCCCTTTACATCTGAGTCCCCAGTGTTACCCCTTTACATCTGAGTCCCCAGTGTTACCCCTTTACATCTGAGTCCCCAGTGTTACCCTTTACATCTGAATCCCCAGTGTTACCCTTTACATCTGAATCCCCAGTGTTACCCTTTTACATCTGAATCCCAGGTGTTACCCTTTCTCTGTAAGGGAGAACTCTGTGGACTCTGATGTAAAGGGGGAACTCTGGGGACTCTAACATAAGGGATGCTCTGGTGTACGGCAAGGACTCTGATGTAAGGGGGAGCACTGTGGCCTCTGGTGCAAATGGGGAGCTCTGATGTAATGAGTGCTCTAAGAACCCTGATTTACCTTGGCCTACTTACTTAGAGGCAGGAGAGAGAAGGGGAGGAGAAACCTAGTCCAGTGTGAATAATGTGTCCGGGTCTCAGACAGTGTGAAACCCGAACTGTCCGGGTGAATCCCGAACAGGTGGCAACCCTAAGTAGAAGGCTATCAATATTCGCCAGGCAATGCCTAATTATCACCTGCCTTGCTTTAATGCTGAACTCCAGTATAAGCAAATATTGGTGTCCGTTTATAAAACAGAGATCAGCTGTTCTCTGTGCCCTCAGGCTAGGGTGACCAGACATCCCCAGTTTCAGGGGACAGTCCCTGGATTGAGGACACTTCCCCCGGACCAAGTTTGTCCCCAGTGTTGTCCCCGGATTGGATTTGAACAGGAGCTGGGGCAATTTTAAAGACATTCGGTGCAGAATTAAAAAAAAAAAAATCTGAATTACACACCTCCACTCCACCGCTCCTACTAGCTTAGGGGGGTTGTATTTTTTCCCATTATCTGTGCCCCTTTCTGATGATCATGTGCTGGTCGTAAAAAAAACAATATGTGCCCAGATTTTATTTAAAAAATCTGGTCACCTTACTTCAGGCCACATCGACCTGACACTTTCCCCACAGTCTCTCCTCTGTCTCTCCTCTGGCCTCGCACCCAGCTCCCCTGGCATGCCTCATCCAGTAATCCACTGTGGTCCACTCACCGACCTTCTCCTCCCCCGAGTCCCTGATGGAGAACTTTGACTGGACACACATTCCGACAGCTTCTCCAGCCCCTCTGTTCCAGGGTACTCCATCCATGACGGTGTAAGGATGTAGCTCCCTCCCAGCTCTCCCGGGCCCCTCCGCTAGGCCTCGCTCCCCCCCCCAGAAGGGGGCGGGCCCCTGCTGATGCCTAACGCTCCATTTTCCCGGCCGACAACTCCCCCCCATTGGCCTGGGACCTGAGCTTATATGAGAGGCCTGCCCCCTGCCAATTCCAATTGGGGATTGGTCAGGGCTCCTCACATGAGCTCCCTGCCAATCCATGTATATTCTTCCTTGAATGTTGGTTTGCATTGTGTATTTCTTCCAGATCTGTGCAGTAATCCAGTGTGAGACCTTCCCTCTGTGCAGGACCTTCCTGTAATAAAGACCAGTCACTGCTGCTCCCTCTCCTTGTGCAGGGTGACTGGTCTTGTCTCCCTCCCCCTCCTGTAGTATTCTGCAGGCATATAGGAAAAGTGGATACGGCGCTGGATGATTGAAAGAGCTAGGTTCAGTGGTTACAGATTAAGCTCAGAATTGACATAAACAACAAAGGTTATGTATAAAATAAATTAACACAAAAACAACTCATGCGGTACGTGAACAGTATAAGTGTGTTGAAGAATTATGTGGTGAAAAAAAAGTCCTTAAATGGTGTCCAATCAATCAATCAAGAAAAGAAATTCCAAAGGAAAGTCCAATTAGTCATCCATATGTGTGGGGTGGGAATAGAATGAAACCGATCCACCATGAAAATGCACCCAGGTGAGGTAATGTAGTCTCCTTACCATGTGTTATGACCGCTATGTGGGTCACTCTGTGCGCGGGGATTTAAGGTCTCCCTCCTGACCCTCTGTACTGTCACTGCGGTGTTTCTCAATTGAATCGCGATGTTAACCGGAATGTAAGAGAGAAACAAGGACCATAGCGTGATACCAGAGATTGATTTATTCTTTCAAAAAGATAAAAAGCTAATGCACTCACATTTGATGTATTGTATAACAAGCGGTAATTCGAATGTCATAAAGCCGGCGGCTGATCGTCCCTCTCCTGCTCGATTCCGTTCTGGCTTCCTCAATAGGATCAGCGTGATGGCGTCGATACAGCAAGCCACACCTACGCGTTTCGTCACCACGGACGTCGTCTGGGATTGGCTGCGTACGTTGCGTCATCACGCATTCCCTTAAATAATCGCGATCCGCCATTTTGACTAAGGGAAATCGGAAGCAGAAATAAGGAAAGAGACGAACGATACTGCAGCACAAAATTAAAGGCTGCAAAACAGAGCATGGAGAACATTGGACGAAAAGTGATAATGCCATCTTGTGGCAATATTAATGAAGAGCCAGAAATCGAGAAAGCGAGCAAGAGTGAAGAACTGGTCAGCCGCTACTTCTACTTAAATATAACATACACAGTCTAGCAAGTGTCCATATCAATGATGTATATAGATACTATAATATGAAAAGTATTAATGCTATAATATAAAACTAATTAAAATAAATAAAAAAAATGAATTCATTATTATAAAATTAATGTACTAAATGTAGTATATAATAAAAAAGGCCAAAAAATGTTCTTTAAAACCATTGACTGAAACGACAAAAATAAAAAATCAGGCATTGTTAATAAAACAATTAATGTCCCAATCCACATTTAACCCATGAGGTAAATATGAACACATGTCAAAAATCCATCTTGTTTCAATCTTAGAGATAGCTCGTACTTTATTAGTACCTCTCCAATGTGGGCGGAGCTTCTCAATAGGAACAAATAAAGTGCCTTTTATTTGGCGATCATGGTATTTTGCATAATGTTTGGATAAGTTGTGTTTTGAGAATCCACGGTTGATATTCCCCACGTGTTCCTCCAATCGGATATGCACAGCTCTTTTAGTGCGACCCACATATTGTTTTGAGCAGGGGCATTGGATGAGGTATACGACACATTCACTAGAGCATGTAATAAATGAATCAATGTCATATACCTTACCAGTATGTGTGGATTGAAAAGTTTCAATTTTACGCCCTTTGAAGGAATTAAGTTCGCATATTTTACATTTACGACATGGGAAGAAGCCCTTCATAGTTTGAAAGATGGATATTTGTTTGGGGGGGTCTATGATATTAGGAGCAATTTTCTGTCTCAGAGAAGGTGCTCCCCTGAAAATGACCACTGGACGTTCGGGAATGACAGGGCCCAATATTTTGTCATTCCTCAGAATGTTCCAGTGTTTATTGATTATCTTTTTAACTAGAAAATGTTGATTCGAATAGCCCGTAATCATAGAGTATCCAAAGTGGTTATCTGGTGGTTGATTGACAGTGCTCTTCTTAGTGAGCATCATATTCCGATCCATATTGGTAACCACCTGGATAGTATCATCTAATTTTGTCTCTAGATACCCCTTTTCTAAAAACCTCTGTTTTAAAACTTGTGCCTGTTGTTGGTAATCAGTCAGAGAGGTGCAGTTCCGTCTTAATCGTTGGAACTGGCCCTTAGGTACTGCTGCAAGCCAACTAATATGGTGGCAACTGTTCAAAGGGATGAACGCGTTGCGATCAGTGTTTTTAAAATGCGTTGTAGTAATCATTGTCCCATTTTTAATTGAGATATTGAGATCTAGAAAGTGTATATGGGACTGGCTTGTTTCATATTTGAGACAAATCCCTCTATCATTGGAATTGAGTCCATTAAAAATTTTTTCCAATGAAGGTAAATCTCCTTCCCATAAAACCAGAATATCGTCTATGTATCGTTTCCAGAGACGTAATTCTTTGGGCGGGTTTTTATCGATAACTTCCCTCTCCCAGTAGGCCATAAAAAGGTTGGCGAGGCTGGGGGCAAACTTAGCCCCCATTGCCACGCCACAGTTTTGAAGATAAAATAAACCGCCAAACCAAAAGTAATTGTGGCTTGTAGCAAAAATCAAAAGATTGGTGATAAAATCTTTCTGGATCAGTGACAAGGTTATATCTTGTTGAAGGTAGAATTTCACTGCCTCTAGACCATGTTGTTGCGAAATAATGGTATAGAGGGAAGTAACATCCGCTGTTGCCATGATGAACCCTTCTTTCCAATCTACATTAGTCAAAAGATTAATGACTTGTGTAGTGTCACGTAAATATGATGGTGTCACTGTGACTAACGGTTGTAGGAACTCATCGATGTATTTGCCAATTCTGGCAGTGACCGAGTCCAGTCCGCTAATGATCGGCCGGCCAGGCGGGTTAATTGTGCTTTTATGCACTTTAGGTAAATAGTATATGACCGGCACTCTAGGTGCTGATGGTACTAGGTGCAATTTCTCCTTTTTGTTCAAAACGCCCAATGAATATCCTTCATTGATCAATGCAAGGAGTGCTTTCTTATATTTGACTGTGGGATTACATGCCAATTTGATATAGGTAGTGGTGTCAGACAAAAGCCTGTGCATCTCATTTAAATAGTCAATTTTGTTTAAAACAACAACCCCTCCGCCCTTATCAGCAGGTCTGATTATAATGTCATTACGGGCACAAATTTGTTTCAGATTGCTCTGTAAAGTGTAATTGCCCCTGTTTTTGGGAATTTTTATAGCAGTAATGTCTTTGAGAACCATCTCTTTGAATGTCAAAATAGAAGGAGCCGTAAAACTGGGGGGATTAAATAAAGATGCGTTAGCGAACTTGGTATGCTGTACAGGGGTATTCTCACCTGTTCTATTTGTAGTGTTCATGCCAGAAGATTCTGATGTTAGTGTCTGAACATTAATTGAGGAAGCTAATTGACTAGAATTTCCCAAAGGGTTAAGCAAGAAATGACGTTTAATGTTCATCTTGCGGATAAACTTGTGGGCATCAATGAATGTCTCGAACTTGTTTAATGTCCGTGGAGGTGCAAATTTAAGCCCCTGGTTAAGAAGGTGTTGTTCACCCCGTGAGAGCTGTGCTGAGCTTAGATTAAAAACTCCATTGATAGTTATTTCTTCTTTCTTTTTGGACCTGACCCTCCTCCCCCCTCTAGTTCCCCTCTGTCTTCGTGGCCCCTTTTGGGTCTCTGGTTGGCCAACTGAAAAAAACGACGGGAGTCGTCAGGTCTGTTGGATGTGGGAGGGGTTTCATATTCCATCTGGCTGGGACCAGTAGAGTCTACAGTATATTGATTAGGATGTCTGGAAATGATGGGATCATCCTCAAAGCCATCTTCATAATGTTGTGAGAGAGGAGCGAATCTATTGTGCGCCAGGGTAGAATTATTCCTCTGTGCAAATTGGGACGGGTGATTTCGGAAGTGATCCCGAGGGTCCTCTCTCAACTGATCGTACCCATGTTGTCTGTTATAGGGAGAATTATAATAACGCCTAGGTTCGCTATGTTCCCTATGCGTCAGGTACTGGGGGTATGGAGATCTCCTTTGAGGAGGTCCTGCCCTATAAGGTTCTGGGTTCCTAACCTGAGGTGGTCTAGACTCGGACTGACCCGACTGTGTCTTGTACTTTCTCGGTTTATTTTTATTCTTGGGTCTTACTGGGGTGTGTCTCTGTTGCGTATGTAAGGAATTATGAATGTTATGCGCAACAGCTCCCGCATAACTGGTATGGGTAGAGACTAATGAGGGGGTATTAGGAGGAGGTTGGGTGTGATTTTGAATCAATGCAGAGGGGAGTGGATTAGCCGCACTGTCCACACCCTCTGCATTTAAATTTACCTGCCATTTGAAAACCACTTTATTCAAATAGTCTGAGAAATCACGATTGTATTTCTTCTTCTTCTTAGTTTTCTGCTCAAGATCTTCCTTTTCAAGAAAAATCTTAAGCTGATCAGACTTTTGTTTATAAAACTCTTGTTCTTTTAATGGTATGAGTTTTTCCCTCAATAAAGTTATTTCTTCATTCAGTGACTTTAGTTTAGAATGTTTTTTTCCAAAAGAAACTGTAGGAATTTGACCCCTGTATCGTTAAAATAGGTGTACCACCCTATGAGATCATTCTCACCCTTTTGTGGGCTTACTTCCCATCTAAGGCTACGGGGGACCATTTTTTGAGCAACATATTGTTCCAGATAAGCAATATCCCAACTGGTATGTAGTTCAGAGACCAATAGATTTTTTAATCTGAGAAAAATACCTGTTATTTCATCAGATGGTTCAGTATTACCATCAAATACACCTTCTACATTAATAGTGTGTTGAGACCGGTAATCAAAAATATCCATAATGATATGGTATCAGCAGCAATGTTGTTGTATCTAAATAAACAATTAAAAAAATTCCGGATGGAAACACTGCGCTAGACAGAACTGAAAAGAGTGAACTGTAGAATAATACTTGGTATTAATGTAGGAGCAGCCAGTATCAATAATTTGTGATACAAAAAAATTAAACAGAAATATAGGAAAAGTGGATACAGCGCTGGATGATTGAAAGAGCTAGGTTCAGTGGTTACAGATTAAGCTCAGAATTGACATAAACAACAAAGGTTATGTATAAAATAAATTAACACAAAAACAACTCATGCGGTACGTGAACAGTATAAGTGTGTTGAAGAATTATGTGGTGAAAAAAAAGTCCTTAAATGGTGTCCAATCAATCAATCAAGAAAAGAAATTCCAAAGGAAAGTCCAATTAGTCATCCATATGTGTGGGGTGGGAATAGAATGAAACCGATCCACCATGAAAATGCACCCAGGTGAGGTAATGTAGTCTCCTTACCATGTGTTATGACCGCTATGTGGGTCACTCTGTGCGCGGGGATTTAAGGTCTCCCTCCTGACCCTCTGTACTGTCACTGCGGTGTTTCTCAATTGAATCGCGATGTTAACCGGAATGTAAGAGAGAAACAAGGACCATAGCGTGATACCAGAGATTGATTTATTCTTTCAAAAAGATAAAAAGCTAATGCACTCACATTTGATGTATTGTATAACAAGCGGTAATTCGAATGTCATAAAGCCGGCGGCTGATCGTCCCTCTCCTGCTCGATTCCGTTCTGGCTTCCTCAATAGGATCAGCGTGATGGCGTCGATACAGCAAGCCACACCTACGCGTTTCGTCACCACGGACGTCGTCTGGGATTGGCTGCGTACGTTGCGTCATCACGCATTCCCTTAAATAATCGCGATCCGCCAGGCAGCCCAAAGTGGGTAGAGCTGCAGGGCCCCTCCCACAGCTGATGTCACTGCTGCTTTTACAAGACTTGGATATGGATCTGTGAAGGCATTTGGTGTAAACTTGCCGACCAGCCACAGTATATATAATTCAGCAGGTCGGCTCTATTGCGAAAAACGACGTACCTGTATGCAGGGCCAATCCTAGGGTCGCAGTCGCCTGGGTGCAGAAATATTTCTGGCGCCCCCACATGGGCGACGTCATTTTACTAACTCCTACCCCCACAAATGTTTCTATGGCAAGGACTCAACCACAGAGATGCTCCCCCACAAAGTCTTCATTAACCTGGGATCCTTACATGATCTCTTAACAATAAACAAAATACAGGAAGAGAAGCAGAGTACTTTATTGGGACCTGGAGGGGGGCCTCTGTGATGACACAGAGAGAGGGCCTCTGTTAGAGTGTCTGTTAGATGTTCGGCGCCCCCACCTCTGCAGGCGCCTGGGTGCAATGCACCCTGTGCACCCTGTCTAGGATCGGCCCTGCCTATATGTCCTTTCATGCAATAGATACTGTGGGTGCCTTGGAAGTGTGAGCGTGGGTCCAGCTGACTCGATGTCTGCTGGCTAACCGAGATCGATCCACAGAGAGGCAGAACGGGGATCTGCCCATGTAAACAAGGCAGATTCCCGTTCTGACAGGTCTAGTGATCAGGAAGAGCGATCCCTGTGTTGTCCCAGTAAGCCCATCCCCCACACAGTTAGAACACATACTGGGAACACGATTAACCCCTTGATCGCCCCCTAGTGTTTTCTTGCCAGTGTCATTTATACATTGATCAGTGCATTTTTTTTAGCACTGATCACTGTAATAATGTCACTGGTCCCCAAAAAGTGTCATTTGGGATCAGGTTTGTCCACCACAATGTCGCAGTCCCGCTAAAAATTGCAGACCGCTGCCATTACCAGCAAAAACATAAAAATGTAATAAAAGTCCCTAAATCTATCCCCTATTTTGTAGGCGCTATAACTCTTGCGCAAAACAATCAATATACTCTTATTACAATTTTTTACCAAAAATATGTAGAATGCATATCGGCCTAAACTGACGAAGAAATTCATTTTTTTATATATTTTTTTGGATATATATTATAGCAGAATGTAAAAACTATTATATATATATATATATATTTTTTTAATTGTCAATCTTTTTTTGTTTATAGCGTAAAAATTCAAACCGCAGAGATGATCAAATACCACCAAAAGAAAGCTCTATTTGTGGAGAAAAAAAAAGGACATACATTTTGTTTGGTTACTGCGTCGCAAAGACCACACAATAGTCAGTTTAAATGGCGCAGTGCTGTATCACAAAAAATGGCCTGGTCATTAAGGGGGTAAATCCTTCCGGGGCTGAAGTGGTTCAAGAATATGTTACACCAACTGCTGTACCATGTACTTGTATGAAAAAGTATCCTGTTTTCTTTGTATTGCTTCCTTTGTGTGAAATCCCTGATGATCCTGCCAGTCCCTCTGATTCCTATTAAAAAAATGACCACACTAGGCAGGAGAGCACAGCGCGGTCAGTTTTCTGGCTGGGCTGGGAACTCAGCCTGCTCTATGCCAATGATCAGACTTTTACTTACACCTCATTGCATATGCAAATGAGGTAGTACGCCGATTCCCGATCGATTTTACGCCGCCCCGTCGTCGCGTACGTCGTTTTTGTCCGCGTAAGGTTACCCCAGCTTCTATGTGGAGTAACCTCGGATGCCGTCGGGTCCCGTCGGATGCCGTGTTAAGTATGGCGTCGGGTCAGCGTCGGCTTTTTCCGTCGCTTACGTCGTTTTACTAACTCGTTCGCGAATAGGGAGTTGCGTAAATGACGATCACGTCGTTTTGACGTCGGTTTCAACGACGCTTTCCGACGTGAGCTGGAGCATGCGCTCTGGGCTTTTTCCCCGGCCGGCGCATGCGCAGTTCGTTCGACGCGGGGGCGCGCTTAATTTAAATACAAGCCGCCCCATTTGAATTGCGCAGGTTTACGCTGGCGATTTACGCGACGCAGGCGAAAACTATGGAGCAAGTGCTTTGAGATTAAAGCACTTGCTCTAGTACGATGCGGCGGCGTAGTGTAACTGGCTTACGCTGCGCTGCCGGAATTCTATGAGAATCTGGCCCTCTGTTTGTGTCCCCAATTCAGTTGGGAATTTTGCAGAGCAGTGTTGGCAGCTCTGCACATGCTCAGTTTTTTTCAGTGGTTTGTTTTATGCTGAGCATTTCCTCCCTGTTACATCTGAGCAGCCGAGAGTCACACATGTGGGTATATACACAGTGGTAAATGACAGCCCACTCCCTCCCTCCTCCTCTATGCCCACTAACCAGCTAAACACAATGGGGAGGGGACAGGGTATTACATGTAGATTAATGGAGGCTTCACCTCCTTTTTAATCTAAGGCACAGGCAAGAGGGGCATGATGCAGCCTGTGACTGCCAGAAATCCGACCACACCATGTTATTGCCAAAACATAATAAAGATTTAATTTCAAATATATATTTGTATGACGTTTTAAAAGAGTTTATTGATGTTATTTCTTTCTTTTTACTCTGTATGCCAAAGGCTGTTTTTTTATTTTTATTTTGAATATGTGACTGGCAGCAGAGGACTAGAAGCTCCTCCTGCTTATGTTTCCCTGCTGACAGGTTGGGAAAGAGCTGGGTCATGTGACAGCTGTATATCAATTAGGAAAAAGGTACTTTTTTATTAAAATAATTACAGTGCCATCATCCATATACAAAAATAGAAGGGACAATGGAAATTACACAGTTTGTTTAGTATCACTTCAGGTATACAAGAAGGGACTAATGCCGTGTACACACGGTCGTTTTTTGCGATGAAAAAAAAACAAAGTTTTTTAAAATGTCATTTAAATTGATCGTGTGTGGGCAAAACGACGTTTTTTGTCTTAAAAAAAACGACCAAAAAAAAATTCCAGCATGCTTGAATTTTTTGTGTCGTTTTTCAAAACGTCGTTTTTTGTTTCACAAAAAGTCACCGTGTGTAGCAAAAACGTCGTTCACAACGACGTTTTTCAACCCGCGCATGCCCAGAAGCTAGTTATGAAGCGAGCTTCAATGGAAAAGAGTGGTGAACGTAACCTTGCTTTTTGTGAAAAAACGATAGTGTGTATGCAAAATTGTCTTTGAAAAGTGACGTTTCAAAAACGTCGTTTTTTTACTTCACAAAAAATGATCGTGTGTACGCGGCATTAAAGTGATTGTAAAGGCTGAGGGCCAAATTCTCAAAGACTTACGATGGCGTATCTCCACGTACGCCTTTGTAAGTCCGAATGTGAGCCGTCGTATATGCGTGCCTGATTCTTATGCCGCGTACACTGGCCGCTAGGTGGCGCTTCCGTTGATTTCCGTGTCGAATATGCAAATAAGCTAGATACACCGATTCTCGAACGTACGTGCGCCTGTCGCAATTAGTTACGCCGTTTACGTAAGACATACGCCGGCATAAAGATAAAGCTGCTCTCTAGGTGGCGCAGCCCATGCGTCGGAACAAGCGTATTTTTCTTTAGTTGTTTGCGTAAGTCGTACGCGAATAGGGCTGTGCGTAAGTTACGTTCACATCATTGGCAGTGTTCGACGTATCTTAGGCATTCTATCCGACGCATGCGCACTGGGATACGTCCACAGACGGCGCATGCGCCGTTCGTTAAAAGCATCAATTACGTGGGGTCATGATTAATTTACATAAAACACGCCCACCTCTTCCACATTTGAATTAGGCGTGCTTACGCCGGGACATTTGCGCTACGCTGCCGTAACTTAGGATGCAAATGCTTTGAGAATACTGCACTTGCGTCCTAAGTTGCCGCGGCTTAGCGTAAATACAATACGCTACGCCCGCTCATAGTTACGCCGCCCTACGTGAATCTAGGCCAGAAGGTTTTTTTCTTAAAGTATCAATGCATTAGGATAAAAAGCCTTCTGTGTGTAGTAACCTCCCCAGCACCCCCTAATACTTGCTTGAGCTTACTCTCCCTCCTGATTGACTGAGACACAGAAGCGGTGCCATTGGCTCCCATGGCTAGCAATCAAAGTCAGTTAGCCAATCAGGGGAGAGGTCGAATGGCAGCCCTGTGTCTGAATGGACACACGGAGCTGCAGCTCGACTCCGGAATCCCCATAGCAAACTACCTGCTGCGGGGGCACTTAACAGGAGGGAGGGGCCGAAGAGGGACCAGAGAAGAGGAGGATTCAGAGCAGGTAAATATAACATGTTTGTTGTTTAAAAAAAAAAAAAATAGACTTTACAATCACTTTAAGAGACAGTGGGCCAGATTCTCAAAAAATGGTGTATCTGGCGGCGTAGCGTATCGTATCGCATTTACACTACGTCTACGCAAATTACTGGAGCAAGTGCCGTATTCTCAAAGCACTTGCTCCGTAATTTTCGGTGGCGTAGCGTAAATGCGGCGTCGTAAGGCAATACTGAAGGAGGGGGCGTGCTGTATTTAAATTAAGCGCGCCCCGCGTCAAACGAAGTGAGCATGCGCCGGCCGGGGAAAAAGGCCCAGTGCACATGCTCCAGCTCACGTCGGAAAGCGCCGTTGAAACCGACGTCACTTGATCGTCACTTACGCAATTCCCTATTCGCGAACGACTTAGTTAAACGACATAACCGACGGAAAAAGACGACGCTGACCCGACGCCATACTTAACATGGCAACGACGGCACTTCGGAAACATACCCCTCATACAGCAGGGGTAACCTCACGCGTACGCAACCTACGTAAACGACGACAGGGCGGCGTAAAAACGTTCGGGAATCGGCGTATTAGGCTCATTTGCATAGGCAAATGAGAAAACAATGTAAAGGCCACTTAGCGGCCGGCGTTGTCATTACATCTAAGATCCGACGGTGTAATTGCTTTACACCTGTCAGATCTTTAGTGTATCTATGCGTAAGTGATTCTCAGGCCCCGTACACACAGCAGAGAACCTCGACGGGCAGAACACATCATTCCGCCCGTCGAGGTTCTCTGCCGGCCGTCAGAATCGGCGACCCGCCCGTCGGGAAAGGCAACCAGCCATTCATCCCGACGGGCCGTCGAGCAAATAGAGAACCTGTTCTCTATTTGCTCGACGGGTTTCCCGACGGGCGGGGCTCACCGAGAGCGTACACACGGCCGAGGTTCTCGGCAGAATGCGGCTCCCAGCGAGGTTCTCGCTGGTTTCTGCCGAGAACCACGGCCGTGTGTACGGGGCTTAAGAATCACTCGCATAGATACCCATTGAAAAAAACTGCGATACACCGTCGTATCTCAACTGAGAATCTGGCCCAGTAGATTATTTTTAGGATAGCTACGGTTTTAACTCTTCTGGTAAGGTGTGGGTATAACAATAGATGTACCGTACTATTGTACATACTGTACAGCTGCACAAGGGTCCTTTGGGACACGGGGAACAATGTATACCAGATGTGCTTTTATGATCACTTCTGGACATTTTTGGCTGTACAGAATTTGGAGATGGTGGGGATGAAAAGCAAAGTAAAAATGTTGAGAATTTAGGAAATATAACCCCCCCACACACACACACTCCTGGTCAACGTGCACCCTTTATTGTATGCTTTTGGATTTCTGATGCTCTGTAATATCTTAATTATTTGATTTAAGTCCCTTCAGCAATACTGTAGTCAGAACAATGGGTCCATGAGTAGGGAGTAGCAGCATGCACAGGTTTCACTTTGGCTACCAGTGCATTGCTCATGCACTCAGGCATGTACTGGCCATCGGGACTATCGGGAGTTTCCCGTTGGGCCGATGGCTCAGTGGGCCAGGTTCAGTGACAGCCTGAGCCTGTAAAAGTAATAGCTGAGCGGCTTTCGCTACGCCGACCATCCCTGGCTGTTCCCTTTGTGTTCTCCTTTTCCGTTTCCTCCTGCTCTGCCTCCAGAGTGCTCCGGACACTCCTCTGGTCTCCTGTCATTCTCCTCTGCCCCCAGTGTGCTCCGGCCGCTCATCCGGTCCCCTGTCCTTCTCCCTTGCCCGTGTAATCCGGCCACTCCTCCGGTCCCCTGTCCTTCTCCCTCGCTCGTGTGCTCTGGCCACTCCTCCGGTCCCCTGTCCTTCTCCCTCACCTGTGTGCTCCGGCCGCTCTTCAGGTCCCCCGTCCTTCTCCCTCGCCTGTGTGCTCCGGCCGCTCCTCCGGTCCCCTGTCCTTCTCCTCCACCCCACCCTCATCCCCTACAGCCAGCTTTCCTTCTTTCCTCTCATGACGGCTGCTGAGGGGTTGTGTCAAGATGCATCATTTACCAGGCCCTTCATATTCTCAGTTGGACACAGTGAGCAACCACTCCTGTATCTTTTGATAACTGAGCAGAGTAAACTCAGCATCATTTTTTTGAATGAACAGGAGCCGCTATCTACTGCCCATTCATCTTCAGTGCTGAGGCTGCTGAGAAATAGGCTAGGAAATCTCTGTCCTCAGTCTCTTTCTCTGTCTCAAAGGGGAGATGTCAGGGATCTGTTTAGACCCCTGATATCTCAACAAAGCCAGCACTGAAAAAAAAAAGAAAAATGATTTAAAAAAAGTAATAAACCACAAAATTGTAAAGAATAATAGATAAAATATTAAAAGCAAAAAACTACTGGACACGTCTACTGCCCTACTGACATACTACCCCCACAACTGTGAAAAAAAATAAAACAAAAATAAATTGTAAAAAAAAATGTTTAAAAATTAAAAAAAGTAGCATAAGTTTTTGCATGATGTTAACCCTCCCACTTCACTTAGTAATGTGAAAAGGAGCGGATGAGAAAAATACAGATGAGACTAAGTGAAATAATAAAAGAGGAGAGTTGCACCTGTTTGCAACTTTAAAGTGGGCCATCCTGGATGAAGTCCAAGGCAACATTTTTCCCTCAGTCCAGCCCTGCATGGACTACATGTCCTAGTATGAGTTGTGCCTACAAGCTGTCATTCACATGCCCCCTGGGGGCATTACTAAGTAGGTTGTGGAGCATTACTAGGCAAGTTGCACAACTTGTATAACTTGTAACAGCCATTACTAGCAGTGTTGGTATCATGACTTCACAGCTGTAGAGCTTAGGACTATAAGGGAGTATATACTTGACAGCCTTGCTGGATAGAAAGAGGCTATGTGAGAGTTTGCAATAGCCAGAATTACGTTGCATGTTAAAAGTTGTTCCTAATATAAAGCAGATCTCATGCTTCCGCCAATAATTACTAACAATAATCACATGACACAAGGATCAGGGCCAAATGAGTGGGCAATGCTACTCTTCTTGTTATTCATTTCTGGGGAGCAACGCCCCCTAATCCATTTTTTCCCAGGAGCACAATACTAAAACATGTACTATACTGCCTTTACACGCACATTAACTTTAATGGCAGTCTTAGTCCTTAGGGCAGGGCTGCTCCTGGGCAGGTGCACGGGGTGCAGCGCACCCAGGCGCCACAGAGTTGGGGGCGATGAAGTGCCAGAGTGCTCCCCTCCCATCTCCTCTTCTTGTCTGTGTCTAGAGGCAGCTCTCTCCACCGCCAACTGACAGGAGCAGATCAGAGGAGGAGAGACTGTGCCGCCACCGCCACCGCCAACTTTGATCATCTCCTGTGTTATGTCTGCAGTCTCTGACCATCTTCTGTAGTATGTCTGCAGTCTCTGACCATCTTCTGTAGTATGTCTGCAGTCTCTGATCATCTCCTGTATTATATCTGCAGTCTCTGACCATCTCCTGTAGTATGTCTGCAGTCTCTGATCATCTACTGTATCATGTCTGCAGTATCTGACCATCTCCTGTACTATGTGTGCAGTCTCTGTCTGTGACCCTAGGATCAGCCTTGCCGTAGGGTTCAACATTGAGTTGGCCACACTTTGCAGCTATAACAGCTTCAACTCTTCTGGGAAGGATGTCCACAAGGTTTAGGAGTGTGTCTATGAGAATGTTTGACCATTAGTCCAGAAGTACATTTGTGAGGTCAGGCATGTGAGTGAGAAGGTCTGGCTTGCAATTTCTGCTCTAATTCATCTCAGGTTGGGGTCAAGCCAGCCAAGTTCCTCCACCCCAAACTCGTTCATCCATGTATTTATGGACCTTGCTTTGTGGTCCAAATCATTTTGTGGAGGGGGGAATTATGGTGTGGGGTTGTTTTTCTGGGGTTAGGCTTGGCCCCTTAGTTCCAGTGAAGGGAACTCTTAAGGCGTCAATATACCAAGACATTTTAGACAATTTCATGCTTCCAGATTTGTGGGAAGCGTTTGGGGGTGGCCCCTTCCTGTTCCATATGACTGTCCATCAGTGCACAAAGCAAGATCCATAAAGACATGGATGAGCGAGTTTGGGTGAATCCGGACCTCAATCTGATAGAACATCTTTGGAATAATTTACAGTAGAGACTGCGAGCCAGGCTTTCTCGTCCAACATAAGCGCCTAACCTCACAAATGCGCTTCTGGAAGAATGGTAAACATTCCCATAGACACACTCCTAAACCTTGTGGGCAGCCTTCCCAGAAGAGTTGAAGCTGTTATAGCTGCACAGGGTGGGCCAACTCAATATTGAACCTTATTGACCAAGACTGGGATGCCATTAAATTTTATGTGCATGTAAAGGCGGGTGTCCCAATACTTTTGGTAATATAGTGTATATGGATGCTATCCTTATTGACTTCTTCTAAAAATGCTTTAACCACTTGAGACCCGCGCTTTAGACTAAAGACGTCCACAGCGCGGCTCTCAACTGCCAGATGGACGTCCCTGGACGTCCTTTTATTTTGCATTCAGCGGGGAAAAACAGTGCCAGGGGCATCACTAATGACGCGATGTCCGCCAGGTACCCGCGATCGGCAGTGACAGAACAGGGACGTGGATCTGTGTGTGTAAACACAGAGCTCCACGTCTTGTCAGGGAGTAAGGAGACCGATGCTGTGTCCCTTGTACATAGGGACTTTTGTCTTTTTTTTTTGTTGTCTTTTTTTTCACACATTTCTTTTAGGGGTATTTAATCGCCACTGGGTTTTATTTTATTTTTATAAGTAAACGAATAAAGACAATTTAGAACAAAAAAATAAATTTTTATAGTTTGTGATAACATTTTGTAAACATGTAATTTTTGTCTTTCACTGATGTGCACTGATGGGCTGCACTGATAAGGCAGCACTGATGGGCACTGATAAGCTGCACTGATAGGCACTGATAAGGAGGCACTAGTGGGCACTGATGGGCTGCACTGATGAGGCGGCATTGATGGGCACTTATAAGCTGCACTGATGGGCACTGATGAGGAGGCACTGGTGGACACTGATGAGGAGGCACTGGTGGGCACTAATAAGGAGGCACTGATAGGTGGCATTGATAGGTGACACTGATGAGGAGGCACTGATGGGCACTGATTGGCAACACTGGTGGGCACACATAGGAAGCACTGGTGGGCACTGATTGGCAGCACTAGGGGACACAAATTGGCAGTACTGATAAGCACTGTTGGGACTGCACTGATAATCAGAACACTGATAAACAGTGTACATGTCCCTTTTAGAGAAGCCAGTTATCGGCTATCTTGTTCTCTCCTCATGCTGTTAGCATGAGGAAAGGAGTGCCGATAAGTGGCTTCTATTGCAATATATGATCAGCTGTGATTGGACACAGCTGATCACATGGTAAAAAGCCACTGATTGGGCGTGGTCATGGCACGCTGTCATGTGACGGCCTCCCAGAACTAGCCGTCCTCACTGTAGCCATAATTAAGCTATATCGGGGTAGGTAAGTGGATAACGGACATAGATGGTTTGGACTGGAACTATTTAATGTGAACGTCAACCTGGAGTTAGGCCCCTTTTACACTGGGGCAGTATGTGCGGTGGGTGTTGCTCATCGTCCTTTAAAAAAGTAATTAGTTACAGTTACAAATTACTTTTCCGAAAACGTAATTGAATTAGTGACTCAGTTACTACATTGGCAAAGTAATTAGTTACTCAACAAAGTAACTGACTCCTTTTTTTTGCCGGCGTATGACGACCCCCTAATTTTCCAGCTAAAATGTTGGTTTTGGGATATACTCACTGTATAAGACGACCCCTTACTGTGCCATCTGTAACATGCCTCACTGACAGTGAGGGATGTTGCAGGCACAGTGAGGCATGTGAGGCAAGCTACAGGCACAGTGAGGCATGCGAGGCATGTTACAGGCACAGTGAGGCATGTTACAGGCACAGTGAGGCATGTTACAGGCACAGTGAGGCATGTGAGGCATGTTACAGGCACAGTGAGGCATGTTGCAGGCACAGTGAGGCATGTGAGGCATGTTACCGGCACAGTGAGGCATGTGAGGCATGTTACAGGCACAGTGAGGCATGTTACAGGCACAGTGAGGCATGTGAGGCATGTTACAGGCACAGTGAGGCATGTTACAGGCACAGTGAGGCATTTTACAGGCACAGTGAGGCATGTGAGGCATGTTACAGGCACAGTGAGGCATGTTGCAGGCACAGTGAGGCATGTGAGGCAAGTTACAGGCACAGTGAGGCATGCGAGGCATGTTACAGGCACAGTGAGGCATGTTACAGGCACAGTGAGGCATTTTACAGGCACATTGAGGCATGTGAGGCATGTTACAGGCACAGTGAGGCATGTTACAGGCACAGTGAGGCATGTGAGGCATGTTACAGGCACAGTGAGGCACAGTGAGGCATGTTACAGGCACAGTGAGGCATGTTACAGGCACAGTGAGGCATGTGAGGCATGTTACAGGCACAGTGAGGCATGTTACAGGCACAGTGAGGCATGTGAGACATGTTACAGGCACAGTGAGGCATGTGAGGCATGTTACAGGCACAGTGAGGCATGTTACAGGCACAGTGAGGCATGTTACAGGCACAGCGAGGCATGTGAGGCATGTTACAGGCACAGTGAGGCATGTGAGGCATGTTACAGGCACAGTGAGGCATGTTACAGGCACAGTGAGTGAGGCATGTTACAGGCACAGTGAGGCATGTTACAGGCACAGTGAGGCATGTGAGGCATGTTACAGGCACAGTGAGGCATGTTACAGGCACAGTGAGGCATGTGAGACATGTTACAGGCACAGTGAGGCATGTGAGGCATGTTACAGGCACAGTGAGGCATGTTACAGGCACAGTGAGGCATGTTACAGGCACAGCGAGGCATGTGAGGCATGTTACAGGCACAGTGAGGCATGTTACAGGCACAGTGAGTGAGGCATGTTACAGGCACAGTGAGTGAGGCATGTTACAGGCACCGTGAGGCATGTATGATGGCACAGTGAGTCACTGTGCCATCATACATGCCTCACTGTGCCTGTAAAATGTGCCTGTAAAATGCCTCGACGATGATCTCCCTACCTTCTCCTGTTCTCCATATCTGTCAGACTTCGGCCGCCATCCTCCATTATTCAAAATCCATGCCTCCTCCTCAGGCTGTTCTGTCATAGGCGGAACAGTAATTTTCCCAGCAGAGCCTCTGTTCAGTGTTCCGCCTATCACGGATGTCCTCTCGTCCGAGGCTGAGGATGAGAATGCATCCGTGATAGGCTGAACACTAAACAGAGGCTCTGCTGGGAAAATTACTGTTCCGCCTATCACGGATGGAACAGTCAGAGGGGGAGGCGCACTTTTTTAATAATGGATGGCCGACGGCTGCTGCAGTGCACTGCTGACACAGGTATGTAATTGCGATAATGCCGCCCATGTAATGGGAACGGCGTTGCCGAGAGCGGAAGAGTAATCTGGTAGATTACTCGTTACCCTCAAAAGGGGCATCGTTAGGTAACGGCGTTTATTTTTACTTACAACACTGGCGGTGGCAGTATAGCGCCGCTATTTTTAGCCACGCTATACTGACGGAATTGCCACGGAATTGCGGCTGTATTCGGCCGCTAGCGGTGCGGTATTAACTAGGGTTGTCCCGATACCGATACCAGTATTGGTCTCGGGACCGATACCGAGTATTTGCAGGAGTACTCCCGCAAATACCCCCGATACCTAAATAGAATACTCCCCCCCCCCCCCGCCGGGGGGACATGGCTGCATTATGTGGGGTGACATGACTGCAATATGTGGGGGATATGGCTGCAATATGTGGGGGGATATGGCTGCATATATGTGGGGGACATGGCTGCATATATGTGGGGGACATGGCTGCAATATGTGGGGGACATGGCTGCAATATGTGGGGGACATGGCTGAATTATGTGGGGGGACATGGCTGCATTATGTGGGGGACATGGCTGCATTATGTGGGGGACATGGCTGCATATATGTGGGGGACATGGCTGCAATATGTGGGGGACATGGCTGCAATCTGTGGGGGATATGGCTGCAATATGTGGGGGACATGGCTGCATTATGTGGGGGACATGGCTGCATTATGTGGGGGATATGGCTGCAATATGTGGGGGGACATGGCTGCATTATGTGGGGGACATGGCTGCATTATGTGGGGGGACATGGCTGCATATATATGGGGGACATGGCTGCATATATGTGGGGGACATGGCTGCAATATGTGGGGGACATGGCTGCAATATGTGGGGGACATGGCTGAATTATGTGGGGGGACATGGCTGCATTATGTGGGGGACATGGCTGCATTATGTGGGGGACATGGCTGCATATATGTGGGGGACATGGCTGCAATATGTGGGGGACATGGCTGCAATATGTGGGGGACATGGCTGCAATATGTGGGGGACATGGCTGCATTATGTGGGGGGACATGGCTGCATTATGTGGGGGGACATGGCTGCATATATGTGGGGGACATGGCTGCATATATGTGGGGGACATGGCTGCATTATGTGGGGGACATGGCTGCAATATGTGGGGGATATGGCTGCAATATGTGGGGGACATGGCTGCATTATGTGGGGGACATGGCTGCATATATGTGGGGGATATGGCTGCAATATGTGGGGGACATGGCTGCAATATGTGGGGGACATGGCTGCATTATGTGGGCGGACATGGCTGCATTATGTGGGGGGACATGGCTGCATTATGTGGGGGGACATGGCTGCATTATGTGGGGGGACATGACTGCATTATGTGGGGTGACATGGCTGCAATATGTGGAGGACATGGCTGCAATATGTGGGGGATATGGCTGCAATATGTGGGGGACATGGCTGCATTTGGGGACACATTTGAAAAAGTATCGGTATTCGGTATCGGCGACTACTTGAAAAAAAGTATCGGTACTTGTACTCGGTCCTAAAAAAGTGGTATCGGGACAACCCTAGTATTAACCCCCGCTAGCAGCCGAAAAAGGGTTAATACCGCCGGCAATGCGCCTCTGCATTGTTTTCAATGTGAAGGAGTGGTATACACACCGCTCCTCTCACCACTCCTAAGATGCTGCTTGCAGGAGATTTTGTTTTCTCCCATCAGCGCATCGCCTCAGTGTGAAAGCCCTCAGGCTTTCACATTGAGAATGCTGGGGCAGGAGTATTTCAGGCGTTATTTATGTGCTATTTTTGAAATACTCATTAGTGTGAAAGGGGCCTTAGGGTTTAACCACTTCAGCCCCGGACCATATTGCTGTCCAAAGACCAGAGCACTTTTTGAGATTCGGCGCTGCGTCGCTTTAACTGACAATTGCGCGGTCGTGCGACGTGGCTCCCAAACAAAATTGGCGTCCTTTTTTTCCCACAAATAGAGCTTTCTTTTGGTGGTATTTGATCATCTCTGCGGTTTTTATTTTTTGCGCTATAAACAAAAACAGAGCGACTATTTTGAAAAAAATGCAATATTTTTTACTTTTTTCTATAATAAATATCCCCAAAAATATATATAAAAAAATATTTTTTCCTCAGTTTAGGCCGATACGTATTCTTCTACATATTTTTCGTAAAAAAAATCGCAATTAGCGTTTATTGATTGGTTTGCGCAAAAGTTATAGCGTTTACAAAATAGGGGGTAGTTTTATGGCATTTTTATTATTATTTTTTTTTTTACTAGTAATGGCGGCGATCAGCGTTTTTTTTCGGTACTGCGATATTATGGCGGACACTTCGGACACTTTTGACACATTTTTGGGACCATTGGCATTTTTTTAGCGATCAATGCTATAAAAATGCATTGGATTACTATAAAAATGCCATTGGCAGTGAAGGGGTTAACACTAGGGGGCGGGGAAGGGGTTAAGTGTGTTCCTATTTGTGTTCTAACTGTATGGGGGGGGGGTGGCCTCACTAGGGGGAATCACTGATCTTCTGTTCATACATTGTATGAACAGAAAATCAGCGTTTCCCCCGCTGACAGGAACGAGCGCTGTGTGTTTTCACACACAGCTCCCGTTCCCCGCTCTGTAACGAGCGATCGCGTGTGCCCGGCGGCGATCGCGCCCGCCGGGCACACGCACGGGACTCGGGGGCGAGCGGGGGGCGCGCGCGCGCGGGCCGCCGGCGGCGCGCACGCGCCCCCTAGTGGCCGCGAAAAGCGCGACGTAGAGCTACGGGCTCTCGCGCAGGAGTGCCGACCTGCCGCCGTATAACTGCGGCGGCTGGTCGGCAAGTGGTTAATGTAAATGTAAACTTTAACTTAATGACATTCATTTTTGCTTATATTTTTAAACGTACAGCATGCTTTGTGTTTGTAAACACTACTATCGTTTACACTTGTGATGGGTGTAATTGGTTCACAGCGATCACAAGGTACAGAGCCACTCTGATTGGCTCTGTACATAGTGTATATGATTTGAGCTTTCCAATGAAATCTCAGACCTCAGTCATTTATGGATGCACAGACTGCTCAAGTGTGTTTTCTGTCGCGTTGTTTATAAATCTATTCAACTAAGTTTTTTTTACAATGGTATTGGGGGGACTAAGAGCATTGTATCATAAACAACTGCAATTTTTTAAATAATTCTTTTCACCCTTATCTTGTATCTTTGTTGCATTTCCATGCTGCCAATCTCCTACAGCTTCTGTGCTGTGTTGTGGAAATTTGAAGATGTATTTAATATGTATTGTCATAATGGCACCCAGTCTTAGTACTTCCGCAACCCGCTCTAAACAGAGCTGACTGGGGCAGTCTGAGGCTGGATGAGATACACTTCCTGATTTGGAGAAAAGTGTTTGTGGAGTGGGGGTGTCGGCCGGCGAAAGGGCCCCTGTGTGATGCACAGATATTCACCTGTGCGATGCGTCCACTCTGCAGGCACACTATCGGTTTAGCGCAGTGGTTCTCAACCTTTCTAGTGCCGTGACCCCTTGATAAAATGTCCCAAGTTGTGGGGACCCCCAACAGTAAAAAAAAAATTGTAACCAGGGTTGTCAGCAACCAAGGGAAGACAAGTAATTTGCACCCCTAACCCACGGACATTTAGCAGCCCCCGAGTCCCTTCCACTTATACAGTATTAAAACCCCTTATGGGGTGCAGCTGCAGCTAGAGCAGTCATTCCACGACACTGGAAATCAACGATCATACCCTCCCTGGGGGAATGGGCAATTGAAATGGACTTTATTAGAGACCTAGAAGGTCTGATGGCACAGGAAAAGGGAAGAGAAGAACAGTTCTTCCAAACCTGGTCCGTTTGGTCCAAGTTTCGACAGTCAGCTGAGTTTCTAAATTGGGTTAAGGGATATTCTACTATTGTTTAGCTATGTTTGAGTGACTATAATTATTAATATCTACACAATTCTTGTTATTTTTTCCTCCTCCAAAGAATTTTTTTTTTCTTTTTTTCCTCTCCTTCTCTTTTTTCTTTCTGGCTTGGAATAACATCTGATCGGTTCTATAGGCTAAAGTGGAGTACCCACTAAGGGCCCTTTCACACGGAGAGGACCGTTTTTCGGTCCGCTCCGTGTGTGTCCGTCGGCTCAGCGGGGAGCCCTGCTCAGCTGTCGGCGGACAGGGCGGTCCCCGCACACTGTGCAGGGACCGCCCTGTCTCTCCTCCGCTCTCCCCTATGGGGAATCGGATGAATAGGGACCGAGTGTCCGTCTTCATCCGATCCGATCCTTCAGACGGAAGAAAAATAGGGTTCTCTTCCGTCCGAAAAACCGGATCCAGACGGACGCGGATCTTTGCGGACGTTTGTGGATGCATCATCCGCTAACGGACGCGATCCCATAGGGCCCCATTCTAAGTCCGTTTACGGACTTAGAAAAAGCGGACCGTTCGTTCGCACTTGTGAAAGGGACCTTAGTCTTTTTTATTTTTTCGCCTTTTCTTTTTTTTTCTTTCCTTTTTGCTTTTCTATCTTTTTTTTCTTTATTTTTTATTTTTTCTTCCCTTTATAAAGAAGACTTGTAGTGAAGATCTGTATATATTGTATTCTGTAAGTATATGTAGATGATCTTCATATAAATGTATCTCTGCTGTGTATAAGACAAATCCCTGTAATACCAATATAAAACAATAAAATAATATTGTAAATAAAAAATAAAAAAAGCACTCAAAATTAAAACCCCTTATGGTAGATTTTAGGATTTACCACTCTCTCTCTTTGTTCTCGATTCTTTCCCTTTTCATCTCTCTCTATTCTAATTTTCTTTTTCTTTCCCCCCATCCATCTCTCTAGCCGTTTTTCTTGTTTCTCTTATTCTTTCTCTTCCTTTTTCTTTGTTCCTTCCCCTCTTTTCCTCTCCCTTCCATGTATACTCTATTTGTATTTCTTCTTTTACTACTTGGTGGGGGGTGGGGGGAATGGGATTAGTGGCAATACTGGGGGGGGGGGGGGGGAGTTCTGATCAGCCAACTTAGGTGCTCTTTTCTTTTTTCTTTTTCTTGGTGCTCTTGATCAAGGTCATCTGCTGATCTGAGAACTGTAGTGGAAACTTTTAATGGCAACTATTATCACAGCTAGTATTACTCACTGTGTCTCTGGCTTTCACTGAGTCTCCGACTTTGGTGTCTCGCAGCAGTGACACCTATGCCGAAATCAGGAGATTGGGTCTCCTCCAGCCCCTCCCACTTCACATTTCTCACCAGTCAGCTGACCTCTAGTATCTGCCCCCAGCCATGCCGTGAACTGAATGGGTGACTGCAAAGAGGCAGAAAGGCTGGGAGAGCAGTGCGGGCTTCAGGAACAGTCCAGGATTCGGTGACCCCTGGCAAATTGTCATTTGACCCCCAAAGGGGGTTCCGACCCCCAGGTTGAGAACCACTGGTTTAGCGGATGTGTGCTTTTGTCGTCTCTGTGTCTGATCAACAGAAATATGGTGGCATTAGCATACAGTTGCATATAGGCTCCCCTCATCAGGAACTGTGTTCATTGGTTATATTATTATTACTGTATCGTATCGTGGTGTTGTTGTATTATATTGCATCTATGTATTATATGTATCTAATTGTCCCTGTTAGAAGGGTTATCCTGTATTATCACATCCTGTGTTGCCAAATCCATATATGGGCATCTGATGGGTGGAGCTCACACCCTGTGAGCTCACTTCCTATGGAGGAGGTCACATGTCGTGACATCACTTCCTGCTGGGTTTTTAATAAAGCCGCCTGTGAGGGCGTCGGCATACCAGTGATGACTGGGAGCTATGGATGAGAACAAGCTGGTATGATGGTCTCGGTTACTGAATGAATGGCAGGGAATATATGGTGAGTGAACTATTAGCTTTAAAGATGGGTTATTTCACTAAGACGAAATAGATGACTATTAGAGACAAGGTGCCAGATTCAGAAAGATCATTGGATCTTTCTGCTGGCATAATGTATCCCTGATATGTTACGCCGCTGTAACTTTGCGCGCAAGTTCTGTATTCAGAAAGAATTTGCGCCCTTTTTTACGGCGGGTTAGCGTATGTGTTGCGGCGTAAGGCCGCGTAATTCAAATGGGGATGTTGTGGGCGTGATTCATGTAAATGAATCATGACCCCACGTAATGCGCCGTCCGTTGACGTTTCAAGTGCGCATTCGCCAAATCACGTCGCTATCTCTCAATGTAAACGACGTGAACGTAACTTACGCCGAGCCCCTTTTTGAATCGACTTACGCAAACGACGTAAACGACGTACAATACGACGCTGTCCTGACGTCCATACTTAACATTGGCTGCGCCTCATATAGCAGGGGTAACTTTATGCCGGTACGACGCCTTACGAAATCGACGCAAATAGATACGCCGGGCGCAACTACGCTCGTGAATCGCCGTATCTAGCTCATTTGCATATTCAACGCGTAAATCAACAGAAGCGCCACCTAGCGGCCAGCGTAAATATGCAACTAACATACGACGGTGTAAGCGAATTACGCGGCTCGTATCTTAGAAGAAAGCCAGCGTATCTTCTTTTCTGAATACAGAAAAAAGATACGGCGGCTATTCTTAGTATTTATGCAGTGTATCTATAGATACGCTGGCGTAAATGCTTTCTGAATCTGGCCCAAGATATCTGTCTGTCTGCTCTGCAAACCAGCCAGATTTCTCTGACAGCTGTCACTTCCTGTCTACAGCGATTGCTATATGCCATTTCTCAGAGTGAGTTTCCTGAGAGTGACAACACTGGGTAATGTGTGGTAAAATGGCCAGTTGTAGTCTCCATTAGAAAACCCTGTGCCAGAGTGATAAGGCAGCAGCACAACTGAATGTCAGGGACATAAATGGTCACCCCCATAACAAGAAGTGCTTGAACAAGGACCATCATGGCAGGATCACCAGGTAAAAGTTTAAGAACACTGCAGGTTTAGAAGTATTGAACATTTCTTTTGAAATGGCATTTAATACTCTGTCTTCTGGGTGAACTGGGACAAGTCTAACTTATTCCCATTGAACCAGGCAGCTATACCTCTGATTCACCCGGGTTCCAGATTGCAAGTTGTCACTTTATTCAGATATTTAGGTGTCAGGTTCCAACTAACTCTATCTATGTATATTTTTAATAACGTGTGTCCTTTGGTGGATCGACTACAGCTTCAAACTAAGCAGTGGGTGGACCTAACGTTAGACTTAATAGAAAGGATTAATATCCTTAACATGATTTATCTTCCCAAGCTGTTGTATGTTATGACCAATTTTCTGTGCAAGATACCCAAATCCATCTTTAAACAAATTGACACTATTTGTACAACATTTTTATGACAACCCTCCTAGAATGGCACTTGAAATCTTGGGGGCCCTAACTCACTTAGCAGGACTTGCATTCTCTAACTTTTATTTGTATTACATAGTTACATAGTTACATAGTTAGTCAGGTTGAAAAAAGACACAAATCCATCCAGTTCAACCATAAAAAAATAAAATAATAATAAACAAACAAAATAAAACACAGTACAATCCCATACACCCAACTCCATACCCACAGTTGATCCAGAGGAAGGCAAAAAACCCCAGCAGAGCGATGATCCAATTTGCTACAGCAGGGGAAAAAATTCCTTCCTGATCCCCCGAGAGGCAATCGGATTTACCCCGGATCAACTTTACCTACAAATCTTAGTACTCAGTTATATTACGTGCATTTAGGAAAGAATCCAGGCCTCTCTTAAAGAAATCTAATGAGCTGGCCAGAACCACCTCTGGAGGGAGTCTGTTCCACATTTTCACAGCTCTTACTGTAAAGAAACCTTTCCGTATTTGGAGGTGAAATCTTATTTCCTCCAGACGTAAAGAGTGCCCCCTTGTCCTCAGTGTTGACCTTAAAGTGAATAACTCAACACCAAGTTCACTATACGGACCTCTTATATATTTGTACATGTTGATCATATCCCCCCTTATTCTCCTCTTCTCAAGAGTGAATAAATTCAGTTCCTCTAATCTTTCCTCATAGCTGAGCTCCTCCATGCCTCTTATCAGTTTGGTTGCCCATCTCTGCACTTTCTCCAGTTCTCCGATATCCTTTTTGAGAACTGGTGCCCAAAACTGGACTGCATATTCCAGATGAGGTCTTACTAATGATTTGAACAGGGGGGCAAAATGATATCTCTATCTCTGGAGTCCATACCTCTCTTAATACAAGAGAGGACTTTGCTCGCTTTGGAAACCGCAGCTTGGCATTGCATTATTGAGCTTATGATCAACTAAAATCCCCAGATCCTTCTCCACTACAGATCCCCCCAGTATTACTTAGAATCCCAACTGGTACACATTCATGACTGGCTGCACCCTGCCTCGATTAATGCCTGTACTACCACTAAGGTGGCAAATGCCTTCTTTTTGGAGACTCTACACAATATGGTTTACAGGCTTTGTGTGACTAACCGTCCATGTACGATGATGCATACCTCTCTTACCCTGTTTAAAACAATAGGGGCCCAAGTTTCTACAGAGTCCTGGTCGATGTTTCCCAATAACCCCCTGTGGTTCACCTGCACTCTTTATGAGTTGTACTCCTCTGTACTCCTTGCTTGACCCCTACTGCTGGTCCTCCTGAGGTGTTAAAGAGGAGCTCCAGCCGCGGGAAATTTTTTTTTTAAAGTCAGCAGCTACTAACAGTGTAGCTGCTGACTTTAAATAAGGACACTTACCTGTCCTAGGCGCCCGCGCTGACGGCCCCCCCCCCCCGATGCCGGTCCCACGATCGCTCCGGGTCCTGCGCCGCCATTCACACTATGGGAAACAGGCAGTGAAGCCGTACGGCTTCACTGCCCATTTCCTACTGCGCCTGCGTGAGTCTCACGCTGGCTTGTGAATAGGCGCGCTGCTCTCTGAGAACACACACAGTTCCCAGAAAGCAGCGCGCCCCATTCACAAGGAGAAGAACAAGAAGAAAACACACCGCGGTTCAGGAAGAGGCAGATTATGGACTTCCGCATAGCAACAGCTATTTCGGGTGAGTATTTATTTTTTATTTTTTTCAGGTTTTTTTTTTTTCAAACAACATTGTAAAATGTTGTTATCCTGGGTGGAGCTCCGCTTTAAGTACTGCCATCTTTTTTACTGAAAAAGGATTTAAGTATTTTCAACAGGTCAAAGTGGATTTTAATTTGCCCTCCCATTATGTATTTTATTATTATTATCAATTTCGCCAAGCCATACATGCACAATTTGGGTCCTTGGCTAACCACAATCAAGTGCCACCCCTAGAAAAATTGTTAAGGTGGCCAGACCAGTGCTGCCAACCATCCGTATTTTTACGGACAGTTCGTAAAAACGGGCACTTTTTCACCCCGTTTGTAAACGTCCGTGGTTGCGGAAATGTGCCAGTAAAAATAGACGAGATCGGTTCGGCTATGAACTGTGCATCGAGATTGGAGGCAGGGGTTGATGGTGGCTGCGGTGGCACCACAGAGGGGGATGAAGGCAGGGGGCAATGGAGGCGGGGGGAGATTGGAGGCAGGGGTTGATTGGAGGCAGGGGGTGTTAGTGGCAGGGGGTGATTGGAGGCAGGGAGTGTTGGTGGCACCGCAGAGGGGGATAGTGGCACCGCAGAGGGTGGGGGATGGAGACAGGGGTTGTTGGTGGCACCGCAGAGGGGGATGGAGGCAGGGGGTGATTGGAGGCAGGGGGAGATTGGAGGCAGAGGGAGATTAGAGGCAGGGGGAGATTGTGGCTCTGCAGAGGGGGGTGAAGGCAGGGGGTGTTGGTGGCAGAGGGGGGTGGAGGCAGGGGGTGATGTGACTAAATAATTTGCCCTTATTATATCGAAAATAACAAAAATATGTTTTTTTACCTTATTATCTTCCTTAAATCACATTGCTATTTGCCTAGCATGCTTGTTTGTAGCCTAAATACTGAAATTTGCATCTAAAAATTTAATTTAGTAACTTTTGTGAAATGCCAGTAAAAACGTGTGTCGCACCAGTAAATTTCAATCTGGTAGGTTGGCAATACTGGGCCAGACCCCACTAAGCTCATCTCTGTTTATTTTTCTTAACAGCCTCCAGTCGATTTAGTACCGCACAGATGAAATGGGCGTCCCTAGATATACCACTCAAAGGCGAATAATGGACTGAATTTAGTCAATGGAAGAGGAGAAGGGGTTTGTCAGGGGTTACTCCAAAATGCTACCACACGACACCTAATAATGTTATGGACTATCTCAGTATCCAGGGATTAGGACGAGGTATTTATAAAAATATACAATTTATTCAGACAATTTTCAATAAAAATTTATAAACGGCATTAAAGCTTGAATGAAATTATATTATAATTAAGATTTGGACTCATTCCTGACCAGTTCTCTTTGTATAACTATTTTGTGCATTCTAGAAATAAATTGACAAATTTAGGGCCATAAGTGGCTCAGATTAGATTTGAAGGTGACGTAGGTGTTCCAGACAGGATCTGTCTTCATGAGAATCTACAGATCATAAACAGACATACCCAAGAATAAACAGCGATAAACCAAGTTTAGTACACCAGACGTGCCATCATTCAATGAAAAAAATTTAAACTATCATTTACTTTTGTTAATTTATCATTTTGTTTCCTTCCTTTCCTTTTGATCTTGGAAAGAGATATGTAGAGAAAGACAACCTAGTAAAATAGATAACAGCTGAAATCATGTGCAGTATGCCAATATACAGTATCTGTAAAAAAAAAAAACTTGCAGACTTGTCTAGCTACAAACTAAAGACAACAATATTCAAAAATGTAACATCCACACTTTTTCTGAACAATAATTCATAAAGAAGGTGCCATTAATCCTAGTGTAGCACCCTCTAGTGTGCTAGAATACGATTTTTGTTAGTGTAGAAAAATTGTTTGGCTTGGCTGGCAGCCAAACCTGTGTTTTATCAGGGTCAGGGTGAGTGACCCAGGGAGGGCTGGATGACTCACAGGGAGCACTTTTGAGACCTCACCCTACTTCTGGAACTTGCTGGAAATGTCCAGAAGAATAGGAGTGGAGGTGAGGAGGAGCTGTCTGGAGTATTTTGAGGGCCCTGACCAATCCCCAACAGATGGGTTGGCAGGGGTGAACCCCCCTCAAATACTCTGGGTAAGCCCAGCTGGGGTAGTGGAGTTCGGGTGGAAGCTGGAGATTGAGTATTAGGCTGTCGGGGACCCTTGAGATTTTCCGCCTAATTTGGGGGGGGGGGTGGCCTCGGATCTGGAAGATCAGGTGCAGAAGGTGTCCTGCCCAGAGGCACAGGAGTGGGCGTGGGACAGCAGGAGGAGAATACTGCCGGACAAGTTTCCAGGAAGGAAGATAGCCAGATGAGCTGGTGAGTGTTACAGTCGGAGAGGGCTGAGAGGCATACCTAAGAGCAGGGGTCTCCAAACTATGGCCCTCCAGTTGCTAGGGAACTAAAATATCCATCATGCCTAAACATGTCTGTGAATGTCAGAGTTTTACAATGCCTTATGGGACATGTAGTTCCTGCAACAGCTGAAGTGCTGTAGTTTGGAGATCCCTGCCTAAGAGGACTGGGAGAGAGTAGTCTGAGATGGATGTAGAGTCAGTCTGGGAGGACTGTGGAAGTTTAGCTAAGAGGGCTAGAGAAAGGGGCAGCTGCATCCAGGTGGACTGGCAGTGCCTGAAGAGGTGGTTCTGGTGTCAGTAGCCACAGAAGGACAGCTGGGCACTAGGACTTTGCTACACAAACAAGGAACCCGTCAGACTGAGCTCTAGCCCTTTTTGGGACTAAGCTCTAGCCCTTTTTGGCTTCCTGGCAAGAAGGGGGAGTCCCTTTATCATGCTCCATGTGGTGGCCATACTCATATTTGGCGACTGTGGTGAGCACTATCTTGGCGGCCACATCCCGTCATCACTTCCAGATGTTCGTTGCCAGCAGTGCATGCGCGACTTGCCCTGCGTGCGTGGCACGTCATGACGTCACACGCTTTGCGGCGAAAGTGACGCTGGCGGTCGGGGCAGCATCCTTCCGGTACACTGAGGGAGCCATGCGTTGGCCGCTCATCAGCGACCTTTGTGCCAGCACTAACCAATCAGGCACCCCACACAACATGAGGTAACATATATAAACCAAGCAGCATGAGGATCGATTTATGATTCCATGCAATACCTGGACAGACGGATACCATAAACTTATGGTCAAAAGTAAGTAGAACATTATTACCCGATTAAGGAGCTTGACCAGCAAGGTAGATAGGTCAGAATATTTTCATTGATAGTGTAGTGAATTAAAATTTATATTCATTTTTGATCATCAGGCTTTCTGTGTTCTCCATAAGAGCCCGTGTCTTTTTTGCTTACCGGAAACTAGACATGATCCCTCATTGGAATTGATGGTCTACACCAGTACACTAAAGCTCAAGGTAAATCATGTCACTTGGAATGATTTTTCCCTCATCTTTTTTGTTTTTGTCTTTTGCTTTTTCATTTTGCACATTTACCTTTATGGGCCAGATTCAGGTAGAGTTGCGCTGGAGTATTTCGATATGCGCCGCGTAACTGTGAATATGCGCCGTCGTTTCTATGTGGCCGTACCCACCAAAGATGCGACAGAAAACGGGCCATTTCCGATCGGCTTAACTTTCCGACGCCAGAGTCTCGTCAGCGCATAATTTCGCTTGGCGCATCAGTCGCGCCTATTGATTTCCCCTGCAAATATGCAAATGAGGGAGATTTCCCGATTCGCGAACGGATTAGCACCATACGCTGGCTACATGCGCCGCGCGTATCTCGTCCGTCCGGCGCAAAGTTATTTCTACAAATAGTTGCTTTATCTTTACTCCAGGCGGCCTCAGGTCAGCAGGAGAGCAGCTACAGCAGCAGCGTTACCGACGAAACTAGCAAGCTGAACAACCACACTTGCAAGGACAACACGTCTGTGTGCCAACATGCCAGGGGCAGTCGTGGTCCTAGCACTAGTACTGGGTCCCTCGCTACAGAGGAGGCGGGCACGTGAGAGGATATACCGCACGCGCATGAGCCTCTTTGGCATGGGTGATGAGGAGGTGTATCGCCTCTTCAGATTCAGCCCTGATGCAATACTTGAACTAACCACAACCCTGCAGGATGACATCACCAGCAAGACACACCGCTCACAAGCAGTGCAGCCACTGGTGAAGGTACTGGCAACACTTCATTTCCTTGCAAGTGGATCATTCCAGCGTACAAGTGGAGTGGTGGCTGGGATGTCACAATCCTCCGTGAGCAGATGTGTGCACCAGGTTGTCCCTGCAATCCTCAGACGCATGTCCAACCAAATCATCAGACCCACCACTGAGGAGCTGCGGCTGAAGGCAATGACAGATTTCTACAGCATTGCCAGATTCCCACGCACTGTGGGGGCCATTGATTGCACACATGTGGCACTCCAGCCCCCCAGTGCCACAGAGCACATATACCGCAATCGGAAGCATTGGCACTCCATCAACGTACAGGTGATAGCCGATGCCCAACGCCTCATATGGCACGTCCGTGCCAAACACCCTGGATCCAGCCATGACAGCTTCATATACCGTCAGAGTCCCATCCCAGCAGAATTCGAGCAGAACATGTATGGGGACAGCTGGCTGGTTGGTGAGTGACATGGGTGGCATGCATGACTATCCCCTCCCATGATGCACATCACAAGGGGCACATGCATGACTAACATCCTCCTGTCTTTTCCCTTCCAGGTGACTCTGCATATGCACTGGGACCCCATCTCATGACTCCTTTCCGGAACCCCCAAACCAGAGGAGAGAGAAAATACAATGAAGCACACATCAAAACCCGTGCAGTGGTGGAGCAAACATTTGGGCTCCTGAAGTCCCGTTTCCGCTGCCTGGATAAGTCTGGGGGGACCCTATTGTATTCCCTTACCTTTGTGTGTCAGATCATCGGTGCATGTTGCATTCTGCACAACTTTGCTATGAGAAAAGGCCTGCAGATTGACATACGTGATGACCTGACCCCCGACCCACACAGTCCCCACCTGCCAGAGGAGAACCAGTCTGCTGATGAAAGAGCAGTCAGGAGGGTCCTCGCCGTAGGCATCTTTGGACACTAAACCAAAACATTAATCACACAGACAATGCATGCATGCACACCACTGATGTCCCTAGATCACACACACCACATGCACATCGCATTGGATTAGCCCAAGTCCAGCATGTAGGACTTGGGAGCAGCAACGCCAGCGTCAAGGCCCCAATGATGTCGCTGTCCATTCATACACCTTTCACACGTCATTCATACAGCCGTGGGGTTAACTTCACCACCACGGCCGAGGGTGACACCCCTTACTGGCAGGAGTGCCACCCCCTCACATTCACACACCATTCACACTGTCCCCTGCACTCCTGACCGTGTGCAGTTAAAAATAAAATAAATATCTCATAACCTGAGTAATCAAAAAATAAAACAAAAACTCATAACCTGAGTAATAAAAAAGAAAAATAATATAAACCAAAACAAAAATAAATCCCTCATCTGGTATGACGGGGGCTCCTCCTTGTGGGCACTCTTGGGCTCCTCAGCTGCCTGGAGGGAGTGGGTGGGGGTGGGGGGGCATCTGGAGGAGGCTGATCCCCGGGTGGGCCACTCCTGTTAGCTGTTGGCTGCCTGCCCTCCAAGGCCACGGCAATCCGGCTGAGATACAGGTTGGTCTGGGCCTGCATCCTCAGCTGGCAGGTGATATTATGCCGCTGGGCACGCTGCCGCTGCCTCCCCTCTTCACGGATGGCAGCTGTGTTGTCTTGGACGGCTGCTGTCAGGTGCCGTACATCAGCCTGCACCTCCCCCAGGCTGGTGACAACGTCCTGCACACCACTGGGCAGCTGCGACATGGAGCCCAGGCTGTCAGCGACCCGGTCCAAGTGGGCAGCAATCTCCCCCATCTGCTGTGTTTGTCTGGCGTGGTCCAACACCACCTGCTCCTCGACCATATCACACACCCCCCTGGTCTTCCGGGTCGCCTTCCTGGGGGCAGGAGAAGGTTGTCCCCATGGGGATGGACTCGCCCTTGAGGGGCTACCGAGGATGGGGGAGGGGATGACAGAGGGCCCTGCAGAGGAGGAGGACTCCTCCAACAATAAAATAAAGTCCTGTTCAGAAACAGGCTCCTCCACAACCATCTCTGCACAGGTGGTGTGGGCACTCTCCTCCACCTCGGTGTCTTCAGCACCCAGGGGCTCATCCTCAGGATCCCGTTGGGAGGTTGGGGTGGACTGGACGGCAAGAGATGATGGCCCAGCTCCGTCATCTGTGGATGACACAAAGCAGACACATGTTGGTGGTCACACACACTTGGCACATGTACCCCCCCCCCACATGCAACACACCAAATAGGGTATAAAAAACACTTACCTGTCCTGGAGCCTTCCTCCACGGAGTCATATCCAGGGACCCCCTCCAACTGCTCCCTGTACAGGCAGCGGGCGACCACCTCCTCCTCCGTGGTCAGGCTGACCGGACATGGGGGTCCACCACCTGTGCCCCGCTCATGCCTCCTGATGGTGGCCACCTTGCCACGGACCTTGCGCCGCAGGTCATTGATTTTTTTTTGTATATCCCCAGCAGTCCGGATGGAGTACCCCAACACATTGACCCTGCCAGCAATGGTGTCCAGGATGCCCTGCTTCCTCTCCCGGCTGGTCTTACGACTTTTTTTCCCGTGGAGGAACTCATTAAAAGTCTCCATAGCCGAGATTATAACTGACACCTCCTGGGAGTTAAAATTGAGATTCCTCCTCTCTTTGGAGGTAGCGGGAGCAGCCATCACAGAGCAAAAGTAACTTCCCTGGGGTGGGGGGAAACGGAAATATTTTTGCGCCGGAATGGCGCTTCCGCTGGCGCTTTTATACGCGCAACGGAACACATTGCGCTGACGTTTCCCGTGAAGTGGTGCCGACGGAAGTTGTGAGCATGCGCACAAGGGGCCAGAGGAGCCTCACTCACTGCGCATGCTCCGTGGATGATGCGCTGAACGTAAGCCTCTGCGCTGGGCTCCGCCCATCATTTACATATGATCACACCCACTTCCACTTGCGTCGGGTTACGCCAGCGCATTATCGTTACTCTGGCGCAAGTTTACGCGCAACTGCTATGTGAATAACAGTTCTTGCGCCGAAAGTGTCGGCGGAGTAACGTAAATGAGAAACGTTACTCCAAAGTAAAGAAGCGCCCATCTACCTAAATCTGGCCCTATGTGTTTTTTCACATTACGAATTCATCATGTCAATAGTAATCACTAATTAAAATTTCACCTATTTGTAGTTTCATATTCTCCTCATAATATATATGAGCCAATTATCATGTTTTATTTCACTCAATTACCGGTAATTAATTTTATAGTTCACATATAGTATATTTCTCTTCTTTATTATCAATTCTATTTGACAATATAATTATTCAGGGAGGTGTTCACCTCTCCCAATTAATTCATTATTGTTAATATGCAATACACATTTGCCATCACGTAATATCACTTTAATTCACACCATGCACAAGAGCAAGAATCAGTTCATTAATTTTTTGATAATAAGATATATAGAACATACTCGTAATTTGAATGTGTGATACTAATTATACTTCCCCATGATATATGATAAACAGCTGGGAGAACTGTTGCTGGTGTCGTTCCTTTTTCCTTCCTCCTTCGAAGGGCCTAGAACGTGGCTTCTTGCAAAGCCTTCTGGGCTGAGCTCTTTCCCTTTACAGAGGAGGTGTAGATGGCCGTGTAGTCCGCCGGATTATCCAACTGATTTTAGACCAATGGCTCTGAGGCTATTCATTCCAGCTTTCAGCGGTAAAAATAGCAATATTCATGTACATGTAAATTGGTGCATATTGAAAGATGTTGTTAAAAATTTCAAATTGAATGCATTTGTTTTAGCGCAAACTATCCCCCAGAAGACGACCATGACCGAATAGGTTGAAACGCATCGGGTCTTTGACATGGCAATTATTAATTTGTAATGCTGTGTAATGTATGTTGCAATGCTGCACTCTGGTATATGTATTATGCCTTATGACCAGAGCTCATATTTTAATGTTTAACATGAGATTCTAATTAATTTAATAAAGAATTTTATACATTAAATAATATGTGATATTTTGCTGCTAAAAAAAAAAATTGGGGAACATTCCCATAGAGATCCATATAAGTTGGTTATAGATCCTCTCTCATATCTCACAGTACCCTACTATAGATCTTCACTCACTGAGCTCCCGGTCTTTCACTAGACTTCAAGATCCCAGAAGTCACTGGATCCCCTGAGGTCTTTCACATCTAAACCCGCTGTAAACTCCTCAAGCTTCACCCATGCTACCCGCTGGGTCCCTGGCTTGGCACTCTGCTAAAGCTTTTCCACTTCTTCGCTGTCCCCGGCTGGTGAAAAGGCTGCTCTGGTACTGCTTCATACACTGGCCTCTAAAAACAGCAATGGTTGTCCCTTCTGGTGACTATTCCTCCCTTTACCTTTGGCCTTGATCATCACTTGCCCCTGGCGACAGAAGTGGTCACCCCTTGTGACAACTGCTTTTTCGTTCACTGCTGGAAACGATAGTTTCCCCATACATCAGAACCTCTGCAACTTGGTTGGGCTTCCAGACTGAAGCCTGTGCTGCCTCTCTCAAACCTATATAAGCCTCAGACAGCGTAGCAGCCAGGTGCTCCAGGGATAAGCCTCTGGCTTCTGGCCTAGTAACTCAGAGCCTTATGACACACGTCCACCCAGACAGCCGTCCGGGTGGTACAGAACCCCAATCACCTGCCTCTTACTGAATAAATAGGCGCTCCCAGAAGGCCAAGGGCGCAAAAAAAAAATCCTGCCAATTGGCTGAGTCAACCTATTCACTCCTAGTCTGGATCACCTATGCCCTTATCATTCCACTGCCACAGGCAACAATGCCACCTAGTGACAGAAGAGAGAGGTGCATCAAATTCAGAGTTAGACCCCTTTCACATTGAGGAGTTTTTCAGGCGGTACAGCGCTAAAAATAGCGCTGCTATGCCGCCTGAAAAACTCCTTCACTGCATCCTCAATGTGAAAGCCCGAGGGCTTTCACACTGAGGCGATGCCCTGGCAGGAGAGAAAAAAATCTCCTGTCAGCAGCATCTTTGGAGCGGTGAGAGGAGCGGCGTGTATACCGCTCCTTCACCGCTCCTTCCCATTGAAAACAATGGGAAACCGCGGCAATACTGCCCGCAATGCGCCTCTATAGAGGCACATTGCGGGCGGTATTAACCCTTTCACGGCCGCTAGCGGGGGTTAATACCGCACCGCTAGCGGCCGCAACTGTTTTTAGCTGCGCTATACCGCCAGCGCGGCTCCCGCCGCAATGTGAAAGGGGCCTTAGGGAAAAAGCCAATGAATCCCCTATCAATCAGCCAGTCTAACTACCACCTAGCAATCTAAATTTGTTAGCAGCCCTGCCTACTATCAGGATGCTACAATATGAATAATTAGCAAAATAATCTTACATTTTAAGGAATAGTATTTTTTTCTCTCCTAGAGGCAGTGAGAAAAGTTTTTTTGTCAGCTATCTGAAATAACTGGACAGTAATTGGTCTCACTGTGTGTGTGGAATGCTCTGTCTGGGTGTTCCAATATTCTAGACCCAGAAATGTAGCCGTGTGTTCTGCTGAGAAAACTAGTTAAATTGGTAAGTTATTTATGAATTCTGGAATTTATACAAAGCATATTTTGCAGCATACGCTTCTAATTTCTAAACATATTGCTTCCTGCATACATAACATTATTATAGTTTGTGCTTCGATTGTGGTTTGGCTTGCCAAGTGTGTGTTCTGCACCAATTAACTGTAGTAGCTCAGCAACTGTTTGCAGATATTTGAAGCAGGAGTCAAAGTATATGTGACAAGACCCTTGCTCGCCCAGTTTTGCTCTCCCGACACTCCTCTGCTTCTATTGGATCAGATTGCCGATTGCAACGTCTGATGGTCCAGTCATCCAAGGTTCCGGGATCCGAACTACAGCTATGTGTCGTTCGGACCCATTAGAACAGACACCAGGCAGGCTGTATGTATGTTCAAACAGGACTCTTTTAATGGAAGCATTCTGCAGGTTTATATACAGTTTACAAGCTTGTCATCAATCAAAGAACAATAAAATCACCACCCCCTTTTCCACACACTGGGGCTTCCATACAGAGAGACATTTTGGTGCCGATCCATTTAACATGACTTAATCACTAATTGTAACAGAATACGTTATCTAGCCAGCTTGGCTCCGCATACAGAGGAGGTAATTACTACAATGAAGCAATCACAACAATAAGTAACATGAGCCAATTATCTAATCATTTAGCCCAACGAGGTGACTAGGCATCCCGTCTGCAATTCCCCACTATACAATACACAACCTCTTTAGAGTAAACACAGAATTTCTTCACACACACCATAGAACATGGTATGTCTTTCAATCCACATCTTTAGACAGACGGACTGTCTCAACTGACAGAAGATATTTACATCTGATAAACAAAAGGCTTTAAACAGGCTTATCACATACAGTAGTGGACAATGAAATGTCTTTCACAAGCCAGCTCACTTAGCGTCTTAAAAGCAGGTGTCCTCGTATTGAATAAGCCAACAGCTTGTAATGTCTCAGTATATCCTGTAATACATGAATTAGGATTTCACGTAGAAACACTTTAGTATTTCAAGGTCAATGACAGTATATATGGACCCTCACTTTGTAAAAACAACCCATTCCGTTTTAAAATTTAAATAAAAGACAAAGCATTTTTGCTCCGCTGGTGAAAACGCTGCCCTAGTGATCTGCATGCGGGGGCCAAAGTATTGTTTACCGCTTGCTACTGCGCCAGGTTGGCTGGGCTGGGCGAACCTTTGTAGCTGTACGTCAGTCACTTTAAGCGGGCTAGCAGGCATGTGCCCACTGCATCGCGGGTGTGCCGATGCTCGTGACTGGCGGTTGCCATGACCGCCAGCCACGAGCGATCTCTGGGCCTGAGAGGCAGAACAGGACGTGGGTGTGTAAACACACCCACGTCCCTGTTCTGTGAGCTGAGGAAATGCAGATCGTGCGTTCCTAATAGCTAGGAAACACGATCTGTAATTTCCTCTAGGTCAGTCCCATCCCCCCTACAGTTAGAACACACATTAGAGAACACAATTAACCCCTTGATCCCCCTAGTGTTAACCCCTTCCTTGCCAGTGTCATTCACACAGTAATCAGTGCATTTCTATAGCACTGATCGCTGTATAAATGCTAATGGTCCCAAAAATGTGTCAAATGTGTCCGCCAAAATATTGCAGTCCCGATAAAAAAATTACTAGTAAAAAAAGAAATAATAATAAAAATGCCATAAATCTATCCCCTCTCTTGTAGACACTATACGTTTTGCGCAAACCAATCAATATATGGTTATTCCGTGTTTTTTTTTTATTTGTTTTTTTTTTACCAAAAATATGTAAAATAATACATATCGGCCTAAACTGAGGGAAAAAAAATGTTTTTTTTTTTTTTTTAATCGGATATTTATTATAGCAAAAAGTACAAAATATTGTGTTTTGTTTTCAAAATTGTCGCTCTTCTTTTGTTTATAGCGCAAAATAAAAACGCAGAGTTGATCAAATACCACAAAAAAAAGCTGTATTTGTGGGAAAAAAAGGACATAAATTTTGTTTGGGTGCAGCATCACACGACCGCACAATTGTCAGTTAAATCAACGCAGTGCCGAATCGCAAAAAATGGCCCAGTCATTGAGCAGCCAATTCTTCCGGGGCTTAAGTGGTCAATGGCAACTAAATTGCTGATTGCAAACTCAGTGTGTTTGCAGCCACCAAATCGCATGGTTGGTGAAAGTGATGTTGCACAATAATGTGTGTTGATTTAAGGCAGCCCTTTCATTGAATGAGCTGCCATTTTTTGTAACGGGATGCACGTTAGTGTGTTGCTGTGTGTTGTGGTGTACTGCAATGCATGTCCATTGAAAGTACGTTGCCTTAGTGCATTGATTGGGCATTGAAAATGAATGGCATCACAACACACTAAATGCATCGATGGATACTACACCTGAATGAGCCAAGTCACAGTATTTTTTCCTTTTTTATACTGATGTTTTGTATGCCTTTATGATTTATTTATGTAAACTTTTGTTTTAATGAAAAAACTCTTTCCTTCAGATGCTCTCTTTTTAAATGAAAGGGGCTGGTCTGAACAAAGTAGACAGGAAGTTGGTGAAATAGAGGAGAGGAGTCACTCCTCTCACTGATTCAGTACTGTGTCTAATTTTCAGTATGAGCTATTGACTTTTGTAAACAATAGCATATTTTTTTAACCCCTCATCACGGTGCCCCCCCATCCTTGTAGGCCGCGTACACACGATCGGTCCAACCGGATGAGAATGGTCCGACGGACCGTTTTCATCGGTTGACCGCTGAAGTGGCCTGATCGTCTGATGTGCGTACACACCATCAGTCCAAAATCCTATCGGGTCAGAACGCGGAGACGTAGAACACAACGACGTGCTGAAAAAACGAAGTTCAATGCTTCCAAGCATGCGTTGACTTGATTCTGAGCATGCGCTGGTTTTTGGTCCGATGCTTTTGCGTCCTAAACATCGGTTTGGTCCGATAGTCAGGCGTCCATAGGTCCGATTTTTAAAGCAAGTTTTAAAACTTTGGTCCGACGGACGACGGTCCGATGGGCCGTACACATGCTCGGTTTGGACCGATGAAACTGGCCTTAAGGCCAGTTTCATAGGACAAAACCAATCGTGTGTACGCGGCCTAAGAGGTTAAGGTTGCTTGAAGGGCTTACGATCATGTGACCGCCGTGATTGACTGTCACGGCGGTCACATGATCCAAAAACTCACAATTGCATGCAGGTATTGGGAGCTTTCAGTAGATGGTAGATGTAGATGGTAGATGATAGAGTAGCTGAAAATCAACAGGTAAACATGGAAAAAGGAACCGCTCCAACTGTTGGCTGGAAAGGAAAATACAAAATACTTGTGTAGCAAAATGGACTACAATTGTAAAGCACCTTATCCTGGGTCTTTCAAAGCCTCATCTGTCCCTCTAGTGCTCAGTATATCAGGTGATATCATATTTGCGTGCCCAGCAGAAATTACTGTAGGATGAGTAGTTCTCCCACCAGATAATTGCTATACCTGATTGTGTGTCCAGACTACATATCCCAAGGATCTTTGCTGCTGTTAGGAAGATTGCAGGGAGTAGCTATAAAAGAAGTGAAAAGCCTAAGCGGCTCTCTTCCTTTCGGGCCTGACGCAAGATGCACCTCTCCATGAAATACAGGAGGGGAGGTCGCGGCCTACCACGTGGAGTTCCAATCTGACTCCTAAGGGGCCTCTGTCATTTGCTGTCGAACATCCATCCAGCACCACTCCGGTCGCCGGCCTTTCAGTGTGTGTCAAGCTTCATGTCGGGAGATCGAGACAGTGGATCCCCCGCTACTTCAGTTCCTGTCTAGAATACATGAGAGCAGTCTGGTCATTGATGAGAGGGCAAATCACCCAACCTTTATCCATCCTTTGTCACAGTTACACTGGGACACCTTACACCTCCACGCCAGGAATACTTTACTGAATTTATTTGAATATTGTGCTTAAAGGAGTTGTAAAGGAAAATGTGACAGTTTACAGGGTATAGAGACATAATAGTTAACTGATTCCTTTTAAAAACGATTAAAAATAGATAAAAATGAATCATATAATGTACCTGCAGTTTTAGTTTCGTTTTTGCATGCTGTTTCCTGCTTCTGTGATGTACAGAGCCACAGAGCCAATACAGGGCAGTAATGGTGTGGAAAACGTAAGTGATTGGTGGTGAAGGGTGTTTTAGACACACAGTAATCACACCTCCTTGATTAGTGACCACAGAGAGAAAGCTCCCAGGACTGTGGTTATAAGGAAACAGACAACCAGGAAGTGTGGAGATCAGAGAAGAATTGCAGCAACTTGAGAGCAAAAAAAAAAAAAACCGAACAATGAGGACATGAAAACAGCACTGCTTTAAGGTAAAGGAAGCTATTAAGATAAAAAAAAAGTTTTCCTTTACAAACCCTTTAAGACAACTCTAGCCTTCCACAAAAAATCCACTGTTTGCCATTATACCTAATCAGATAACAGTTAACAAGCTCTTACGCACCGAAGAAGATCAGATCTGCAACGTGGATTTTAATGTCATTACTGATAAAAGGGTCCCTCCTTATATTATCATTCTTCAAACTGCTTTCCCTCCTTATGATAGCAGTATAGGTTGGCCAGATTCCATCTCTTTGGGAGGTAACCCTATTTCTCAGGGAAGTGTTTATACAGTATTGTCTTGTGCCTTTTTGGAGTAATTATTTTGCTGAGTTGGCGCTGTTGCCAAAACTCAGCAGATCAATTACCTCCCCATCCTTTTTGGTATCAACTTTCTACTTTATTGGTTCCAGTAAAATATTCTTACAACTTAAATATGCAAAGTGTCTGATTTATTACTTTACAGCATACAACGATGTCTGAACCCAGAGTGTCAGGTGGGTTGGAATTTTCACTAGGTCACGGCAGTGCAAATGAGCAGGTAATTCTAAGCAGCCCTCTAGGGGACCATGCTACACTTGCATGCATTGTATTACTTCATTAAAAAAATCTAATATTAAATAATAACAATCCTGGGCCAGATCCATAGAGAGAGTATGCCGGTGTATCTACTGATACGCCGGCGTACTTTCAAATTACCCGCGTCGTATCTTTAGTTTGAATCCTCAAAACAAGATATGACGGCATCTGGGTTCGATCCGATAGGCGTACGCCTTCGGATCGTAGATGCAATACTTCGGCGTCCGCTGGGTGGAGTTCTCGTCGTTTTCCACGTCGAGTATGCAAATGAGCTATTTCTGAAGATCCACGAACGCGCGGTCGTCGCATTCTCTAGTCGGCTTTTTTCTGCGTATAGTTAAAGCTGCTTTTTTGCGGCTTATAGTAAGGCGGCGTACACACGATCGGATCAAATTCCCCGCCACCGGACGGCGCGGTGACGTAGTGGTGACGCGGCGGTGACGTTGACGCCGCCGCGTCACCGCCACGTCACCGCACCAGGAAGTAAAACACTTCCGCGCATGCGCCGAATCCATTCGGCAGCGGCGCGGCGGCGGTGGGGGCCGACATGTCTGCTGGTAAGTGTACTAACCAGCAGACATGTCGGGCGGACAGATCCCCACCGGATAGATTTCAAAGCTTGCTTTGAAATCTGTCGGGTGGAGAAATCTGTCCGCTAGCCCATACACACGAGCGGAGATGTCTGCTGAAACGGTCCATCGGACCGTTTTCAGCGGACATATCCCCTCGTGTGTACGCGGCCTTAGACTTGCCATGTTAGTTATGGCCGTTGTTCCCGCATCGAAATTTGAATTTTTTTTTTACATTTTTGCGTAAGTCGTCCGTGAATAGGAATGTACGTAATTCACGCTACTAAAAAAAAATAACGTCGTTGCGACGTAATTTAGCGCAATGTACGGCGGGAAATTTCTAAACAGAGCATGCGCAGTTCGATCGGTGTGGGGACGCGCTTCATTTAAATGAAACACGCCCCCTACCCGCCCAACTTGAATTCCGCGCCGTTACGCCGCTTGAGATACACTACGCGAAATCTTTATGGATTCAAACTAAAGCCAGGTAAGGTACGGCGGAGTAGCATATCTCAGATACGATGCGTCTGACTATATTTAAGGTGGTATAAACCCATTACAACTACTTTACCTACAGGTAAGCCTAGATTAAAGCGGATGGTTCACCAAAAAAAAAAATTAAAAGCCAGCAGCAACAAATACTGCAGCTGCTGACTTTTAATATTAGGACACTTACCTGTCCTGGAGTCCAGCGGCATCCGCAGCAGAGGAAGAGCGATCGCTCGTCTCCATGCTGCTCCCCCCTCCATCCACGGTGAGGGAACCAGGAAGTGAAGTGCTCCGGCTTCACTGCCCGGTTCCCTACGGCGCATGCGCGAGTCGCGCTGCGCCCGGCGATTGGCTCCCGCTGTGTGCTGGGAGCCGAGAGTTCCCAGCACACAACGGGAAAAGCCCGTCTTTTGCCCGAGACTGCGGGCCGGAAGTGGGTGCAGATACCTGTCTTTAGACAGGTATCTGCACCCCCCTCCCCCCTGAAAGGTGTCAAATGTGACGCCGGAGGGGGGGAGGGTTCCGATCAGCGGATCTTCACTTTAGGGTGGAGATCCGCTTTAAGGCATACTATATGCATACTAGCTCATTATGCCTTTGTCTTGCAGGGTGTTTTATTTTCTTATTTTTTTAAAGAGGGTTTACTTCCTCTTTAAGAAAATATATACAAACCACTTTACTTTTACTTTTAGTAAATACTGAGCACCATTGTTACAGAAGATTCCATCTTTATTAGTTATTCCAATTGTCAGATGAGCTAAAGAATGAGGCGTTATTAAAATGTGGGTGAATCCTGACCTCAGACGTTCTTGACAGGAAATGTGGGTGTTGGTTCGGGTAAAATGTGAATATTCCCTCCCTCCGTTTGTGCCTCCAGCACAGAATAATATGGTGCATCGCTTCTCCGTCACACCTTAGCTCCATATCAAGCCAAGGTTGTGGTTCAGACCTGCGTCTACATGCAACATGCAATGGCCTGTGCCACATACAGTAATACAACTTCATCGCAAAGTCAAAAATAGTTTGCAGAAAAACACTACTAGCAAGACACTGCTTACACCTCGGTCACACTGCCAGGAGATAGGAAATACAGCTCTGTCACTTCTCTGCCTGCTGATTGGACAATAAATGTCATTCCTGTACTTTCCTGTGAGCTTAGACTGATAACACAAAGATTAGCTACTGCCGATAGCATAATGGGACATGCAGATTTGTTTTTAAAGGCAGTACTATTAAAAGAATATGATATCCCAACAGTTCATATTCCAGATATGTGCCTTCTGTACAATGTACTTGGGTTAAAAAGCATCCTGTTCTCTTTGGATTGCTTCCTTTGTGTGAAATACCTTGTATTCCTTCCCATCCTCCTGCTCTATTTCAAACTAGGCACATCCATCCCAGTGTGGTCAGTTTTCTGGCTGTGCTGGGAACTTAGCCTGCCTGTCCTCCAATGACCAGGCGTGTGCTGACACTCCCCCCCCCCGTACAGTCATTCACTAGGAAGTTCAGTGTGCTGCTGTTTCTCCTACCCCAGCTCTCTAAGACCCTTCTGCAACAGAGAACAGAGATTATGTGATCACAAAATGAATAAAAAAAAGTATATGGGCCAGATTCAGGTACTGCGGCATACCTTTATGCGGGCGTAGCGTATCTTCTTTACGCTACGCCGCCGCAACTTAGAGAGGCAAGTGCTGTATTCACAAAGCACTTGCTCCGTAAGTTGCGGCGGTGTATCATAAATTGGCCGGCGTAAGCCCGCCTAATTCAAAGTAGGAAGGAGGTGGGCGGCCTTTATTTAAATTAAAGTCAGGACTTATTTATTTATTTTAAATAACAAACATGTTATACTTACCTCCACTGTGCAGTTCGTTTTGCACAGAGTGGCCCGGAAAGCTGTCTTCTGGGGTCCCTCGGCGGCTGTCTGGGCTCCTCCTCGCAAAAGCTTTCTATCTTCATGCGAGGGCGCTCGCACGGTGGAAAGCTTTTGCGAGCGCGCTCCCGTGATACAGCGGCAGCCATATCCGCCGCCTATATCACTCGGCCCCGCCCCCCGGCGCGCCGCGTCATCCGCTGTGATTGACAGCAGCGCCAGCCAATGGCTGCGCTGCTATCAATCCGCCCAGCCTAGCCAATCAACAGCCAGGCTGGGAGCCGAAGAGGATGACGTGGACGTACCCGGGAGTTTCGAACGGTAAGGTAAGTAAAACGGGGACTGGGGGGGGGGCGGGCGGTGCATAGGATGCATTAAGGTAAAAAAACTTTTACCTTTACAACCCCTTTAAGCTTGACCCCATGTAAATGAATGGCCGTTCGAACTGTAAGTGCGCGCATGCTCAGAATCACGTTGCATAAACTCCCTACGATACGTCGGCGTAAATGCCTATGACGTGAACGTAACTTACGCCCAGCCCCATTCACGTACGACTTACGTAAATGACGTAAAAACGGCGGCTGTACCTTTGAATGGGATGCGCCACCTTTTTGGTGGTTTATCTTTACGCCGGAAAAACACTTTACGTAAACGGTGTAGATTACGGCGTCGGGCGTACGTACGTTCGTGAATCGACGTATCTTGCTCATTTGCATATTTAACATGGGAACGCCGAATGCGTCCAGCATAACTATGCGTCCATGATACGCCAGCGTAGGCAAGTTATGTCAAACGGCTGAAGCCATGTTTTTCAGCGTATCTCGCTTTGTGAATCGGCGCAAAGATGCGACGGCGCACATTTAAAATTACGGCGGCGTATCTGGAGATACGCCAACGTAAGTCTTTGTGAATCTGGCCCTTAATATATATATATATATATATATATATATATATATATACGCACACACACGTTTTCTCTTTCATTTCTATGTTAAATTGAATGTTTTTTTTTTACAAGGTGTTTGTTTACATATACTTTAAAGTGGAACATCACCCAAAAGGGGAAGTCCTGCTTTTCCGCCTCCACTCCCACTCCACCATTAAATTTGGCACATTATTTTTTAGGGAGGGTACCTAATTTTGACAGGTGCCAACTCCCCCACTTCCAGTCAGATCGCTGTGGCGATTTGAGCAGAAGTTTGACCCCCTCTTTTTCTCCCACAGCCTTCTCAAACACTTCACAGGTCCCAGAAGTCTGTGGGACCAATCACAAAGTGCAGTACAGCTCTCTGGTTTCTCTTACTGAAGATGCCAGAGCCAGCACCCGAAGCTAATTAAAGAATTGGCTCGAGTGAGGACAATGCTGGATCCCTAGACAGGTATGTGTCCTTACATTAAAAGTCAGCAGCTACAGTATTTGTAAAAACAAAGCAGAGAAAAGGGCGCTGCTAAGGCAGTGATCAGCTATTTTTGTGTGACTGCAGCATTGCAGCGGACAGATCGGACACTTTTGACACTTTTTTGGGACCATTGACGTTTATACAGCGATCAGTGCTATAAAATGCACTGTTACTGTATAATATATAATAATATGTCACTGGCAGGGAAGCGGTAACACTAGGGGGCGATCAAGGGGCTAAATGTGTTCTCTTATGTGTGTTTCTAACTGTGGGGGGAGGAGACTGACTGGGAGTAGAGAGAGATCGCTGTTCCTGATCACTAGGAACAGCAGATCTCTCACCTCCCCTGTAAGAACAGGGATCTGTTTGTTTATACTAACCGATCCCCATTCTGGCTCTCTGTGGAGCGATCACAGATGGGCTGTGGACATCGTGGCCGCCTACCACATGCATTGGCTCCCCTGCCATGCAGCGGAATCTGCTATAGCTCTAAAAGTAGCTGACGTACACCTACAGGGATTTACGGGAACGAGCCGACCTGCCACTGTATAATGAAGGTGGCTGGTCGGCAAACGATTAAACCGGAGTTCCACCCAAGAATGGAACTTCCGCTTTAGTACTGGTGACCCCCTCACATGCCACATTTGAAATTAAATTTTTGTTTGGGGGGGGGGAGTGGGTACCCAGTTTTGACAGGCACCCAGCTCCCATTTCCTCCCCTGGTGCTGCGGTGCCGGAAGGAAGTTCACCTCTCCCCCTCCCTTCCTGCAATCTTCTGGGACACATCACAGGTCCCAGAACATTGTCTAGCCATTTACGACGTGCACCCCAGCTCGTGCATGTGCAGTGCGCACCAGGCTGTGAAGCCACAGTTGCAATGCCGGCCCCACAGAGAGGAGGGGGAAGGGAGTGGGGCTTCGTACACCCGCATCGCTGAACTGTGGGACAGGTAAGTGTCTGATTATTAAAAGTCAGCAGCTACACTTTTTGTAGCCGCTGACTTTTAAATGGGTGGAACTTAGAGTGAACACGTGTCCCGGATTGCCCGGGACAACTGATGAGTCTTCAGCTGTCAATGGGCTTTACCACTGACAGCTAAATTAAAAATAAAGCTGCCAGTAACAAAAAAGGAAAAAAAAAATGCGTAGCGTCCCTAGTCCATTCCAGACCCTTTGGGGGCTTCCAGATTCTGATAACTCATTTTTGCTGCAGCATGTTCTATACATGAATGAAAGTAAAATCGAATGCGCTACTGTGAGTATACAGATGCGTGATCTGGTGGCATCAACAAGTATGAGGCAGCTCAATCTAAAGTGACCACAATGCACATAAATGAGATATAGATAAATAGTGATGAGCGCTTCTATACATGGTACACATGCCCCACTTTACAGGCAGACTAAGGGGACCCCCCAGGCACTATATTTAAAGGAATTGTTCATTTTTATTGTTGCACTTTAAGCATAATTAGAATCACTGCTCCTGAAAAACTTTAAAATTGGCAAATTTTTGGGAAAGAGAGGGGTGTCCCTGAATGGCAGTTTGGAAATGTGGTCACCCAGTGGAACTCCGCTTTGATGATATGGAAGGGTTTAAATCACTTGAAAACCAGACATATCAATGAATCCATAACATCCAGCAGGATGCTTCCCGGGAGTAAAGACAGCTGAAGGTGGAAGTTTCAGCCATCCAGCGTTGGGAAACATGTGTCTCTGATCCAAGATGGAGAGCCATGCTGTCAGGACCAGCATGGAATACAGGCAACCGGAAGTGATGTCAGAGTGGGCGGAACATGTTTCGGAGCATGCCCAAGCGCTCCTTCTTCAAACCAGCAGAGTGACTGAGAGATTTGTTCATCAGTCTATTGCTTCTCCTTTCACTCACATTTCATAGATTGGGGAGGGACAAGATCCAAACCCGGGACAAGTTAAGTTCATCCACAGCCCAGGGCAAGGATACAATACACCCCCCCTCCTAATGCATGCTGGTAAATGGGTGTAACACCTTGTGCCCATTCTTTGCCTCTTTGCTCCTGCTGTCCATGGTTGGCATGGAGTGTGCACTGCAGATGCGTGGCCAATTGTTTGCTTTATTGTGGCTACAAGTTAGCTGCATATGTCCGGTGTGTTTTGGTGTCAACTGAAAGCAGATGGTGTGGAGAGCGGGTATGTTGGAGCACGGCATGGCAGCAATAGCTATCAGAGCAGATGTAAAGCTGGGGCCCACTAGTTGCTAGCCACTAATCTGAAGCTTTTGCGTGTGATGAGGGGGTACCCTCCCTGTAACAGTCAGGGGTTAACACCGTTTACGATATTCCAGACCATTCCACCAACCCACAACAGCTTATCGACACTCCACAATCCAGCAGACGAACACGGCCCATATGGATTCCCCAGAAACGAGACACACAGCTCTGTTCTCTGGTTCAAAATGGATAGACATTTTAATGGGAAACTCAGGCTTTTTATATACAGTTAGAAACCACAATGAACAATGGCCCAACTCCACCCACAACATTATACAATGAGTCCAATACACATCTTTTAGTCAGACTTTCTGGCACCAGGTCTGACACAATCTACATGAGCTAATTAGCTACAGCTGGCAAGTCAGATATCATGACTCTGGCTTCTCTCACCTGCTTTACAATACACATTCCTTTAGTAGACATAAGTCAGACATCTGACCTTTAGACAGTGCTACCTCACAACACACATCTATCATCAATATAAATTCATACAATACAGTGTCAATTAGCATAACACAATGAAAGGCCTTTAGAAGCCAGACTAAGGTTAGTTTACATGACAGTAGCAGACTTAATTACCCCCTTAACAGTCTGTGTTCCCACATGAATGAGTCACTCTTTTATTGACCTGTTGGGTTCAGAATCAACAACCTGTAATTAGTTCTTGCAGACATTCTTGAATATATTGTGGATTACAGACCCATGTTAAAACAACATATGTCACTTATTTCCTGGCTCAATCTGTGTAAGAGTTTCTGGGTCCCACGCCTCTCCCGTTACACTCCCCTACTGGTGTGCCCTGGGCGGCTATCCCTCCTGCCCACCCCCTGTCCCAGCCCTGTCTGTAGCTGTTAATTAAAGACTCTGGCAAAAGACTATTTTAAATTGACTTTTCAGATGGAGGTACAGGAGTAGCTGCCAGGCATTCAGGAGGTTGTACTGATGCCTGCTATTGCAGCCTAAGCGGTGCCGTTCAACGGCTCAACCACCTAGAGTTACCGCCTTACCCAAGGCTGCCTGTGTGAATAAGACCTAACTGCAACAGAGAAAATTCAGGTTTTCTCCCTGCTGTGCAGCACATCTGTGAAAAGCTCAGTACTGGATGGACATAAATAACAAATCATATATGCATTTCCTCTATGTATTTAGCTGTATGCTTGGAGTTCAGCTCTTAAAACCAGAGTATGGAACCCTTCCTCACTTTACCCAGAGAAGGCCTTGGCTCCTTCTTAAAACTAAGAAAATTCTTGGATCTACAGTTCCACTAAATAGCTAAAGGCAAATTTTAAACCTGTAATTCAGCCAAGCAATTAGCAAATTAACGACATGCAAAATGAACTTGGAATTCAGTAATGACTGTGCAAGTCGTTGTTGGATTCTAGTACCTACAAGTCCCTTCACTTGGCTTGGTGAGTGTTGGAGAATCCGCCTTTCAAATACTTTGACTCCTCTAAATTTTTGCATGCTGGGCTGTCTTTACTGCAGATAGTCCGTGAGACCGCATTAAAACAATGTATAGTGGTTGTGTATCTTTTTCTTTCTAATTTAACCACCTGACCTCTGTAAGGTTTTACCCCCTTCATGACCAGGGCATTTTTTGCTATACAGCACTTTACTGCTTTAACTGCTTGCAGACCGCCGCATGTACATTTACGTCGGCAGAATGGCACCGACAGGCACATCAACGTATATATATGTTGGTGTCTTGAGGGGGTTCGGGGTCCGGGGCCCGTACATACGGCGGTCTGGTTACCTGGCCGAGCGATCCGTGCAGAGGGGGCGGCGGTTCGTTTTTGTCCGCCCCCTCCGGATTGCTCTTAGCCAATGCGCGCGCTCCCCTGCGTGTCATTTCCTCCTCCTGTGTAAACACAGGAAGGAGGAAGTGATGTGACACACTACACATAGGCACATTTAACCCCCCCGATCACCCCCCCTCCCCCCTGTCACAGTGTCACTGAATGCAGTGATTATATGTATGATCACTGCAGTTAGTGTCAGTGTGACAGTCAGTTAGTGTTAGGTTCAGGATAACCCCCTACCCCCCCATATAAAGTTTTTAACCCCTTGATCACCGCCCTAGTTAACCCTTTCACTCCCTATTGCCAGCGTCACTAAGCGATCATTTTTCTGATCGCTGTATTAGTGTTGCTGTTCCCGCTAGGTAGCTATTTTTTTTTTTATTGTGATTTTTTTTTTACTAAAGACATGTGGCTAAATACATTTTGGCCTAAATGTTTGACTAAAATTTAGTTTATTTGATTTTTCTTATAACAAAAAGTAAAAAATATTGTTTTTTTTTCAAAAATGTCGCTCTATTTTTGTATATAGCGCAAAAAATAAAAATCGCAGAGGCGATCAAATACCACCAAAAGAAAGCTCTATTTGTGGGAAAAAAAGGATGCGAATTTTGTTTGGAAACCACGTTGCACGACCGCGCAATTGTCAGTTAAAGCGACGCAGTGCCGAATAGCAAAAAGGGGCCAGGTCATTTACCTGCATTTTGGTCCGGGTCTTAAGTGGTTAACTGGCAATGGTGCGGTTATGCAATGCTGTATCCAAATGAAATTTTAATCCTTTTTATCACACAAATAGAACTGTCTTTTGGTGGTATTTGATCACCACAGGGGTTTTTTATTTTTTTTATTTAAAGTGTATTTTTTGTGCGTGAACTCGAGAGAGAGGAGCCGGACTGCAGGAGTTGGGAGTAGGCAGACCCTCCCCCCGGAGGCAATCGCCATCCTTCTCCATGCCCCTGGTGGCAATGGCGGGTGTGAAGGGGGGCCTCCCACTCACCCCGCCCTACCTGCTCCTCTTGGGAGCCCAACTGGGGCCCAACGGGACCCCAATGGGGCGGGGGGACTCCCCCTATGAGGGAGTGAGGGGGCCTAGCCCACCCAGCCAGCCCCGTAGGTCCTTCGCCTCTCTTTATTTTAAGAGACCGCATGGACAAAGTGCATGTGTTTTAAACCAATTTCGTGTGCGTGCAAGTGTGGTGTTTTTTTGTGGGGGGGGGGGGGGGGCGTACTAAGCAATATATATTCTAATTCCTGTTATAAAATATATCCAATAAAATCAAATTTCGTCCGAAATTTAGGCCAAAATAAATTCTGCTACATATCTTTGGTAAAAAGAAAAAACAATCCCAAAAAGTGTATCTTAATTGGTTTGTGTGAAAGTTTAATTCCCTGTACACACGATCGGAACATTTGATGAAAACGTTTGGATGGATTTTTTCATCAGATATCCGATGAAGCTGACATTCATCAGTCTTGCCTACACACCATCAGTTAAAAAAACTATCGTGTCAGAACACGGTGACATAAAACACAACGACGTGCTGAGAAAAATGAAGTTCAATGCTTCCGAGCATGCGTCAACTTGATTCTGAGCATGCGTGAATTTTTAACCGATGGACGTGCCCACAGACGATCGTTTTTCGCTATCGTTTTTTTAACCATCAGATAATTTTAAAACAAATTCCTAGTTTTTTCACTGATGTTTATGTAGCGCCCCCTTACTTTCAGTGCGGGCACTACGCTAAGGTTAGTGGGTGACTGAGAGAGTTACTTTGCTCCCATTCCTTATTGGTTAAATTGCAGGCTGCTGCTGTTTCAGAACTGTCCTGTGGGCTGGTCTGTGTCCCAGAGGTGTGGTTACTGGGCGGCAGTGGGCGCTAGAGGGGTTCTGATGCTCTTTCCCAGCAGCCAATTGGAGGAGTTCTTCCCTCGCTGGGCATGCTGGGGAGGGGTATATCTGTGGCAGCTGCCGCGTGTTCGCGGGCTTTTGATGCTATTGGGGCTGTTAGGGTCCCTTGGGGTCCACGTTCCAGGTGCGGCATCCACCTTCAGGGTGCGTGCATCCATGGACCCCGTCCGTATGGCCCACCTGGCCAGAGCCAACTGTTCCACTGAGACCCATCCAGATGTGAATAGGGGCCCCAGTGACCTACTGGGTCCCCAACCTTATTGAGAGGATCCCAGGCTGTGTGCCGCTCGGTGGGGGATCGACTCGAGGAGAACCCGGAGGCAGGTTGTCTGAGAGGGCTTGAACGAACCATCGGGATCTGGTCACCGAGAATTGATAGGTACATGTCAGCTGTCAACCGATGACACTTTCATTGCATCTACTAGGAGGATCCGCTCAATCCGAATTGTTCTCTTGAGTATTAAAGTACTAGGCCTGTGGCAGAGGCCCGAGCCAGGTCTGTCATAGAGACCTGTTCCTCCCAGCAAGCTCCAAGTGACATTCCGTCTGCCAGGCTTATAACGGGGGTCTGTCCGGAGGCACTTCACCCACTCCTCCTGAGTGGCGACGAACTGTATCTACTACTACCAAGAACGAGACTGCTCTGTGTTATATCCAGGCCTGATACCGCACTGTTCTCTATTGCTTCATCAACCTTTCCTATCTCCTGTTGATGTTGGCCATTGTTGGGCCCTGGAATAAAGCATTTTAAAATCCATTTGGTGACTGGACATTCGCTCACTGCTACTACTCACTGCTACTACCCCTAGACACAACACAAGGTAACTTAATATGCCAATCCCAAACAACAAAGAGCGGCTCCTGAGGGGGTAGTGCTACATGTAAAAAAAAAACGATAGGGCCCACACACGATCGGTTCGTCTGATGAAAACAGTCCATCAGACAGTTTTCATCAGACGAACCGATCTTGTGTACACGGCATGAGAAATTACAAACTATGCTGTATTTGAAAATTGATCATTGATCAATGTCTCATTTCTTGAGGCCCTTAAAATTTCAAGACAGTAAAAAATACCCCCCAAATTACCCTTTGTTGGAAAGCAAACAGTCCAAGGTATTTAGTAAGAGGCATGGCGAGTGTTTTGACGTTTTAATTTTTTGTCACTTTTTTTGTAAAATTAAGAAAAGAAATTAAAAAATATATTTTTTTTTAAATATTTTTTTTTTTTACTAATATTTTTACATCTTGTCGTCAGAGTAGATCAGTGTCACCATAATAGCACTGTACTACTATGGAAGGATAATCAGGATAAAATGATGATCACTCTATAAGCGATAGTTTTAGCTGTCATGAATGGGTTTCCCATTCATGAACAGCTTGCTTATGGTAGTGATCTGTGATTGGCTACAGCTAATCACATGGTACAGGTAGCCAGGAACCATGTGATTGCTGAGGGCCAATCACAGATCACAATAGTAAGCAAGCTGTTCATGAATGGAAAGCTATTCGTGACAGGCTGATTGTTATGACCAATTATAACGATCACATGATACCCAGTTACTGATTATGAGTAACCATAATCCACTGTGTCTGGGGGACACAGGGGTCACAGGAGGAGCGTGCTGCATGCTTCTAACCCGGAAGAGGCTCAATCACACATACATTTTATATATATATATATATATATATATATACATACATACATACACACACATAAGACTGAGCCTGCCTGTGCCACCTGGCCTGAGCAAGTTAGGGTTGCCACCTATCCAGGATAGATGTCAACAAGAACAGTTTGGCCACACCCACTGTTCACTACAGTGTGCATAGTTACTACTCTCCGTGGGGCATCCAAAGGTGTCTCAGGTCTTTTATAATCCTATAATGTACACTATGGGAAAAAAATGGCCCTGTGTCGCTAAAGTGCTCAGGTTTGGCTTGAATTAAAGGTGGCAACCCTAAGGCAAGTGCCTAAAGGAAATCTTTGGTCACAGCATACACTGTTATTTTTTAACATCGGCATTGTGATAACAATACAAACAATAGTTAGATTTACAATCCAATATAAGAAAAATCTCCTTTCATGTTATGAGTGCTGCCTATCTGCTGGGCCTCTTTCCACAACTTCCTGGATTCCCAGCATGCTTTACAGGACAACATACCCCATGGTACCTTGCTATATGGTTGCCACTTTTACTTCAAACCAAACCCAAACACTTTAGCGGTGCACAGCAATTTTGTTTTTCTTTTTTAATATACTCTATAGCCTTGGTCTCCAAACTGCGACCTGGGGGCCAGATGTGGCTGTTTTCTTGCCGTTATCCAGCCCTTGGAGCACTATTCCTCTCACTGATATGAGACACTATTCTCCCAACTGACACCAACAATGGGGCGACATTTCTCCCACTGACACCAACACAATACAATTCCTGCCAATGATACCAATGATGGGGCACTATTCCTCCCCCTAATACGAATTGTGGTGATGTTTACTCCCACTGATGCCAGGGAAATGTCCACTCCTGCCACAGTCCGGTCTCCATAAAGTCTGAAGGATAATAAACTGGCCCTTTGTTTAGAAAGTTTGGAGACCCCTGCTCTATAGGATAATAGACCTGGGACAGCTTTGGGCGCGCCAAAGAGAATAGTAATTCAGCGTGCATAGTGCCCCCTCACCCTCCGGTCAGGCCCTGTTCTGAACTACATTCATGTCTGAAAACATGTGTCTGGGTTTCAGGGGGACTGAAACCCAGACACATGATTAAAAACCCGGTCTGTCCTGGTGAATCCCAGACAGGTGCAGGGCTGGTGCAAGGATTTTCGACACCCTAGGCGAAACCTCATTTTGGGCATTCTTCCCACTGATCATCAATGTAAGGAACATTCTTCCCACTGATAACCAATGTAAGGAGCATTATACCCACTGATCATCAATGTAAGGAACATTCTTCCCACTGATAACCAATGTAAGGAGCATTATACCCACTGATCACCAATGTAAGGAGCATTCTTCTCACCGATCATCCATGTAAGGAACATTCTTCTCACTGATCACCAATGTAAGGAACATTCTTCTCACTGATCATCAATGTAAGGAACATTCTTCCCACTGATAACCAATTTAAGGAGCATTCTTCCCACTGATCACCAATGTAAGGAACATTCTTCCCACTGATCACCAATGTAGGGAGCATTTTTCCCACTGATCACCAATGTAAGGGACATTATTCTCACTGATAACCAATGTAAGGAGAATTCTTCCCACTGATCACCAATGTAGGGAGCATTCTTCCCACTGATCACCAATGTAAGGAACATTCTTCCCACTGATCACCAATGTAAGGAACATTCTTCCCACTGATCACCAATGTGAGGAGCATTCTTCTCACTGATCACCAATGTAAGGAGCATTTTTCCCACTGATCACCAATGTAAGGGACATTCTTCTCACTGATCACCAATGTAAGGAGCATTCTTCCCACTGATCACCAATGTAGGGAGCATTCTTCCCACTGATCACCAATGTAGGGAGCATTCTTCCCACTGATCACCAATGTAAGGAGCATTCTTCCCACTGATCACCAATGTAAAGAGCATTCTTCCCACTGATCACCAATGTAAGGAGCATTCTTCCCACTGATCACCAATGTAGGGAGCATTTTTCCCACTGATCACCAATGTAAGGGACATTCTTCTCACTGATCACCAATGTAAGGAGCATTCTTCCCACTGATCACCAATGTAGGGAGCATTCTTCCCACTGATCACCAATGTAAGGAGCATTCTTCCCACTGATCACCAATGTAGGGAGCATTCTTCCCACTGATCACCAATGTAGGGAGCATTTTTCCCACTGATCACCAATGTAAGGGACATTCTTCTCACTGATAACCAATGTAAGGAGAATTCTTCCCACTGATCACCAATGTAGGGAGCATTCTTCCCACTGATAACCAATTTAGGGAGCATTCTTCCCACTGATCACCAATGTAAGGAACATTCTTCCCACTGATCACCAATGTGAGGAGCATTTTTCCCACTGATCACCAATGTAAGGGACATTCTTCTCACTGATCACCAATGTAAGGAGCATTCTTCCCACTGATCACTAATGTAGGGAGCATTCTTCCCACTGATCACCAATGTAGGGAGCATTCTTCCCACTGATCACCAATGTAAGGAGCATTCTTCCCACTGATCACCAATGTAAGGAGCATTCTTCCCACTGATCACCAATGTAAGGAGCATTCTTCCTATTGGCCACCAATCTAAGGGGAACATTCTTGCTACTGACCATCAATTTATGTCATCAAGTATATTGTTGATACATAGTTTTGGAGTAAAAAGAAACACTATTGATTTATTTATTTATTTTTGTATTATTACTTAATTCATTATTTTTTTTTACTTTTTTTTCTTTTTTTGTCATTTGACATCAATATTTAGGTTAAGAAAACAATAAGTGTTATCCATACAGTATGTGTATGTGAGTAGTAAGGGCATCATAGGACTTTTTTTCACCAGTTACATTCCCTAAGAGGTCAGCACTTTAGTTTATTTTAGAGTTTTGTGAGTGTACATAAAAGGTAAACTGTTTTCATTTGTGGCTTCTGGAAACAGTCAGCAATAGAAATGTTTGATTGGCCACTCCATATAAATAAATCAGCGCTTATAAATTCCATGAGAGTTTCCAGGGCTAGGTACACTTACATCATGTGACTCCATGGACAATGTTATCTCAGGAATGGAACCGATCGCTGGACTTTGGTACCTGATGTGTCAGCCTCCATGTAGGCTCCGCAAGTCAATCATAACCAGCTCTGTACAATAAAGCTGAACTTGGGGTATGATCTTACAGTAGAACTAAAGGCAAACCTTTTTTTTTTTTCATTTTGAATAGGGCAAGGGAGGGTTATACCCCTGGCAGTTATTTTTTTGTTTGCCATCTGTGTCACCATAGGGTGGATTTACCTTTGTTTCCTCTCCCATAGCGTAAACAGGAAGTGTTTTGGGAATCCATGGTTGTCAACAGAACTAGTATCCGTCCTGGAAGATTTCCCTTCTGTTCCTGGTGGTGTTTCGTCAGATTAGTTGACCCATCAGAATGTGTAATGGCACTGTTGTTCCATCACCGCCATCTTGCTACACCCCACACTCCTCCATAGTAAGGATACACTGAGAAGGGGAAAGCGGACATCTTGTTACACCCACCAGAGTTTTGCATTTTACACTCGTTTTTAACAGTAAAGTGAGTTTATATAGTGAAATAAAGTGCTTAGAACTCTGTATGAATGTGTACATGTTGAATTTGAAAAACAGATTAGCAAACCTATGCGATACAACATCTAACCAGTCAGACGGACTTCTAATTACTGTATTTAAATAGACTGGTTTCCCCCCATTTATAGTGAAATTTTTTGCTCCTTTGCCAAATTTCGCAGGGACTATGGCCTTCCTCCTACAGCCTATTTCCGATATCTGCAGATACGCAATACCGCCACGGCACAGTTTGGCCTTCGAAACATAGACATCCAACCCTACCCACTCGAACGTTTATTGACTGACCCGTCTCACACTGAACTCGTATCCACGTACTACAAAACTCTCCTTCATACTACGACAACTAGGATTAGCACCACAGAAAATAAATGGCGCTCTGACATACTGGAGCTGATGGAGGATATTTGGCGGGAAGTTCTTTCCCTCCGGATATCGTCTGTCATCTCTTCCCGTGATAAAGTCATTCAAACCAAATTATTATACAGTTCTCACTTTATTCCTTGTTTACATAAATTAAAGAGACTGCCCTCTGCAACATGTTCCCAATGTGGCATGGCTAATGACACATTTTTCCACTTAATGTGGGAGTGCCCGCCAATTAGGAAATTCTAGTCGGGGGTCACGGACCTTATCAGCTCCTTCACTCAGTTGCTTAACATCTGTAATCCAGAGATGCCTGTTGGGATATATAGACGATTAAAGGCGTTGTAAAGGAAAAAACATTTTTTGCTAAAATGACTGTTCACAGGGTATAGAGACATAAAAGTTAACTGATTCCTTTTAAAAATGATTAAAAATAGATAAAGATCAATCATATAATGTGCCTGAAGTTTCAGTTTCGTTTTTTTCGTCTAGTTTCAGAGACACAGAGCCAATACAGGGCAGTGTTTGTTTTTAAAATGAAACTGATTGGTTTTGAGGGGTTTTACACACACAGTAATCACACCTCCTTGATTAGAGACCACAGAGAGAAGCTCCCAGTACTATTTTCATAAGGAAACAGACAACCAGGAAGTATGCAGAACAGAGAAGGATTACAGCAAAAACGATCACTGAGGACTTGAAACCAGGACTGCATTAGAGTAAAGGAAGCTATTTAGCTAAAAAAAAAATTCCTTTAAGGCATATCTAAGAATGTACAAACCTTTCTAAGATCTATCCTGTTGTATGCAAAGAAAACGATAAATATGCATTGGATATCCCAATCCTCACCTACTATAGCCTTATGGCTCACAAAAGTCAATCAAGCTATACCTCTATATAAATTGATGTATGAGGCCACAGGATGGCCAAAAAAGATTGATAAGATTTGGAATCCATGGGTTAGTTCAGATTGCACTATACCACATGCTCCATGAGTCCCCTGAAAATATTAGTTGATTTCCAGTCGTTATACTGGAATTTAGAAGGTAACATTGAAACTCCTTTTGATATGTACTCACTGACTGGATACCATGTAACTGTACTTCATTACCGAATGAGCACTGTTTGCTATCTTAATGCTATCTACCGTGTTTCCCCGAAAATAAGACCTACCCCGAAAATATATGTGATAAATGTGATTTTCGGGGAGGGCTGCAATATAAGCCCTACCCCGAAAATAAGACCTAGCGCGGTATGTGATGTGGGCTGTGTGTGCTGGATGCATTCGGTATAGCACCTTTCGGTGCTCACCTGGCCTCCCGCTGCTCTCCTCCTCTTCAGACAGCTGTGAGTGGGGGATTTTCACCCCCCCTCAGTGCTTGGAGCGGGACCAAGAGCTCCGGCGGACCATGGAAGAGCACAGCGGCGCTCAGCTGATGTCCCGCTGCTTCTCTCCTCTCTTCACAGCCAGCTGTCAGTGGGGGATTTTGACCCCCTCTCAGTGCTCGGAGTGGGAACAAGAGCTTCGGCGGGCCATGGAAGAGCATAGCGGCGCTCAGCTGATGTCTTGCTGCTTTTCTCTTCTGCCGGCTCTCTTCTGTGGGGGATATCGGACCCCCCTCCATTTGCAGTGCTCTGGCCAGACACGAGTGCGGGGCTATGTGAAGGTGTTTGTCACACATAGATTGCAGAAAGGTACAGTTTTCATTACTGATACTGTAATCCAGAGCAATCTTGAGATTTGCAGGTACTTTTACTCGGTTCCACTGGCCACTGGGGATTCCTGACAGGCAGGGAGGGAGATTGGGGGAGAAATCAAGCCCTACCCCGAAAATAAGCCCTACCGGGTCTTTTGTTGCCAAAATTAATATAAGACCCGGGCTTATTTTCGGGGAAACACAGTACGTATGTGTATTTGTCTGTTTGTTCATTTGTATGTAAACAATAAAAATTAGACCTTAAAAAAACAAAACATCTTGCCTACACAAATATTTGTGTCTATCATCCACAGAAGGCTGCAGAATGTTTACAGAGATGACACCATTGCCAAGAGCAGTGACTCTTAGCAATGGTGTCATTCCCATAAACATTCTGTAGCTTTCTGGGGATTGTGACAGCACCTTGTTTCTACTTGGAATCCATTATTTACCTGCAATGAAAAAGAAGAAGAACAAAAGAATTACAAGAAGAGTTATCATAGAGGAAGAGTTAAGCCACGAACACACGACTGGTTTTCCCGTCGGGAAAACTGCTATGAGAGCTTTTTGCCGGGAAAACCGGCTGTGTGTATGCTCCATCGCAGTTTTCCCAACAAGAAAACTGCTGGAAAAAAAAAGAGAACCAGCTCTCTTTTTTCCCGCCGGGATTCCCGGCGTTTTTTAACCCGGCGGTTCTCCTATGGGAAACATTGCGATGGAGCATACACAGGCCTGGGATTCCCGACCAAAGCTCTTATTGCAGTTTTCCTGTCGGGAAACCCGGTCGTGTGTAGGGGGAAAAGGTTACCAAGCAGGTTCTCGGTTTTGCCCTCGTGTTTCCCAGTGGTAAAAAGTCAGCCGGGAAACCTGTACGTGTGTATGAGGCTTAACTCCAACTTCTGTAAGTTAATAAAAAAGTTATGCCCACTTTTGCATTACTTTGGTAGTTCTTATCTATGCCACTGCACTGAAGCTCCAATATCTGTGGTCCATAGAGACCCTATAAGTAAGATAATGTGTGGGTATGTTAACCACTTCAATACCAAGGACGTCAATTGACGTCCTGGCTTTCAGTGGGGATATCTGAATGATGCCTGCAGCCAGAGGCATCATTCAGATATCCATCTGTTCAGGCGGTGAATCCCTGCACCATAAGAACGATCATAGCCGCTTGATCATTCTTATATTCGGCGGGACGCCCCCCCCCCTCCCGCCGCCATCCGGTGCGTCTCCGGGCTCTCCTTTGCCATGGGAGACCCGGAGAAACGATCCGCCGCCGTTCGCTGTAAACCATAGAGTACACTGGTGACCAGATGGTCACCAGTCATCTCTATGATCGTCGGAGGCCCGGGCGCGATGTTATGACGTCACGCCCGGGTCCTGGAATGTAAACACAGCCGCAATCGCGGCTGAAAGCATTAGATCGGTGAATTTTTTTTCACGATCTAATGCTTTCCAGCCTGGAGGAGAGATGTTGGGTCGCATCTCTCCATAAAGAGGACCTGTTACACACATTCCTATTACAAGGGATGTTTACATTCCTTGTAATAGGAATAAAAGTGATAAAAAAAAAATGTCAAAAAAAGTTTAAAAATAAAATAAATTGTGTAAAATAAAAAATAAAATAATAAAAAATTTTTTTTAAACTCCCCTACCCCCGGTAGCTCGCTCTCAGAAGCCCTGCCCACATGTGTAAACACCGTTCAAACCACACATGTCAGGTATCGCCGCGTGCGTTAGAGCACCAGCAACAATTCTAGTACTAGACCTCCTCTGGAACTCTAATGCCGCGTACACACGATCACTTTTTGTGATGAAAAAAAAAAACGTCATTTTATCTGACGAAACAAAACAACGTTTTTCAAACTTCATTTTCAAAAACGAAATTGCATACACACCATCGTTTTTCCACAATGCTCTTGCAAAGCGCGGTTACGTAAGACACTTTCGACGGCACTCTGTTCCATTGAAGCTCCCATCTCATAACTTGCTTCTAAGCATGCGCGGGTTTAAAAACGTCGTTTTAAACGCCGTTTTGCCCACTCACTTTTTATGACACAAAAAATGACATTTTGAAAAACTACACAAAAAATTCAAGCATGTTGGAATTTTTTTTTGGTCGCTTTTTTGAAGACATAAAACAACGTTTTGCCCACACACGATCAATTTAAATGACGTTTTTTAAAACGTCGTTTTTTCATCACAAAAAGTGATCGTGTGTACGCGGCATAAATTTGTAACTTGTAAAAAAAAGTGTCGCCTATGGAGGTTTTTAAGTACTGACGTTTGGCGCCATGAGTGTGCGCAGTTTTAAAGCGTGACATGTTAGGTATCTATTTACTCGGCGTAACTTCATCTTTCACATTATACTGAAAAATTGGGCTAACTTTACCGTTTTGTTCTTTTTTAATTTACAAAACTGTTGTTTTCCCAAAAAAAAGGCGTTTGAAAAATGATTGCGCAAATAATGTGCGAGATAAAAAGTTGTAATGGCTGGCATTTTATTCCCTAGGGTGTCTGCTAAAAACATATATAGGGCCAGATTCAGGTAGATGGGCGAATCTTTAATTTGGAGTAACGTTTCTCATTTACGTTACTCCGCCGAAACTTTAGGAGCAAGTACTGTTATTCACATAGCACTTGCTCCTAAAGTTGCGCCGGAGTAACGAAAATGCGCTGGCGTAACCCGACGCAAGTGGAAGTGGGTGTGATCATATGTAAATGATGGGCGGAGCCCAGCGCAGAGGCTTACGTTCAGCGCATCATCCACGGAGCATGCGCAGTGAGTGAGGCTCCACTCGCCCCCCTGTGCGCATGCTCACAACTTCCGTCTGCACCACTTCACGGGAAACGTCAGCGCAATGTGTTCCGTTGCGCGTATAAAAGCGTCAGCGGAAGTGCCATTCCGGCGCAAAAGTATTTCCGTTTCCCCCCACCCCGGGGAAGTTACTTTTGCTCTGTATGGCTGCTCCCGCTCCCCCCAAAGAGAGGAGAAACCTCAATTTCAATCCCCAGGAGGTCTCGATTGTAATTTCGGCTATGGAGACCTACAACGATGTCCTCCATGGCAGGAAAAGCAGAAAGACCAGCCGGGATAGGAAGCAGGCCATCCTGGCAAGCATTGCTGCCAGAGTAAATATTTTGGGGTACTCCACCCGGACTGCTGCTGATATCGGCAAGAAGATTAATGATTTACGGTGCAAGGTCCGGGGCAAGGTGGCCACCATTAGGAGGCATGAGAGGGGCACGGGGGGTGGACCCCCATGTGCGGTTAGCCTGACCACGGAGGAGGAGGTGGTCGCCCGCTTCCTGGACAGGGAGCCGTTGGAGGGGGTCCCGGGATATGACTGCATGGAGGAAGGCTCCAGGACAGGTAAGTGATTTTTACCCCCTTTTTGGTGTGTTGCATGTGGGGGGGGAGGGTACATGTGCCAAGTGTGTGGGACCACCCAACATGTGTGTGCTTTGTGTCATCCACAGATGACGGAGCTGGGCCATCATCTGTTGGCGGCCAGTCCACCCAATCCCCCCAACGTCATCCTGTGCCCGAGCCCCTGGGTGGTGAAGAGACCGAGGTGGAGGAGAGTGCCCACACCTCATCTGCAGAGGTGGTTGAGGAGGAGCCTGTTGTGGCAGAGCAGGACATTATTTTATTTTTGGAGGAGTCCTCCCCTTCGGCAGGGCCCTCTCTAATCCCCTCCCCCCTCCTAGTAAGCCCCTCAAGGGCGACTCCATCCCCCTGGGGACAACCATCTACTGGCCCCAGGAAGGCCACCCGGAACACCAGGGGGGTGTCCAGGGGCGGACTGACAACTCATGGAGCCCCCGGGCAATAGAAGATTATGGAGCCCCCAGGCTTACAGATGGCCACCAAGCCAGGTGGCAGTACAGAGGCGGGGCAGCTAAAATCTCAGGCTTTTCACATCAAAAGCATGTAGGTTTTGGACATATCAGGGACAGATGTAAAAAAAACACAGATATTTACATACTGTCCCTGGTTTTAATAAGCCTGGCAACCCTGATGGGGCCCCCTAGTGGCATGGGGCCCTCTGGCAGTGCCCGAGTTCCTCAATGGTCAGTCCGCCCCTGGGGGTGTCTGATCTGGTCCAGGACCAGGTGGCGAGGGACCACGCCAGGCAGACCCAGCAAATGGGGGACATAGTTGGGCACCTGGACAGAGTGGCTGACAACCTGTGCTCCGTGGCCCAGATATCTAATGCAGTGCAGGATGTCAGCTGCAACTGCGCTGCAGTGGTGACCAGTCTGGGGGAGGTGCAGGCTGATATAAGGCACCTCACTGCAGCCGTCCAGGCAAACACTGCTGCCATCCGGGACCAGGGGAGGCAGAGTCAGCGGGCCCAGCATTACCAGGTCACCCGGCAGCTCAGGATGCAGGCCCAGACAAACTCTTACCTCCGCCGGATAGCCATGGCCTTGAAGGGCAGGCAGGCCAGACCTGCCAGGAGTGGCCCACCCGGGGATCAGCCACCTCCAGATGCCCCCCCACCCCCACCCACTCCATCCAGGCAGCTGAGGAGCCAGAGAGGGGCCACCAGAAGGAGCCCCCGGCATCCCAGATGATGTTTTTTATTTATTTTTTTATTTCATTAATGCTCAGGTTATGAGCTTTTTATTTTCTTTGTTATTTTGCTCAGGTTATGAGCTTTTTTCTTTGTTATTTTGCTCAGGTTATGAGCTTTTTTCTTTGTTATTTTGCTCAGGTTATGAGCTTTTTTCTTTGTTATTTTGCTCAGGTTATGAACTTTTTTCTTTGTTATTTTGCTCAGGTTATGAGCTTTTTTCTTTGTTATTTTGCTCAGGTTATGAGCTTTTTTTTTATTGATACTGCACACGTTGCAGTGTGAATGGTGTGTGAATGTGAGGGGGTGGCACTCCTGCCAGTAAGGGGTGTCGCCCTCGGCCGTGGTGGAGAAGTTATCCCCACGGCTGTGTTAATGACGTGTGAATGGTGTATGAATGGACAGCGACACCATTGGGGCCTTGACGCGGCGTTGCTGCTCCCAAGTCCTACATGTTGGACTTGGGCTAATCCAATGCGATGTGGATGTGGTGTGTGTGATCTAGGGACATCAGTGGTGTGCATGCGTGCATTGTCCGTGTGATCAATGTTTTTGTTTAGTGTCCAAAGATGCCTACGGCGAGGACCCTCCTGACTGCTCTTCCATCAACAGACTGCGTCTCCTCTGGCAGGTGGGGACTGTGTGGGTCGGGGGTCAGGTCATCACGTATGTCAATCTGCAGGCCCTTTCTCATGGCAAAGTTGTGCAGAATGCAACATGCACCGATGATCTGACACACAAAGGTAGGGGAATACAATAAGGCCCCCCCAGACTTATCCAGGCAGCGGAAACGGGACTTCAGGAGCCCAAATGTTTGCTCCACCACTGCACGAGTTTTGATATGTGCTTCATTGTATCTTCTCTCTCCTCTGGTTTGGGGGTTCCGGAAAGGAGTCATTAGATGGGGTCCCAGTGCATATGCAGAGTCACCTGTAAGGGAAAAGACAGGAGGATGTTAGTCATGCATGTGCCACTTGTGATGTGTGCATCATGGGGGGGGACAGTCATGCCTGACTCCCATGTCACTCACCAACCAGCCAGCTGTCCCCATACACGTTCTGTTCGAATTCCGTTGGGATGAGGCTCTGATTGTATATGAAGCTGTCATGACTGGATCCGGGGTGTTTGGCACGGACGTGCCATATGAGGCGCTGGGCATCGGCTATCACCTGTACGTTAATGGAATGCCAATGCTTCCGATTGCGATATATGTGCTATGTGGCACTGGGGGGCTGTAGTGCCACATGTGTGCAATCAATGGCCCCGATGGTGCGTGGGAATCCTGCAATGTTGTAGAAATCTGTCATTGCCTTCAGCCGCAGCTCCTCAGTGGTTGGTCTGATGAAGTGGTGGGACATGCGTCTGAGAATTGCAGGGACAACCTGGTGCACACATCTGCTCATGCTGGTTTGTGACATCCCAGCCACCACTCCACTTGTACGCTGGAATGATCCACTTGCAAGGAAATGGAGTGTTGCCAGTACCTTCACCAGTGGCTGCACTGCTTGTGAGCGGTGTGTCTTGCTGGTGATGTCATCCTGCAGGGTTGTGGTTGGTTCAAGTATTGCATCAGGGCTGAATCTGAAGAGGCGGTACACCTCCTCATCCCCCATGCCAAAGAGGCTCATGCGCGTGCGGTATATCCTCTCACGTGCCCGCCTCCTCCGTACCGGGGGACCCATTAGTAGTGCTAGGACCGCGACTGCCCCTGGCATGTTGGCACACAGAGGTGTTGTCCTTGCAAGTGTGGTTGTTCAGCTTGCTATTTTCGTCGGTAACGCTGCTGCTGTAGCTGCTCTCCTGCGGCCGTCTGGAGTAAAGATAAAGCAGCTATTTGTAGAAATAACTTTGCGACGGACGGAGGAGATACGCGCGGCGCATGTAGCCAGCGTCTGGTGCTAATCCGTTCGCGAATTGGGAAATCTCCCTCATTTGCATATTTGAATGGGAAATCAATAGGCGCGACGGATGCGACGAGCGAAAATATGCGCTTACGATACTCTGGCGAAGGAGAGTTAAGCCGATCGGAAAAAGGCAGTTTTCTGTCGCATCTAGTTTGGTGGGTACGGCCGCGTAGATACAACGGCGCATCTTTACAGTTTCGCGGCGCATATCGATATACTCCAGCGCAAGCCTTGCTGAATCTGGCCCATAGTGTTTGGGGGTTCTGAGTAATTTTCTAACAAATAAATTATGATGTATGCATGTAGGAGAAGTGCCAAAATAGCCCCGGTATTGAAGCGGTTAATAAACTGATGTTTATCAATAGAATTAAAAGCACACCATCATCATGGATGTAAGAATACAAGTTTATCAACATTGCTTTGTTTGATATATGGATCTACAAACATCTATCCCTCATAACAGCATAGTAGATCATAGATCATATTGAATAGATGTTGTATATTCCTCTTTATAATAAGCATGAACACACAATCAGACAGTGACCATATTAAGATGAGTTTGATTGTCTGTTCATGTGTTCTTTTGTCTTTGATTTGAAGATAATGGGAGGATAGTTTAGCCCCAGTCATGTCTTTATCAGGTTGGTATTGAGAGTTATGAGCACTGAAGGTCGTCCCCCACCCCTGAAAATACTAATATTTAAACATAAATGGACTATATATTAGGCGTCCCCAACCCCCAGGCTGTGGATCGGTACCAGTCCGTGGCCTGTTGATGACCGAGTCGCAGAGCGGGAGGCGAGCAGCGACCGCTGTCTGGACAGGGCAATCACAAAGCTGCAGACACCGCTCACCTGCCGCCCTCTCCTGGTTCTCCGGTGATGTCATCCTATCAGCAGGGCAGGGGGCAGGAGGAGCTGGGGATACAGAGAGAGGGAGTCTTTTCATATTGAGCACTGGTTCACACTGAGCTGCGGGAGTGAAATCGCACGATTTCAGCTGAACTCGCGCGATTTCACTCCCTCTGGCAGTCCCGATTTCGGCGCGATTTAGGAGACATCTGTGCAGGGTTCTGCACAGATGTCAATGTAAATCGCGTTCTGAAATCGCAAAAAGTAGTACATGAACTACTTTTTGAAATCGGTGCAGCGCGGCAGATGCGGCGTCGCACCGATTAGGACGGTGTCATTGCCGGCAATTGCCGCCGATTTGAGATGCGATTTCACATGTGAAATCGCATCTCAAATCGAACTAAATCGTACCCAGTGTGAACCTGGGCTCAAGCAGAGTTACGACAAATACTGCAGCTGCTGACTTTTAAAATTAGGACACTTAGGCTGCATTAACACCTGAGCGTTTTGTCGCCTGAAGCGCCACGCTCAAAGACGCTAGAGGGGAAAAATAACATTATTCTCTATGGAGATGGTACACATCTCCAACGCAAAACGCCGAAAGAACGCCGAACGCCTGAATTTCAAACAAGTCCCGGACCCTTTTTTGATGCGCGAATCGGGCGGCTTGGGCATTTTACATTGATGCCAATGACCTGTACACAACCGCGGGGGAAAAACGCTGCGTTTTGTCGCTGTAAAAAACGCCGCAAATCGCCTAGGTGTGAATGCAGCCTTACCTGTCCAGGGCGCCCACGTAGTCGGCACCCGAAGCCGATCTGTCCCTCGGCTCTCAGGTGCTGCCCTTATCTTCAGTAAGAGAATCAGGAAGTGAAGCCTTGCAGCTTTAGAGCCTGGTTCCCTACTGTGCATGCGCGACCCCACTGGTCCCTGCTGTCTTCTGGCATTCTGGATTCTAAAAAGCGAAAGTTAATCTGCAGCTCCTCCCGCCACGCTGCCCTGCTGATGGGATGACATTATCAGTGGGAGAGGACACACAGGCTGAATCCTGCCCTGTCAAAGGTAGGACTGTGCAGGGGAAGCAGAGAATGAAAGGGGGCACTGATTAGAGAACAGGGTGGGGCATGACAGCAAAGGGCACTGAGATGGGGTGCTGGGATATAAGGGCGACTGCACTGAAATGAGGCAAGAAATAACAACCGTAGAGGCAATCAAATATCACCAAAAGAAAGCTCTATTTATGAGGACATCAATTTTATTTGGATACAGCGTCACACAATCCGCACAATTGTCGTTTAAAACAATGCAATGCCTTATCGCAAAATGGCCTGGTCAGGAAGGGGGTAAAACCTTCCAGAGCTGAAGTGGTTGATAAATAAAACACACAGTAGACTTTTTCCCAGTTCTATTTTGCAGCAATAGGTGGCGCTGTTGCCCCAAAAAAAGTGAATGTGTCGTTTTTTTCTCCCCACCTTGGAAGAAGGGAGGAAGTGGGGATTTTATTTGTTATGAGACTGTAGGATGTGTTTACCGAAACAACTGGATACAAAATTGCAGGGTATGGATGGCTGAGCATAAAGATCTGCTATTTGCTACATTATATCACTGATCAGAGCCTTGTTCTGCCACTGACATCCCAGGCTGCTGCCAGTGTCCTTTGCATACTTCCAGGGCAAAAATTGGGGGCCCCTAGAAGATCAGAGGCTGCCAGGTACTGGGTGAGAAGTGCCCCCCCCCTTCCTGGTGAATCTGAGGCTGCCAAGTGCTGGGTGAGAAGTTGGGGACCCCCTGGATGATCAGAGGCTGCCAGGTATTAGGGGCCCCTTGATGATCAGAGGCTGCCTGCTGCTGGGTGAGAAGTTGCCCCCCCCCCCGATCATCAGGGGCTGCCACGTGAGAAGTCCCCCCCCCCCCCCCCCAGATGATCATAGGCTGCCAGATGTTAGGGGCCCCTTGATGATCAGAGGCTGACAGGTGTTAGGGGCACCTTGATGATCAGAGGATGCCTGCTGCTGGATGAGAAGTTGCCCCCCCCCCCCTGATGATCAGAGGCTGCCTGCTGCTGGGTGAGAAGTTGGGGCCCCCCTTGATGATCAGAGGCTGCCAGGTGTTACGGGCCCCTTGATGATCAGAGGCTATCAGGTGTTAGGGGCCCCTTGATGATCAGAGGCTGCCTGCTGCTGTGTAAAGAGTTGGGGTCCCCCCATTGATGAACAGAGGCTGCCTGCTGCTGGGTGAGGAGTTGGGGACACCCCTGGATGATCAGAGGCTGCCAGGTGTTAGGGGCCTCTTGATGATCAGAGGCTACCAGGTGTTAGGGGCCCCTTGATGATCAGAGGCTGTCTGCTGCTGTGTGAAGAATTGGGGTCCCTCCTTTGTTGATCAGAGGCTGCCTGCTGCTGGGTGAGAAGTTGTGGACCCCCTGGATGATTAGAGGCTGCCAAGTGTTAGGGGCCTCTTGATGATCAGAGTCTACCAGGTGTTAGGGGCCCCTTGATGATCAGAGGCTGCCTGCTGCTGGGTGAGAAGTTGGGGTCCCCCTGGATAATCAGAGACTGCCAGGTGTTAGGGGCTCCTTGTTGATCAGATGCTGGGGGCCCCTTGATGATCAGAGGCTGCCTGCTGCTGGGTGAGAAGTTGGGGCCCCCCTTGATGATCAGAGGCTGCCAGATGCTGGGGCCCCTTGATGATCAGAGGCTGCCAGATGCTGGGGGCCCCTTGATGATCAGAGGCTGCCTGCTGCTGGGTAAGAAGTTGGGGTCCCCCCCTTGATGATCAGAGGCTGCCAGATGCTGGGAGCCCCTTGATGATCAGAGGCTGCCAGATGCTGGGGGCCCCTTGATGATCAGAGGCTGTCTGCTGCTGGGTGAGAAGTTGGGGTCCCCCCTGTATGATCAGAGGCAGCCAAGTGCTTGACAACCGAACCTTGCAGCAGTAGCAGAGTGTGCCCTGCTCATTGGGTGCTGTGCATGCTCTCCACGCCTCTGCTAGGCTGGGGCAGCCTCCTGCCTGCTGCTTGCTGATTGCAATAAGCCCAGTGCAGGGCAGGAAGGGCTCTCTAGTCACTCCCACCTCCATCAGGCTGAAGGTTTGTGTGAGAGCTGCAGACCAGACACACAGGACTTGCCAGATTCATCACTTTTTTATTCTTTTAGGGGGCTCTGCACTACCTGCTGGAGACAAAGACCCCCCCTCCTTTACAAAAACCTGATCCCCCTCCCCCACCAGACCTGATTCTGCTTCTCTCCTGCCTGACTTCTGCTTTCTTAAAGGAATCATCACTTGATTATTGTTCCCTCTCCCAGAACCCCCCCTTGTTTGGACTCCTCTGGATCTAGGAAGCCCCCCTCCTCTTCTATTGATGATCAGGGACTGCTGACCACCATTGAGGACCCCCATGGCGACTGTGATTGAGCCGATCTATGGACTCTCTGAAGATGAAGTAAGTGCAAGTTCCTGGTTTACCTCCATCTGCATGTGTCATGGTGAAAGTCCATTGTTGTGTCCTGACATAGGAAATACTGCTAGATGGGGGGGATCCTGGAGGAAGAGGGGGGATCCTGGAGGAAGGGGGGCTGGTCTGTCTGATGGCAGCTGTCATTGTAATCTGGGATTGGCATCTAAGTCCTGATCAAAAGGGGAGACACAGGGACTGTGCTGGTGGAATACAACATTCCTGTACTTACTGCCTAAGTTTCTGGGATGAGTAAAGAAGCTGTGATAATGCATGTGGGTAGGACCTACCTGGGATCTGTAGTGCCTCTCTTGGTGGGTTGAGTTGCAGTTATTGGTACTATGCGTGCACTGTGTGTGCATGTATGTGTATGTGTATGTGTATATATATATATATATATATATATATATATATATATATATATATATATATATATTGCAACACACCTATTCCATGCAAAAATCACCTAGGATCCCCCCAGGTGAATTGCACCATTTATCTTTCCAAATTTAAATGCTGCATGATATATATGTGTGTATGTATCATAGGTGTGCCTGGGAACACCCTAATCACCATGTGTAGTGCATATTTTCCCTGTTTGGACCCCTAATATTTCACCAAAGACCCCTACATTCTCCCAAAAAAATAAAAATTATAAGATTTAATAAAAAAATAAAAACTACTGAGACCAATATCTTACCTACTAACTTCGACCTTTGGTCTGCTGCCACTGTGTGTGTCTGTGTGTGTGTGTGTGTGTGTGTATATATATATATATATATATATATATATATATATATATATATATATATATATATATATATATATATATATATATACACACACAAACAAATGTGTTTGAGTTTTGGGGTGCACACCCTAATGCAATAGGCTCCTATGTTGTGTGTGTGTATATATATAACACACACACACGTCATGCAGCATTTAAATTTGGGAAGGCGAATGGTGCAATTCACCTGGGGAAATCCTTGGAGAACTTGCCTGTCTGATGGCAACTGTCGTTGAGATCTGTGATTGGCATCGTAGTGTTGATCAAAATGCAAAACATAATGACTGCGCTGGAATACAGCGTTCCTATAGTTGCTACTTAAGTTTCTGTGATGGTTAAAGGAGCTGTGATAATGATAATAATGGATATGATTTGGGATTTTTAAAGACTGTTCTGATTGAGGTGTGTGTGTGTGTGTGTGTGTATATATAATATATATATTTATCTCTCTCTCTTTTTTTTTTTTTTTTTTTTTTTTTTTTTTTTTTTTATATATATATATATATATCTCTATGGCACATCAATTTTTCTCTCGTTTTTTTTTTTATATATATGTGGGTGTGTCTAAAAAATATATTATTTTTTACAATATATCTAAATTTTTTTTATTGTATTCTATATAAACGCACATAAAAATAAAACCACCAATTTCTCTCTCTCAAAAAAATATATATATATATATATATATATATATATATATATATATATATATATATATATATATATATATAATGCATGTGGATATTTATTTTTTGAGAGAGAAAAAATGGTGGTTTTATTTTTATGTGCGTTTTTATATAGAATACATTAATATATATATATTTTAGACACACCCACTTGAGTGTGAACATACCTGTAAACATAAATCGCCCTCAACAAGTGTATGTGTAAAGAAAAAGGGGAAACACTCACGTTTTTTTTCAGGGCTCATATAAAATCGAAATTCGCAGAAAATGCATGTCCCTATGTCTCCTGTAAATTGCCAAAAACAAAAAAAGATTTGAACTGACATTGTATATGAACAGTGTATTGGGCGTGTGTGTTTATATAAAAATTTTACACACACACACATCGAATCCACAGCACTCCTCCTCGCTGGATAACCCGATCCTGATATGACAGTTGTCAGTCATATGCATATGACAGATTTATTCATTTTGCCAAGAGGTTCTGCAGCAGCTAACCTGAGTGGTACGAACAACCTCTATCAATCCACTGTCTGTCTCTTATCCTGGACATACATATGACATTTTAGTGGCAATTCCAACCACTGCCAACCAGATTTTGATTGCAAAACCAAATACATCCACCCAGCCCTTCCCCATGTCTGCCACGTAGGTGTATAAACCAATGTAGGTAGGTGGCCTTGTTGTGTTGGATCATTTTATTCAATCAACAGCTGTAAGGTTGCCATGTTTCTTGTCAGTGAGGGGGGGGGGGGGGGTGTTAGGTTGGGGTAAAGATTGTCAGATTTTTCATCTCATACAAGGAAATATTTAACATCCGACTTGAGTTGAAGGCTTGGATGGAACTCTTCTCCTCCCAAACATTAGATGGGTGGATGGGTCGTGTAGAGGCATGCATATACCAGGGCAGAGCTTTTTGTAAACATGTTACTTTCATTAAGCTACACAAATAGTGATTGTGATTTATAACGTTGAGATATTGGAATTTTAATTTGTGGAGCCTTCATCTGCTCAGGAACTACAAGGTCCAGCACTCCCTCCCAGTGTCCCCAGTACTGCTGTTTATTCATTTTATGCACCAGCAACAAATCTGGAGAATATATAAACCAAATTTCCACCCCAGCCTGATATACATGTGGCTCACCATACCGTTATATTCTGAACATAAAATCTCTGTACAATCAACTTGAGATCTACCGAAACGATCTAACATGAGGACCTACCTAATCTATCAATCGGGCAGATCATTGCACTACATACTCTTTGGTAGATCTAAAGGAGGTTGTACAATCGGTTGAAACCAACTAATAAAGCAATGGCCTGAGAGAGTTTTTGGATGGCAGTCAGTGGTAATCAATCAGGCCCACACTCCCTGAGAAAACATACAGTAAAGTGGCTCTTGTGTGGATTGAATCCAGAACCCCAGTGCTGTAACACCGCAGTGCAGGCACAAGATGTATAAGGGCAGGCCGGGACCACTTGTTGCTGGACACACCTTCATGCTCAAGCTTGCAATCTTTAAACTGGCGTCTATGACCAGTATAGGGGCACTTTACAGATTGATGGTATTTAGGATGTCGTAGTGACTATCCTGGGACCCAGGGGCCACATTTGGATTTGGGGGCCCCCAGCAGACAGTGTTTTGTTGCCTATTCAAGACAGTGACGGAATACAATTCTTTAGATTGGCTTCTAGTAGTTGAATAGCTTGGTTTATTTCAGTTATGTTATCTTTTTCTTTACTCTTGTGTGTTTGTTTTTTATTTTTTCCGCTCTGATCTTTTAGAACTGGCTTGAATAAATATTGAAAGTAATGTTTTATGGAAGATATTCGGAGCACAAATGTGGAAGCTTTGGTTTGCAAAAGAGCTTTAATAGCAGTGATATCTAGTATCTAGCAGCCTCATCTAATGTGTGACCAGGGCCGGCCTTTGGGGTGTGTGAGCTGTGCGGCCGCACAGGACGCCATGGGCAACAGGGGCGCCGTGCGGCCATCGCAGGTCGCAGAATGTGAGTCGCAGTTGCGCAGTGTGGGGGGTGCGAGGGGGGGGGGGCCTAGGCCCCGGGTGCAACATTTGGGGGGGGGGGGGGTGGCGGCGTAATCCCGCGACCTACCCACTGACCGCTACACAATACACTACCCACTGACCGCTACACAATACACTACCCACTGACCGCTACACAATACACTACCCACTGACCGCTACACAATACACTACCCACTGACCGCTACACAATACACTACCCACTGACCGCTACACAATACACACTGGCCACCACACACAGACCACTACACAATACACACTGACACTACAGCATTGGTGCATTTTACTATAGACTACAAGGTCCAGCATATTGTGTAGTGGTCAATGTGTATTGTGTAGCAGTCAGTGTGTAGCAGTCTGGGGGGGGGCGCCACAGGATTAGCTCGTACCGAGAGCCTGAACACCTAAGGCCGGCCCTGTGTGTGACCATGTCCTGAGTCACTGACCATCTCCTGTATCGTGTCTTTAGTCGCTTACCATCTACTACAGCTTTTTTCAACCAGGGTGCCTTGCGCTTTCTTCAACCAGGGTGCCTTGAGCTTTCTTCAGGGAGGCCTTGGCAAAATACCTAAAAAGTGATCAAAAATGATATACAAGCCAGGCCTTTTAGTTACGTAAAGCCACAGGTTTTCACTAGACACCATTACGACTTTCTGGACACTGGCATCCTAACAACCAATGACATCAGTTAATAAGGAGGATGTCTGTTGCATGCACACTATCCTTGTTTGACCCTCCTGTGCCCCTCTCCCTCAACACTGGGTGACATTAGCTGTCTGATAGAAATTGAGGGAGAAGAGAAACATTGGAATACTAGACAGTACCAGTGTGCAAAAGTGTATTTGCTTTGGAGGAATAAATGGCATCTAATGTTGGGTGTCCTACGTGTGGATGTTGCTGCATTATGTAAATCTATTAGAAAAGATTTTTAAATTTTAGAAGGGGTCCCTTGAGACTGTCCTTAATTTTAAAGGGTGTCTTGACTGATAAAAGTTTGAGAAACACTGATCTACTATATCATATTCCCAGTCTCTGATCATCTACTGTACAATGTCCCCAGTCTTTGACTATCTCCTGAAGCATTTCCCCAATGCCATGTCACCAGTCTCTGACCGTCCCCAGTATCTTTCCTCAGTCTCTGACCATCCCAAGTAATTATGCTCCCCATCTCTGATCATCCCCAGTCCCTGACCATCTCCTGAAGCATATACCCAGTGCCTGGTCACCCCCTGAAGCATGCTGCAATTCTGACTGTCCCCAGTATCATGTCCCAAGTCTCTGACCTCCCTCGGTATCATGTCCCCAGTGTCCTAAAGCATGCTACCAGTCGCCATCTCTTGTACCATGACCCTAGTCTCCAGTCTCTGAAAGATTTCTGTACATTGCTGTAGCACTACCCCGGAGGAGCTGCTGGTTGTTTTGGGTGGCACATTTACCTTGTGGTTCTTCTGAATTCCTAGGGGTGCATGGTGCATTTAGTAGATGTAAAGGAATGTCCAGACAGGTGCTCTTTGCTGTGCTCTTTATTAGCCAGCCCAGTAAAAACAATTAAGCTTGTGGTGAGGAAAGTAAAGTTGAAGGAAGAAAGGAGAACAGCAGATTCTGGTGTGATGAAAGGGAAACAGTCCTGCTCCAAAGCGTTTTTTATGCGCCACTCCTGCCAGAGTGGGATTAGTGTACCCGGACAGGTCTCTCTCACTGACCTGGCAGCCGGAGTATCACTCGAACATTTGTAGGATCAAGTCTCTGCCACAGACCCTCCTTAGTGAACTTGAGGAAAAGTCTCTTCCACGGACCCTCCTTGGTGAACGTCAGGGAGACACCTCTGCCACAGGCCCTCTCTGATTGTAGTTACGGAGGAGATCCTTCTTATGTGAATTACGCCTGTGTCTCCTTCCACTTGTCGCCCAGGTACCGACGGACGGGATTAATCCTTCAGTGTCTGGCTACCTTGATCCCCGGTGGTTTGTCGAGGCCCTTTTGGACTGCCAGCCCCTCAATGTCGCTCCTCAGACGGATTCCCCACCGTACAGCACTATAGCTTGGGATGCTCAAAGGTGGGAACCCAGTCGCTCACTGGGTCCCCGCTGCTACTCAAATGTTCCAGGCCAACGTGGCCCCGAAATCAGGAACACCGCGTGGCACGCACGCCCCAGCCAGGTAGGCCGGGGCGCCGTGATGTGGCCACCCTAAAGGTGGGTGCCACACTGAACGAAGAAGAACCCAGAACCAATGGCATCTGCCCCATAAATACCCTCCCCCAGCATGCACAGCGAGGCTAAAACCCTCCTGATTGGCTGCTGGGGAAGAGCACCCAAGCCCTGACTCCACTGCTGCCATCTACTGCACAGGGGTTGGAAGAACACCCCAGCACAGCAGAATGAGTCCACAGCACAGCCAAGCTGAGACGGGAGACCCTACTTTGCGCATAACAATTTGGATCAGAGTGTAACTACACTCTGATCTCCCTTTAAATTTAAACCGCACCGGTACTTAAAGTAACCAGGCGCTACATATAACCAGGCCCTATAGTAATGTCAGAGGCCACACCTGAGGCCCTGTGTTTATATAAGTTGACCACCAGTGTCATGGTCCATGAAATCTCTGCCAGAGAGTGACCAGTTTCTGATGCCTTCCTGGTTGGGTTTATGTTTTGATGACATTTTTGGTAATGGCAGCACAGTGGTTTGTGATAATGACTTATAGGGGTGTCCCTGTCAGACAGGATGTGTCTTGTCACCTGGGGATGATACATCAGTGTTGCAGCTCCTCGTACACAATCCTTGTACTGTGATAAGGAGAGAAGGAGTTATTGATCATGTAGGTTTAATCTCTAGGTTTTGATACTTATGGAGAGATTGATCTACAGATAGGAGGAGGAACACCAGCACAGGATGCTACAGCTAAACTCCAAGCCAACTGCTAAACGCACTGTTAAAGTGCATATATGAAAGCTGTTTTACCTGTCGGAGGTTTTGCAGTTGTGTTCTAAAAACCTGACTTTTCTCTGTTGCAGTTAATACAGCCAGGTCATCTTGCAGTGAAAGCGCAGAAACACACTAATGAACTCATCCCCTTGCATTTTACTCCATTCCGCACGCTCGCTGCTTGTCACCGGGTTTCACCCCCCCCGTTCGGTTCGCACCAGAACCTTCGAACGGACCGAACGTTCGAATTCAAAAGTGCTAATTTTAAAGCCTAATATGCAAGTTATTGTCGGAAAACGTCTTTGAGAACCCGGGTCTTGCCCCAGGGAACATGTATCAATAGAAAAATGTACTCCTGAAAAAACGACCGTTTTAAAAACTTTTTTTCCATTGATGCATGTTCCCTCGGGCAAGACCCGGGTTCTCAAAGACGTTTTCACAGGCAAACTATAGACACCCAGCAGGTACAATATTTAAAGGATTTTTTTTTTTTTACTTAAGCATCATTAAAATCACTGCTCCTGAATTAGGAGCAGTGATTTTAATGATGCTTAAATTAAAAAAAAAAAAAAAAAAAATTTTTTTTTTTTTTAAATATTGTACCTGCTGGGTGTCTATAGTATGTGCTATTTAAAAACGTTTTCACAGGCAATCACCTGCCTGCCAGTTAATTAGAAAGAACTGATCTAGCTAAACTATACAGTGTATAAATATATGTACAACACCTGGGATGTATATATATCCTCTACACACTGTAACATTAACTGACTAGCCCGCCCGCCTGCTCTATCTACCTGCAAAAAATGACACTCTCTCTGTCTCTCTCTGTTCTCTCTAACCATCGCCGCAACACACTACACAAGGCCGACCTGCAGGCGGCCTTTTATAGTGTGGGCGTGTACTAAACCCCCTGAGCCATAAGTCTTTCGCCAATTATGGCTCTCTGTTTTTTGCGTGCAGTGATTGGCCAAGCATATGGGTCATAGTGCATGCTTGGGCAATCATCAGCCAGCAATGCCGCAGTGAATTATGGGCCGTGGCGCGTCACTCGAATTTGGCGCGAACAACCCGTTTTGTTCATATTTCGACGAACGATCGAACATACGATGTTCGAGTCGAACATAGGTTCGACTCGAACTCGAAGCTCATCCCTACTTGTCATCACTTGTGCACATAGCACATATGACTGGCACCTTGTGCTGTCTTTCTCCCTTTCCCAGCCTGAGCTTTGCTGTACAGGTGGTTACAAGGACATGATACCAAGTCAAATGTATGTGCTTACACTTCTTGTGTTTAAAAATTACGGTTCATTCTTTTTTCATCTATAACTGCATTACTTGGTGTTTTTCTGTTTCACTGATCAGAGTTCATCTTTCAAGCCAAAAAATTAAAAGATTACATTGATTAGCCAATAAAAACTGCAAAACCAGCTTTTGCAGCAATATCCAGCTTTAGTCTAGATAATTCCCCTGCAGTACTCCTTTTTTTTTTGCTGCTGCTAGATGTTATTAGTCTCATGATGTGTGTCATTCAACCCACTTCTTATGAGCCCAGGTCCTCCTGAACTTGTTACTAGCCTGTGATTGGACAGTGAAAGTCGAAGTGGCAAAATGTTGAGCTTGATGTCTGTCACTCTGCTTTTTCCTCCTGTTTTTTGTTGGCTCAAAATAAGCAACCTTGTGCAGCTATTGTTTTATATATAGTAAATACAGTAATTGGACTATTTTAAAATTCCCGTTGAAGCAATTTTTTGATAATCTTTTAGCGCTACACCTTTTGTGTAATATATATACAGGGAGTGCAGAATTATTAGGCAAATGAGTATTTTGACCACATCATCCTCTTTATGCATGTTGTCTTACTCCAAGCTGTATAGGCTCGAAAGCCTACTACCAATTAGGCATATTAGGTGATGTGCATCTCTGTAATGAGAAGGGGTGTGGTCTAATGACATCAACACCCTATATCAGGTGTGCATAATTATTAGGCAACTTCCTTTCCTTTGGCAAAATGGGTCAAAAGAAGGACTTGACAGGCTCAGAAAAGTCAAAAATAGTGAGATATCTTGCAGAGGGATGCAGCACTCTTAAAATTGCAAAGCTTCTGAAGCGTGATCATCGAACAATCAAGCGTTTCATTCAAAATAGTCAACAGGGTCGCAAGAAGCGTGTGGAAAAACCAAGGCGCAAAATAACTGCCCATGAACGGGGGAAAAGTCAAGCGTGCAGCTGCCAAGATGCCACTTGCCACCAGTTTGGCCGTATTTCAGAGCTGCAACATCACTGGAGTGCCCAAAAGCACAAGGTGTGCAATACTCAGAGACATGGCCAAGGTAAGAAAGGCTGAAAGACGACCACCACTGAACAAAACACACAAGCTGAAACGTCAAGATTGGGCCAAGAAATATCTCAAAACTGATTTTTCTAAGGTTTTATGGACTGATGAAATGAGAGTGAGTCTTGATGGGCCAGATGGATGGGCATGTGGCTGGATTGGTAAAGGGCAGAGAGCTCCAGTCCGACTCAGACGCCAGCAAGGTGGAGGTGGAGTACTGGTTTGGGCTGGTATCATCAAAGATGAGCTTGTGGGGCCTTTTCGGGTTGAGGATGGAGTCAAGCTCAACTCCCAGTCCTACTGCCAGTTTCTGGAAGACACCTTCTTCAAGCAGTGGTACAGGAAGAAGTCTGCATCCTTCAAGAAAAACATGATTTTCATGCAGGACAATGCTCCATCACACGCGTCCAAGTACTCCACAGCGTGGCTGGCAAGAAAGGGTATAAAAGAAGAAAAACGAATGACATGGCCTCCTTGTTCACCTGATCTAAACCCCATTGAGAACATGTGGTCCATCATCATAAAATGTGAGATTTACAAGGAGGGAAAACAGTACACCTCTCTGAACAGTGTCTGGGAGGCTGTGGTTGCTGCTGCACGCAATGTTGATGGTGAACAGATCAAAACACTGACAGAATCCATGGATGGCAGGCTTTTGAGTGTCCTTGCAAAGAAAGGTGGCTATATTGGTCACTGATTTGTTTTTGTTTTGTTTTTGAATGTCAGAAATGTATATTTGTGAATGTTGAGATGTTATATTGGTTTCACTGGTAAAAATAAATAATTGAAATGGGTATATATTTGTTTTTTGTTAAGTTGTCTAATAATTATGCACAGTAATAGTCACCTGCACACACAGATATCCCCCTAAAATAGCTAAAACTAAAAACAAACTAAAAACTACTTCCAAAAATATTCAGCTTTGATATTAATGAGTTTTTTGGGTTCATTGAGAACATGGTTGTTGTTCAATAATAAAATTAATCCTCAAAAATACAACTTGCCTAATAATTCTGCACTCCCTGTGTGTGTGTATATATATATATATATATATATATATATATATATATATATATATATATATATATATATATATATATATATATATATATATATTACACAAAAGGTGTAGCGCTAAAAGATTATCAAAAAATTGCTTCAACGGGAATTTTAAAATAGTCCAATTACTGTGCAATCCAAGTGGTAATGAGAAATCTTGTTAGGGATCCTCCACCAACAGGTACACACACGTCTCCTGCTGTCCAGTGGACCACTAGATACATAAATCACTTTCGCTTGTTACAACTCTAATTACTTAAACGCCAAACATCAGAACTCCTTCACCCTCAAGCAAACTCCGCTTCATAGGGGCTCCAATGGAAATAAAGTTCCAACAAGACAAAGAGACACCGCATAGTGCAGTATGTTCAATTAAAGTTTTAATTAAAATCACAAAAACACACTCACTATGTGTAAGATAAAAACACATATACATCACTAGTAAGCTAGGAACGTTTCCTAACATCAAGATGGCTGACCTCCATATGTGGTCATGTCACGTGATCCAGCTCCACCCAACGTGTTTCGTCGTAGACATCATCAGGGGCGTTGTCTCACGTGTACTCAAAGGGGTTGTAAATCTACGTCTTTTTTTTTCACCTTAATGCATCCTATGCATTATGCCGCGTACATACGATCAGATTTCTTGTTGGGAAAACTGTCATGTTTTCTCTTGGATGAGAAAATCGGCCGTGTGTAGGCTCTCCAGCAGTTTTCCTGACGAGAATCACAACAAGAAAATTTAGAACATGGTCTAAATTTTTCTCGTCGCGAATCGCTGCGGTTTTTTTGATCGGCAGTTTTCATATAGGGAAACAAAAAACCTGTCGGGAAAACCAGTCGTATGTACACGGGGGTAAAAGGGCCGAAGCCGGTCCTCGGTTTTCCTGTCAAGTTTCTTGGAGGTGTTTTCACCGCCGAGAAACTCGATCATGTGTACGCGCATTAAGGTGAAAAAACACCTTGCAGTGTTCGGCCCTCCGTTTTACTTACCTGAGCCCCGAATTTCCATGGGCGTGACCCCGTGTTGCTCTCTCCACTGGTTCTCGGCTCTTTATTGTATAGATTGATAGCAGCACAACCATTGACTCCCGCTGCTGTCAATCAAATCCAATGACACGGGCGATGGGGGGCGGGGCTGGCTCATACACTCGGCTTCTATGGACGCTGAGTGTGTGACACAGGAGCGCGCTTGCAAGGTAACCCCCCTCGGGAGAGGGCTTCCCAGAGGGAGTTATCTAATGCGGGGAGGAGCCGCGAGAGCCACCATGGCACCCCAGGAGAGGTGGATCCGGGCCACTCTGTGCAAAACAAACTGCATACTAAGTATGACATGTTTGTTGTTAAAAAAAAATAAAAAATAGGTGAGTTCATATAGCTGCAGCGTCTCCATTTACTAAACATGAATTGTGTGCTCCAGGGAACTCCAGACACATAAACAAGCCCTGTATGGGCCTCTGTGCCCCTGTGAATGAGGCCAAAAGGGGAACAGTCCTTTCAAATCAAGGACAATTGGGAGTTCTGTATGAGGCATCAATGCGATGGGGCCAGGATAATGAAGACTTGCAGCACTGGATATAAACGAATGGTGGAGCCGATGCCGTCAAGTATACATCTCTGGTGGGGCAAAAAATAATGGAATGCATTTATTTAGGGTTGCACGGATACCGAGCATTTGCGAGCGTACTTGTGTGGTGCGATTAAGCCCATAAAAAATGAATGGACTCGAATCACAGTGCAAAAGTTTGCATGCAATTTGAACAGGAATTCAGTGCAACTCCTTTTCCAAATTCATGCGGTTTACTACACCGCTCCTGTGTGAACCCAGGCTTGTCATAGTGACTTCAGCTTGGGTTCACACAGAAGCAGTGCAAGAAACTGCATGCAATTCAGACATGAATTGCTCCAAATTTCTGTTAGTTGCATGATTTCTTTGCAGTGCCATTCATTTTTTATGGGCTCAAATTGTACCGCAAAGGTAACAACGGTACTCAGTATCGGCAAGTACTTCACTGAAAATATCGGTACTCGGTATCATTGCAAACCTACATTTATCCTTTAACCATTCTCTACTTTATCCAACAGTTTTGGCTTTATACACCCCATCGTTGGTTTCTTTTTATATGGAGCAGAGTTTTACAAGAGTGATGTTGTCTTTAGTCTTCATCAGGGTATATGTGAGTCTGGATGGTGTGGGGTTTGTGAACCCGAGTGTAAACGAGTGATGCACCGGCCACTGAAAATGTGGCTTTTAGCGCTGTGGCGTAAGAAAAAACGGCTACCCATAATGCCAATGGTTATGCCGCTATTTTACCATGCTTATGGTGCGTTTTTTCTATAGATCATGTGACTCAAAAATGCGTCAAAATGCAACACGGATGCATTTTTGATGTGTTTCTGTGTTTTCAATGGGGAGGTGCATTCTTGGTGCAAACAAAAATGCAGGAATTTTACCAACGCTTCAAACGGTGCCGATAATGGCAGACAACTATTTCGTATTCATTGCCTGGTCTGAGTCTCGATTTCAGCTGCGACATTAAGATGGTAGGGTCAGAATGTGGCGTAAACAACATGAAAGCATGGATCCATCCTGCCTTGTATCAACGGTACCGGCTAGTGTTGGTGATGTGGGGATATTTTATTGGCACACTTTTTTTTAAACGCCACGGCCTACCTGAGTATTCTTGCTGACCAGTGCCGATCCTGATCTCCCTGGGGGCCTAAGCAAAATGGCATGTCACATTAAGCTTGAGAGAAGCGGGGGGCTGCCGACAGTGACATGTCAGCGGGGGGGTGCTGACTTCTTACCTCTTCTCCCATGCAGCCAGCGAGTTGAGAAGCGGGGCGAGGGGCCGAAAATGACTTCTCGCCAGGCGGGGTCTCTAGTAATTTGGGGGTCTCCGCAGCTTTGTGGGGCCCTAAGCAGCTTGCATAGTGAGCCTATAATGGGATCGGCCCTGTTGCTGACCATGTCCATCCCTTTATGACTACAGTGTACCCATCTTCTACTGATGGCTCCTTCCAGCAGGATAATGCACCATGTCACAAAGCTTCAATAATCTCACCACTAGTTTCTTAAACATGACAATGAGGTCACTGTACTCCAATGGCCTCCACAGTCACCAGATCTCATCCAATAGAGCACCTTTGGGATGTGGAGATTGATTTGCATCATGGATGTGCAGCCGACAAATCTGCAGCAAATGCGTGATGCTATAATGTCACCATGGACCAAAATCTCTGAGGAATGTTTCCAACACCTTGTTGAATCTATCAAAGAATGAAGGCAGTTCTGAAGGCAAAAGGGGGTCCAACCCGGTACTAGCCAGGTGTACCTGATAATAAATTGGCCAGTGAGTGTATACTGAACATTATGTGTGGCCTTTTGGTGATGTTGGGGCCACATTTGAGGCCCCCTTTAGGGCATAAGTTGACAACCACTGCTGTAGACTCTAGTGTAGTCTCCTTTTTGTCATTTCTCCCCTCATGACTCTTCTGTGGCGGGAAAAGGAACGCAGGCCTTTATAGGCCCCAAAACAAGGCCAAAATCGCAGGGAATGAGTCTGGGACTGAGTTCCATGTATGACCCGATACATTTCACCCACAGCTCAGGGTCAGGAGGTCATAGCTTCTGAGAATTCAGATTCTGAGTCACAAAATTCTTCCAGCAATTTGGAAACAACGTCAGAACAATGTGGGTGAGTGTGGCTGAGAGTTGCAGCTATCACGTGCCACACTGAGCACATGTCATAATAAAGCTTCTTTCGTTAAAGCAGACATTGCGTTTAAATGACAAGGTCTGCTTATTCAAGGTGCCCCTTCTTGCCTTAAGGGTCCATTCCATGTGCTGAGCACAGGTGAACACGTATGTCTTGATACAAGTTGGCTTTCTGTGTTGTAGTGTGTTGCGTTTTAACATGTATTTTTTGCCTCACTTCCTGAAACATTTAATGTAAAGGGTCTACAGTGGAGGAGCCAAACTTGTGGGGAATTGCTGCATTGAAAAAAAGTGTGGCTTACACTACACTCCCCTTGACACTTCTGTGGTGGGATTAGGAATGCAGGCCCCTATACCCTCCAAAACATGGCCGGATTCACTGGGGATCAGGCTGGGACTGATTCCATTGATGTATTATCTGGTACATTTCACCCACAGCTCGGACCTGAGGAGGTCAAAGCTTCTGGGGTTTCTGTCCTGAGAGCATGTTCCTCAGTGAGCTTTCATAGATAGCTCTCAGTCTCTCGTCACTCACATAATGCATATGTGTGGCAACAAAAAGGGAGGGCTTTAATGCCCCCCCCCCCCCATGTTCTTTGAAATGGGTCATTATGAAGGATACCAGTGCTGGGCGGGAGGGGGTTAAATGTTGGATTGATGGGGGAAGCCTGCAAGGATTGTTATGAATTTTCTCAGATTTAGCTTTAAACCACTGTTCAAACTGAATGCAGCTTTGAAATTGTGCGACTTCACATGAAATTGCACAATTTCAAAACCGTAGGTCAGTGCAACTTAGCTGACATCTGTGCGACTTTATGCAAGTCACACCTGAAATCGCAAAAAAAAAAACGGTGTGGCACCGCAAAGCTGGCTTTGCACCGATTTGAACAGTTGCATTGCCGACAATAGGTTCACAACTTGTCATGGGATTTGACAGGTCCAAACGCGTGACAAATCACACCCTGTTATGCAACAAGTTGCACCGGTGTGGACGGGGGATAATGCTTATATGAAACATTAGTGATCAGGTAAATACTCCATTCTTGTCTAGGACAATGTTTCTCAACTCCAGTCCTCAAGGCGCCCCAGCAGGTCATGTTTTCAGGATTTCCCCCAGATGAAACGGCTGTGGTAATTACTAAGGCAGTAAAACTGATCGAATCGCCTGTGCAAAATAATGAAAATCCTGAAAACATGACCTGTTGGGGTGCCTTGAGGACTGGAGTTGAGAAACACTGGTCCAGGAAACCATTTAAAAGCAGATTGACTTTTCTTATCCCTTGCTCCCTCCCCTCCCCTCCCAGCAGACAGCGCTCTCCTCTTCCCTCTGACACCCCAAGTTGTGGGAGGGCTCCCTCCCAGCATCCCCACTTTACAATGCAGGACTGTTGGCCCTGCATAGTACATGATGACATCAGAGTGTAACCAACAGTCTGCTGAGAAAAGGTTTCGGAGGACCAGCCGCACAGAGGAGGAGGAAACTTACAGGAAATAAGGTTAAAAAGAGATGTCTTTATGGCGCAAGTAGTGTATGGGTAACTTCCTTATTGCAAAGAAAGAAACACTGTGTTGCATAACCATGAGTCAAATAAACCAGGTATGTAAATCAAGTATTCTTAATTTCACAAGTTGCAGCTCCTCCAGAGAGATGGAAGAAATGTATTACTCAAGACCTAAAAACACACACAGTGGAGGGTGCCATCTAAGTGCAGCATTCAAACATTTATTGTATAATAAAAAATTGTCAACTCACATTAAGTAAGTTTCTGAAGGCTGTAGAGTATAAAAGAATTGGGGCATCCAGGTAACCGGGGCTCAAGTCATGCGGGAACGTGTGGGAACGGAGTTCCTGCACTTTTTTTCACAGCAGGAACGCAGTTCCCTTTGCAGGACTAGAGCGGCCGAGCCGCCCGAGCCAATCCTTCACTAAGCGGCGATGCCCAGCTCATGTCACTGTCAGGGGCAGGCGAACCTTACTAATCCTTTGTTACTGGCCGCTTCCTGTATATGGAGTCATCGGGTAGTGTGCGGGTTTTTCGTCACTTCCTCAATGACGCAATGTCTCCTAGGAGCTTTTGTCATTGTTCCCAGGAGACATTGCGGAGGTCTGCCGCGAGTTATCGCGGTATTTAGAAAGAACTTGCGGCATCAAGGAAGTGACTGAATACCCGCACACTACCCGATGAATCCATATACAGGAAGCGGGCAGTAACCTAAAGGATTACTAAGATACAGTGGATCGAAAAAAAAAAAAAAAATGTGGTTTAGTAATTATGCATATGAGCGTATCATTTTTTTATTTTGGTGGGGGAGTGGATCTTGGGTGGGAGTTCCCACACTTTTTTCCCCAGGACTTGATCCCTGCAGATAACCCTGTAACAGAGTCATCCAGTCCAAGAATTGTGCAGCACTGTCCCTGCCTAGATAGGCATAGGGAGCTCAGAGCACTTTCTGGTCGGGAGGAGACTCCAAAGGAACCCAATAAATGATGTCAGATGCCGGGGGACATCCAAGAGATGTAGCCTCAAGTTAGGTCTTGACACAGAAGCAGAAACGTGTAGCCATTCTCCCTGGACGTCCCCCGGTTCTGACCTCATCCATTGGGTTCCTCTGAAATCTCCTCCCGACCAGGAAGTGCTCTGGGCTTCCTATGCCCGTCCTGATTTCTTATGTTCTACACCAGGGGTAGGCAACCTCGGCCCTTCAACTGTTTTGAAACTACAAGTCCCATGAGACATTGCAAGACCCTGACAATAACGGGCATGACTCCTGGAAGGAGAGGCATGATGGGACTGGAGGGCTGATGTTTCCTACTCCTGCTCTACAGCCTTCACGAACTTACTTCATGTGAGTTGCCAATTTGTTTTTTTATTAGACCATCAATGTTTAAATGTGGCACTTAAATGGTGCCCTCAGTTGTGTGCCCTTTTTTTATGTCTCGGTTCAGAGATTTTTTCCATCTCTGGAGGAGCCGCATCTTGTAAAAGGAAGCATACCTGATTCACATACCTGGTTTATTTGTCTCATGGTTATGTATCCCAATATTTTTTTTTCCCTCTGCAATAAGGAGGTTACCCATAATTGATTAAATGTTTTAATAATGCACTTGGATGGCATCCTCCACTATATGTGTGTTTTTTTTTTATTTTTTATGTATTGATACAAGATGAACAAAACTTATTTTTGATGTTCCCCTAGGCAACAATGTACATTTAACCCTAGCAGTGCGGGGGAGCCCCACTACCAGGGTAGTTTCAGATATTTCTGGGGTTCAGCTTTAATGTTTGTATGAAATAAAATATTTACTATTAAAGAAACCAACATCCGTTTTTCATATCCGTCTTCTCGAACTTGAACAGCATATATTTCTTTCTCGAACCTTCCTGCCCACTCTTACTTTTCCCACTCACTGCCTGACAGCCTAATTGGCCTATTGGGTAATACATATGGCTCATTTTATATCTTGACATCTAATACAAGCACATGGTTAGGTCTACAATGTAACTGCCCCGCTGTGTATAGGAGACATGCTTTCTTCTTTTATGTCATCAGTCGGTGTGAGGATCATAGGAAATAGGTCTGTTTGTTTTGCTTACTTGTGGCCTTTTTATCCTTTTGCGGACCGCACAACACTTAAATGTGGTGGCAAGAAAGGTGGGCTTTTAATGCCCAGTCGCAACACACATATGTGTCCTCCACAGTGGCATGAGGTTGCGTGTTGACTGATCGCTCCCAGCACACTGACAGAGGTATCACCAACAGCTCATGGTCACAGCTTCTGGTTGGGAACCATTGGGATAGGTTCCCAATAATGTGACCGATGTGAGAGCCAATCACATTGGTCACATGATACATAAGCCTTATGCCGCGTACACACGATCACTTTTTGTGATGGAAAAAAAACGTAATTTTATCTCGCGAAACAAAACGACGTTTTTCAAACGTCATTTTAAAAAACGTCGTTGCCTACACACCATCGTTTTCTGAAAATGCTCTTGCAAATCGCGGTTACGTACAACACGTTCGACGGCACTCTGTTCCATTGAAGCTCTGTCTCATAACTTGCTTCTGAGCATGCGCTGGTTTAAAAACGTCGTTTTGCCCACACACGATCATTTTTTATGACACAAAATACGACATTTTGAAAAACGACATAAAAAATTCAAGCACGTTCAAAATTTTTTTTTTTTGTCGTTTTTCAGAAGACTTAAAACAACGTTTTGCCCACACACGATCATTTTAAATGACGTTTTTTAAAACGTCCTTTTTTTTTTTCATCACAAAAAGTGATCGTGTGTACACGGCATTAAAGTGGATGTAAACCCACTCTCATTCTAAATTCTGCTATGATCACTAACATCCAGTCAAAATCCAAAAACGTAACCACATGACTTCAGAAAAGGAGTGGGGGTGGGAATTAAAAAATAATGCCTGTCTCCAGGTTAGTGCATGAGATATGTAAATAACCTGTCACTCACAGCAAGGGGGCGTAATGGACTATGGTTTTTCTCTGTAAGGCCGTTTTATTTCACTGAACAATAAAAGAGGATTGCTCAGAGCTGTATTAATTCTGTGTGGCAAGACTGGGCACAGATGATAGGAAATCTTATACTGTACATTGTGACATAAAAAAAAAATCGGGTTTACATCCACTTTAACACCTCCCTGCCACTAAAGCCCACAATGGGGTTTAACCACTTAAGGACCGCCTAGCGCCGATATACGTCGGCAGAATGGCACGGCTGGGCACAATCACTCACGGTACCTGTACGTGATTGTTTAATGCCCAATCGCGGGCTCGCGCCCGCGACCCGGTCCGAAGCTCCGTGACTGCGGCCGTGGGACCCGCGGACCCGATCGCCGCCTGAGTCCCGTGATCGGTCCCCGGAGCTGAGGAACGGGGAGAGGTGTGTGTGTGTGTGTGTGTGTAAACACACCTTCCCTGTTCTTCGTTGTGGCGCTGTCATTGATCGTCTGTTCCCTGATATAGGAAACATAACCCCTTCATCGCCCCCTAGTGGTTAACTCCCAAACTGCAACTTTCATTTTCACAGTAAACAATGCATTTTTATAGCATTTTTTTGCTGTGAAAATGACAATGGTCCCAAAAATGTGTCAAAATTGTCCGATGTGTTCCCAATAATGTCGCAGTCATGAAAAAAATCGCTGATCGCTGCCATTAGTAGTAAAAACAAAATAATTAATAAAAATGCAATAAAACCATCCCCTATTTTGTAAACGCTATACATTTTGCGCGAACCAATCGATAAACACTTATTGCGATTTTTTTTTTTTTTTTTTTTCTTTACCAGAAATAGGTAGAATACGTATCGGCCTAAACTGAAAAAAACTTTTTTTTATATATTTTTGGGGGATATTTATTCTAGCAAAAAGTTAAAAATATTGCAATTTTTTTTCAGAATTTTCGCTCTATTTTTGTTTATAGCGCAAAAAATAAAAACCGCAGAGGTGATCAAATACCACCAAAAGAAAGCTCTATTTGTGGGAAAAAAAGGATGCCAATTTTGTTTGGGAGTCACGTCGCACGACCGCGCAATTGTCAGTTAAAGCAACGCAGTGCTGAATCGCAAAAAGGGGCCTGGTCCTTGACCTGCATTTTGGTCCGGGTCTTAAGTGCTTAATAATGCAGTAGTGATGTTTTGACAAATTCAGAAAACCCACAGCAGCCTATCAAAATGTATCCTTTGTCAGCAAAATTGTGGTTAAAACAGGTGGTGAGGAGGCCTCGGTATCCTCCTAAATGGTGATCCGAGTCTAAACCTACCCTAGATCTTGCTGACAATCTCTCTTGCGGTCTACGGGGGTTTTGTAATATGTGTGCGCATTTGTCTAATTTTGGTGCTCAAAACCCAAATAAAGCGCCTTGGAATATGCTGGTATGGGGTTGTGTTACAAAGACCAGAATCTGGAAGAACCGCTTTTAGTCGGAGGTTTCGCTCTCCGCACCGCCCTCTTTCCTTGGTTTGAAAAGCCAGTAATAGTAAAATGACTGTTCCTTGACGCGCTGGTTGTTGTGTTGTATTGCGAAGGCTGAGGATGCCGGTGACTCACAGAGCAGGACTCCCAATATAAACCTGCCGGGGAAAATTGCTTGAATTCATTAGTGGGAATGTGCAGCTCTGCAATGAATTTGGCGAATGAACGTCAAATGAAATGGATCTATTATGTCTCTGATGCCGGAGCCTTCGAAGATGGAGTCAAAGAAAAATTACTGACAATCATATCGCACAAAACGATTTAACGCTCGCAATTTTGTCTTCTAAAAAGGCTTGTTAGGTGGCCATAATACTCAATGTTTGTCTTCAGTACAGTGGGCAGTGGTGGCCCGTCCATAAGGGGTGCATGGGTGCGCCCCCCTAATCAATGCACCCAGCCCCTAACCTACATGCAGAGCACCAGACGCATGGATTTCAATGTGTTTTTTTTTTTAAGCGCATGAATAAAACCTGAGGCTCGTATTGTCTTCAAAATGGGTGCGATCAGGCCACAGAGTATTTCCCCCCCGAGCAGGCCCGGATTTCCCACAAGGCCAGGCCTCAGGGCGGCAGGGTGCCAAGGGGTGGCAGTGGCATGGAGTCCCCCGACGGCCGTAACATACAGTTGAGGGCGGTAAGTTGCTGTGTGGGAGAATTGAGTGGGGGAATCCGCTCGCTCGTTAAGTGATTACGGCGTTGTCGTCAAAATCACTTGTCAAATGTGTGCTGCTGTCCGTTCTCCCCTACCCCCACATACCTTTCTCCGCTTGCTCTGCCTTCGGGACTCCTCCGTCCTCCCCCCAGCCGCCGAGTCTGTCTCCTGTCCCTGCCGCCGATGTACACCGTGAGAGGAGTGAGCTGTGCTCTTCCCATCTCAGCTGTGACAGGAGTTCTAGCACAGTGCTAGGACTTCTGTTTTGGAGGTGACAGGGTAAATAAAGAGAACCTGTCACCTGCAATTGCTATCTCGCAGGGAATTGTTTTCTCCTGTGTGATAGCAATAAAGTTAAGTGAATTTTTTTTATAAAAAATAATAATAATTAAATTAAAAAAGTAAGTAAAGAATAAGAAAAATAATATTCAAAATAATAAGAATATTACACAAAAATAAAAACAAGTAAACAACAAGCTAAAAATTAAATTAATAAAAAAAAAGTGCTAAAGTTAAAAAAAAAATAATAAAAATATTTGAACTAACCGTCCCCTCCGGTTGCCATTCTCCGTTTGATTTGGGGGGGGGGGGGGTCGGTTGGCGGGGAGGGGGTGCATTGTGGAACCTGGCCTTGGGGCGGCAGGGAGAGCAAATCTGGCCCTGCCCCCGAGCCCACCAACTGGTGTGACAATAGCGAATTAATATTCACTATTGTCTGCCTGATTGCTTCTCCTCTCGCCCAATCGGAGGAGAATCGTATTGGCCGCTGAAGGAAGGAGAAGGGAAGCTGCCGTGAAGCCCGAGATGCAGGGTAAAGCCAACGACCTTCCGGGGGGGGGGGGGGGAGTGTTGAGTGAGGGGCCAACTGACCGGCGGGTGGCATTGGGATGTCTTGTTTGCCACCCCCCCCCCCCCCAATCACCTTCTGACTCTAAGGCTGGCGTTACATTTATTCACATTTTTTAATTCAAATTATTTCTTTAGATTTGCCTTCAACAACGTAGTGCAAGGGTCTGTTTGATTGCATACAATCTGAAAGTGTTTAGGTTTGACCTCCATATGGTTTTGGTAAATCTAAAGGAAAATTATATCATGTATGGCCAGTTTGACAGCTTGTTCAGTTAAGCTTTGACAAAAAAAACCTGGAAGCTGATTGGCTTCTATGCAGAGCCTTCAGTGCACACCTTTTTGATCCATTGAAGTTAACCCCCCCCCCCCCCAAAAAAAAAATGTCATGCCAAATGTGGCATATACGGGGGTGAGGAATGCTTAAAGGGGAAGTTCCACTTTTGGCTGGAACTCCACTTTAATGCTCAAGCGCAGGGAAAAAAAACAACCTTGTAAAGGAAAAATAAATCTATAAAAAAAAAAAAAAAAAATACACCAAAGTGAAAAAAAAAAAATTTTTTTAAAAAAAAATTAAAAAACGAGGCAGTGCTGCAACCTTAAATCTTCAAAATACATAAATAAAAAATTTGTTGCGCTCCCACCAAAAACAAAATAAATAATATTAGAAAAAGAGTATGAATTTAAAAAAAATTATATATATATATATATATATAAAAAAAAAAAACTGTCAGACGCGCCCCTAAGAGCAGCGTCAAAAATGTCTAGTGTGTATGAGGCTCTCCTAAGAGAAATACAGGAACTGCCCTTGGAAACCTATTTTCCAAAAATGCTAGTTGCCTGGCTGTTGTGTTGCTCCTCTGGCAGTAATTTGAAATGCATGTTATAAATGCCACTTACCTAACCATGCAGCAGCCATTGATCAATCTGGCTCAGTGTCCCTTATTTTTTGTATGCAAGACTGATGTATGTTCAGCTTTAAATCACTTAAAATGTGTCTCGACCAAACTATTTTTTATTTTTTTTTGAGAATAGGGAAAGATTGGAGCCCCTGTTTTGCTTTTTACTTCTGTCTAGTATCCTGTAGTGATGTAGACGCTGGCAGGAGGCACCACAGCGGAGACCTGTTATCCAGCATAATGGGAAAGGTCTGATTGCAGTGGCAAAAGCTCTGAAAGAGAATTAGGAATGACTTTGCCACCCACCAGACACTCGGCCAAGTACAGTATTTTTTACAGTAGTTGCTGGTCCAATTATTTTTATACCAGTAACGAGGTCATCACATAGAGCTGTACTGCAACTCCCAGTAACGTGCATGAAAGGGTAGCTCTAGGCCCGTGACCCTGCAAGCCAGGGAGCCAACCATACAATGGAAATCAGGGACGTTATGAAACCCGAAAGAGAAGAAGCTGAAGACCATGTAAATCCTACCTTCAGCTTAATAATTTTAAAAGAGAAGTATTTTTTATTTTTTTTGTTTGTTTTTCAGACTCAAACTTGCCTCAGTGGAGGCAGCATCAGTCCGATACTGCATCTGTCCCCCGCCGGCTTGAAGGCTGAAAACCGAGTGATCAAACACTGCCAATCACTCAGTTCTTAGGGCTCCCTGAGCAGAGAGATGCTCCTAAAGCTCCCTGGGGTACTGGGTAGTAGAGGGGGGTGAGAGCAGCCGGCTCAGGCTCTCAGCAGCTCGCTGAGAGCCTGAGCCGGGTGCCAGTCCAAGCATGTGAATGGATCATTGCTTAATTTTCGTGATCTTGCCCAGGCCTGGACCCAGTAGCGTATCTAGGGTATGGCAGCCATGGCAAGTGCCATAGGGATTGGGGCGGCAAAAAGCCACCCCCCTGCATGAAAAAAAAAACACCTGTCCTCCCGTGGCCGCCTCCCGCACTAATGTAGCTCCCGGGGGCCACGTCCACCCTGCTGAAGCGTGGCGCCGGGACAGTAATTGCTAATTATTTCTCCTTCTGCCTGGGGAGGGGAGTGACAGGTGGACAGGTTTACCGTGGCTGCGCTTGATGGGCACAGTGGCTGCACTTGATGGATCAGCACCAGCTTCCAGTGGTCCCCAGTGTCTCTCTCTGTCTCCGCCGTGACCCTGGTTATCTGAAAGATGGGTTTCAAATGTTTTGACAAGGACGCAGTTTCAGTGCTTGCCATAGGCGCCATTTTCACTAGATACGTCTCTGCCTGGACCAGCTCGGTGACGTCAGTTGATAGTGGGCTTCAGGGTACTGCTGTGATCCAGGTGTTAATTTTGGCAGTTTTTGGACTAAAATGGCATTTTAGTTTTAGTCCCGCCGATTGGCTCCCGCTGTGTGCTGGGAGCCGAGAGTTCCCAGCACACAACGGGGGGGGGGGGGGGGGGGGGCGACAGGATGTCGCAAAAAAAAACGACTTTTGCCCGAGACTGGGGGCCTGAAGTGGGTGCAGATACCGGTCTTTAGACAGGTATCTGCACTTGGTTTTTGTTTTTTGTATTTGGGGATGTTGTCTTGTCTTGTTTAGTCCAGTTTTGTTTGTCTTGACCTGTCTTGTCATGTCTAGTCTTGTCTTGCCCAGTCCTGTTTTGTATAGTCTTTTTGAACAATATATGGAAACAAAAATATATCAGAAATTGATTAGATGAAATAACTATATTACTTATCTGAACACATCAACGTCTGTATCATATTCTATAATGTATTGTCATAATATAATAAAATCAGAATGAACTGAAAGGTGTCAATTGTGACACCGGAGGGGGGGAGGGATCCGATAAGCGGATCTTCACTTTAGGGTGGAGATCCGCTTTAAGTTACTCAACTAAAATGTTTTAGTAGACAAAATTAACACTGAATATAACTGAAGCTCAGAGCCACTTCACGGCACCTCTGTATTATCTGCAGTCCTAACTCAAAATTGTGAAGGCTCCATAGAAGAAGCATAGACATGCATTATAATGGATAGGCAGAGGGCTGTTGAGCCTGGAGGGAACCCGCTCCTCCTTAAAGATGGGATAAAAATCACACTTCTGAGTAGACTGTAACCATTGAAACAATTTATTATATCTATTTTGACCTTGTAATAAAAAGATGGGCTCCATCTGAATTTCATCGTCTAGAGTTTTGCTGTGGCTTTTTGTGAGGCTTTTTTTTGACGTCTCATCTTAATGCACCCAAAATAAGTATAACTAAAGGCCATTTTTTTTTTCTAGTTTTGAATAGAGTGGAGTGGGATTAGAATGCGTGTAAGTTTATATTGTTGTTGTGCCCACATTGAGGAGATTCCCCCTTTCTTTTTGCCCTTTTTTTTACCATTTTGAAAATAAAATTAAAGCCCGCATTTTGGGTTTTCACTAGAAAAGTAATATGGTAGAGGGAAAATCTTCCAATAAGGACACAAGTGTCACAGAACCCTGTCGCACTCCGCTTGAGTGCTTCTGTCAGTACACCGCTTCCTCCAGTCTGAACATCAGAGATCAGATATTATAGCCAAACGTACAACACTAGCTGACACTAGCTTGTAGGAACATGGAATGTTTTATTGGACAAGAATACAGGCTTTTTATACACTTGAGAAGGAGGTCCTGATCATATATTATTACCCTAACAATACAAACTGTAACCAGAAACATAAATTTAACATGAGCTAATTAACTAGTCATTTAACCAGCCTAGGTGACTCGGAGGCCTGACCTTTCAGGTCAGACTTGTTGCCTTCTAGCTCAGAAGACACAATCTACATGATCATAAGTATAAACACAGGACACCTTCATACAATAGCAGGAGCCCCCAGTAGCAGACGGACCATCTCCCACATTGTACAGAGACCAATGTGATCAGCTCTTTCAATTAACACTAATGGTTCAGAATAAAAAAAAACAGAGATAGTCTTTGTATATTTCCTGGGAGATATTGTGGATAAATGTTATTATTCAATTTTAAGTAATCCAAGCCACATTCTCAATGTCCACTAAATAGCTATCTATCATTTTCTTGGTCACCCTGTGCCCCTAATAGAAACAGGAGGTGCATAGGGACCTGAAACAAAGGTTCCCCTAACAGACCAGGGCCCATAGGCGGTAGACAAGAGGCTAGTGTTCAGTCCCCTCCAAAAGCCTCTGTCACAACAATTTTTTGTGATCCCCAGGTAATTCCTTTAATTTGCAGGGATTTCCTCTCGCTTCCTGTTTTACTATGGGACAGGAAGTGAAGGGAAATCTCCACAATGGGACACAGATGGCGAAAAAAATAATAATAATCTGACGGGTTATAACCCTCCCTTTAATTCAGTCCGGGAGTACCCAAGTGGTAAAAGACGTATCTGCTGCACATAGCCTGAACAACATTCACATTAATGTTAAGACGGACAAATGTTACCAATCATCAGATCCCCATGTAATGTCTATCTCTCCAGATCCAGAAAGCCATACAATGCTGTGGTCCGCGTAGTGTTTCTGAATCTACCAAACCTTCCAACTCTCTTCTGTATAAACAAGCTTTTCCACTTCTGTTAAGACACTGCTGGTTTCAGATCCTCTTCATGGGGTCCCTTCCCAATGGCATTTTATAGCACTTGGGTAAGTTCGACTCGGGTCACTAAGGTTATTAGTCATGAAGGTGAAGAACAACTTGTTGGACTGACCTTTCCAAATGAATGGGGCAAAGATCAAGAATTCCTAAAGCAGGTTATGTAGACAGCCCGGTATAACTGGGTGAAAGCTCATGTGCTTAAGGCAAACATTTACATTGAGTACGTCCATGTTTTTATTGCATGCTTTAAACTGGCTATTTCAAATAAATCTGTAAGTCATACCTTTTTTGTAATTTTAACTGTTGGAACAGTATTTGTTTTTCAACCTTGTATTAAAGTGGTTGTAAACCCTCGTGTTTTTTCACCTTAAAGTGGAGGTTCCACCAATTTTTTTTTTTTTTTTTATAAACGCCAGCAGCTACAAATACTGCAGCTGCTGACTTTTAAAATATGGACACTTAATTGTCCAGCGCACCCGCTATGTCGGCAGCTGCTCGGCAATCACTCGTCCCTCAGCCGCACCCGCCGCCATCTTCGGTGAGGGAATCGGGAAGTGAAGCGTTGTGCGCCGTCACTGGTCCCCTCTCTCTCCTGGGAACAGTGTGTTTCCCAGGAGACAGCGGGGGTGTAGGAAGGGGAGTATGAGTCTATTCCCAGGAGTGGGTGCAAATACCCGTCTTAGACAGGTATCTGCACCCCCCTCCCCCCTGAAAAGTGCGAAATGTGACACTGTGGGGGTGGGTTCCGAAAAGCGGAATTTCCATTTTTGGGTGGAACTCGGCTTTAAGATGGGGGAAAAAAAAACTTGACAGTCACCGGCATTTTACTTAAGCCCCAAATTTACATAGGCGGGGACGCGCTGTCCCTCTCTCCACGGGGTACTGGGTCTTGATTGGATAGATTGAGTGCAGAGCAGCCATTGGCTCCCGCTGCTGTCAATCAAATCCAGTGACGCGAGCACCAGCGGCGGGGGCCGAGTCATACATTCGGCGGCTTTGGACACCGAATGAATGACACAGGAGTGCACCTGCACGGTAACCCCCGGAAGAGCGCTTCTCCCAGTGAGGGTTATCTGATGCGGGGAGGAGCCGCCAAGGGACCCCAGAAGAGGATGTTCGGGGCCACTCTGTGAAAAAAGAGCTGCTCAGTGGAGGCAAATATGTTTGTTTAAAAAATAAATAAAAAACATTTACAATCACTTTAATATCGAGGGTCACACCATCCAAATCTGATATTCCAGTTTAGATACTGGAGACTTAAAGGGGTTGTAAAGGTTAATTTTTTTATGTTCTAAATAGGTTCCTTTTAAGCTAGTGCACTTACCTTTTCCTTTGATTTCTCTTCTAAATATTTCTCTTCTAAATATTTTTTTTCTTTGTCTGAATTGACCTTCGGTCTGGTATGGATCTTAAGGGGAATCCCTCACACCAAATAAAACAGCGTGGGGGTTCCCCCAGGATCCATATCGAACCCTTATCCGAGCACGCAGACCGGCAGGTCAGGAAAGAGGGTGAGCTAGCGCCCCCCCTCCTAGAACATACAAGGCCACATGCCCTCAACATGGGGGGGGGGGTTGGTGCTTTGGGGCTGGGGAGCACTGCACCCCCCACCCCAAAGCACCTTGTCCCCATGTTGACGAGGACAAGGGTCTCTTCCTGACAACCCTGGCTGTTGGTTGACGGGGTCTGCGGGCGGGGAGCTTATCAGAATAAGGCCCCCCCACCCTATGTGAATGAGTATGGGGTACATCGTACCCCTACCCATTCACCTGGGGGGAAAAATGTGTCTGTAAAAAAAAAAAAAAAAAATTTAAAGGAATTTATTAGACAGCTCCGGGGGGAGTCTTCTTCCGACTCTGGGGTCTTCTTCCAACTTCTCCGCTCTCTCCAGTGTCTTCTCCCGCTCTCCAGTGCCTTCTCAGTGCTCTCCAGTTCTTCTCTCGCTCTCTGGTGCTTTTTTCCTTCTGCTGGGCTCCGCTATCTTCTTCTAGCTCTTTTACTAGCGGCATCCCAGTCTTCCCCATCGTTGTCTTCCCTCTTTCTCTTTCTCTGATGTTAACTCGACGATCTTTCCCGCTGTAATGCCGTGTGCACTTTCCGCAACGATTTATATAGGCATGGGGCGAGATCACCGAGTGATGTCACGCGGTGACCCCGCCACTTATGATGTTACAGTCCCATCATGCTCCGGTGGTGACGTCATAAGAGGCACACAGTGTAGACATTACAGCGGTAGAGATTGTCGAGTCAACATCAGAATGGAAGAAGACGGGGTAGACTGGGCCGCCGCTAGTAAAGGAGCTGGAAGAAGATGGCGGAACCCGGCAGAAAGCAGAAAGCACCGAGGAGCTGGAGAGCGGAGAAGTCGGAAGAAGACCCCCCATAGCTGGCTAATAATAAAATGACTTTAAAAGCCTGTCTAGTGTGTTTTTTTTTTTACACTTTTTTTTTCCAGGTGAATGGGTAGGGGTACAATATACCCCATACTCATTCACATAGGGTGGGGGGGGGGGTCGAGATCTGGGGGCCCTCTTATTAAAGGGGGCTCCCTGATTCCGATAAGCCCGCAGACCCCGACAACCAACGGCCAGGGTTGTCGGGAAGAGGCCCTTGTCCTCATCAACATGGGGACCAGGTGCTTTGGGGTGGGGGGCGCAGTGCTCCCCCCATGTTGAGAGCATGTGGCCTGGTATGTTTTTTTTTCGCGGGGTTCCCCTTCAAGATTCTCCGCACACGAGTGCGCCCGCAAGTCGGATCATCTTGATCCGACTTCTGGTGCGACCTCTATTCAAATCAATGGGCTCACATAGGGAACCATTGATTTTGAATAGAAAAAGAAACGCCGGACGAGGCTTAACACAGCGTTAAGCCTCGTTAAATCACATTTAAACACCCTTTGCCGGCGTCTGACGTCTTTACAGCTCTAAAGCTGGAGCTTCAGAACGCACCGTTCCTGTTTTTTTTTTCAGCTTAAAAACTGCTCCGCCATTTACAGCTCAAAAACATCATGGTGGCCATGGACACTTTCCACCCAATCTGACAGAGCTTGAGCTATTTTGCAAGGAAGAATGGGCAAAAATCTCTTAGATGTGCAAAGCTGGTAGAGACATCCCCAAAAAGACTGGTAGCTGTAATTGCAGCCAAAGTTGGTTCTGCAAAGAATTGACTCGGGGTACGAAATATTGAAAATTTCAATGGGTATGAATACTTTTTCAAGGCACTGCATCTTTGGAGCTGTGAAGGAGCGGTGTGTATATCACTTCTACCTATTAAAATTAATGGGCACCGCAGCTATACCATTGGCAAAGCGCCTGGGCAGCGGCACTTTGCAGTTGGTTAAAAGCGCCCCGCTAGTGGCCGAATAGCGCTGCGAAATTTGACAGTAAAGCACCGCTAAAAATAGCAGTGCTTTACCGCCGTCGCACCCACCGCCCCAATGTGAAAGGGGCCTTAGGGAGGCTCAGAGTAAAAAAAAAAGAAAAACATGAACGAAGGGCCGGCATGACAGGGGTTTAAGGGGTTTGGAACTAGGCGTCCTATACGTTTGTAGGAAAATACGTTTGGAAAGATCTTCGTGATTGGTGTTCATAGGTGGAAGTGGGTGGAGCCATAGGGGGTGGTCAGACAGGGTGTGGCAGGGGGTCTTTATTTGGAAGTAAGATTAGCCAGGGAAAACTTCCCTCCTGCCCACCCTTGTTTTTCTTTTTGTTTTTTAGACCAACTTGTTCTTGTGGGTTTTTTTTTTTTTTTGTTATTGTTTGGTGCTTGTTGTCATGCAGCCAGCGGGGTTCAAGGTCCTTGTAGGTTACTATGGGCACAAAGGTACCTTTTTATAGAGACCCATCTGAGGTATGGCTCCCAGTTGTTCTAATTGAAGTATCTGTGGTTGGTTGTCACAGAGTTAGTGGTGTTGCGGCTGTTTTAAGTAGGACGCAGGTACTTTCTTTTTTTTTTCTTTTTGATGCCTACTAGGACCTCGAGGCTCCAGTTTATCCAGTTAGGCTGCTTTGGTCCCTTAACTTTAGCTTGTTGTCTTAGTGTTTACTTACTGCTGGCAGTGAAGATATAATGGTCAGAGCAGACTGGGGACAAGCCATCTTTAGTACCCTAGTCATGCAATCTTTTTGTTTTGGTTAGTTTTAGCAATTTGCTGATTGACTTGCTGCGTTTTTTTTTTTTTTTTTTTTGTTTTTTTTTAAATCCCTTTTGATCTACCATGTCAAGGATATCATAATTACATTGTGGCATTAATTGTGAATATTAAATATAACTATCGTAGTCTATCATTCCTAATTTGATTTCCTTTTAGCCTTCATTCATAATATCAAGGAAAGTAGATCTATAGAGATTTCCTGTGTGTCGTTTCCATAACTTCTTGTCTGTGGGAAATGGGGAGGACATATAATCGATATCTCAGATGTAAAAGGCAATGCATCTTGAAAAATCCTGGGGCATATAACTGTCTCTATCAGAAGCTAGTCAGTTCATATACTGAAATATAGACTATATTATCTGTTTGTCTTATTTTTCACTCTGCACTTTTTCTTTCCTGTCTTAAGTAATTTTTGTATTACTTAGCACTCTGAAAATCAATACATCTCCTTTGGTTTGCTTTAAGCCCTAGTCCACGTCTGGCTGTATATTAACACTCTCAGACTGCCAAGCTGAATTCCAGGTATGGCAAGTTTTACATAGTTGCATTGGTCCAGCTATCCCACTTAAAGGGACCGATGTACAGTTACGACGGTTCGCGGCAAGTGGTTAATGGTCCATCACATTCAACCGATGGACTCGGTGATCGCGGTCACGTGCCCAAGGGGGTGCGCATGCAGAGCGTTTATGGGAGGATGTCTATTGATGGCCTACTGGTACTGAAAGCCTGTGCTGTAGCTGTCATTAGGCTATAGCAGGGGTCTTCCAAACTGCGGCCCAAGGGCCAGATGTGGCCCTTTGTTAGCCTTTATCCTGGCCCTTGGGGCACTATTCCTCCAACTGATATGAGGCACGATTCCTCCCACTGACACCTACAAGGAAGCACTATTTCTTCTACTGATATCAATGATGGGATACTATTCCTCCTACTGATAGGGGCCCTACTCTTCCTCCTTCTACTGACCACCAACCCTAAGGCCATATTTATTTTCTGGCCCTCCTAAAGTCGGAAGGACAATAAACTGGCCCTTTGTTTGAAAGGGCCAGGGGTTTAAATTAGGGGGGTTCTTGGGCTTGGTAGTCGGGGACAGTAAAAAAAAAATGCCCCACTTTGGGAGGAATTGCCCCTCATTAGTGGGAGGAATAGGCCCCATCATTAGTGGGAGTAGGCCCCATCATTAGTGGGAGGAATAGTGCCCCATCATTAGTGGGAGGAATAGTGCCCCATCATTAGTGGGAGGAATAGTGCCCCATCATTAGTGGGAGGAATAGTGCCCCATCATTAGTGGGAGGAATAGTGCCCCATCATTATGGGAGGAATGGCCCCATCATTAGTGGGAGGAATAGTGCCCCATCATGTGAGGAATAGTGCCCCATTGGTGTGAGTGGGAAGAATAGTGCCCCGTCATTGGCCCCATCATTGTGAATAGTGCCCCATCATTAGTGGGAGGAATAGTGCCCCATCATGGGAGGAATGGCCCCATCATTAGTGAGCCCCATCATTGTGAGGAATAGTGCCCCATCATTAGTGTGAGTGGGAGGAATAGTGCCCCATCATTGGTGTGAGTGTGAGGAATAGTGCCCCATCATTGGTGTGAGTGTAAGGAATAGTGCCCCATCATTGGTGTGAGTGTGAGGAATAGTGCTCCATCATTGGTGTCAGTGGGAGGAATAGTACCCCATCATTGGTGTCAGTGGGAGGAATAGTGCCCCATTTTGTTTCAGTGGGAGGAATACTGCCCCAAGGGCAGAATAAAGGCATACAGAGGGCTGCAGTTTGTAAGGCCACTGGCCTAAATCGTCAAATGACCAGTCCTACTAGGTACCAGCCATTATGTCTTTAAAAGATGAGTAGTTTTTTTCTCTACGTGTGGATACGCAGGAACAGAGCAGCTCAAAGAATCTAATTTCCAAGAAATCGATTTTATCATATTTTATTTATAAATAAGGCCAATTGCGAATATCCTAGCTAACTACAGTACAACCAAGGGAGATTTATTTTAATTTTTTTTTGTGCAATGAAATATGGAGCCGAAGTCCGACAACTGACAACGTTGCTTGTAGCTCATCTGTTACTTCCAGTAGGTTTCTCCACTTTGGATTCTCTGGATTATATAACCTGAGACCAAAGACATGGGTACCTAAATGAGCTGGGTTTCTCATTGGCAGGGCTTCTTCTTCTTCTTCTTCTTCTTTTTTTTTCTTTTCTCTCGCAAATTAGGTGCAGGATCTCCTCCCTTCTGAGTCACCCGCCTTCTTCGCCCCTTGCCCACCTCTGAGCACCGTTTCTTGGTGGTTCCACCCACTACCCACCTCCCTGTATCCCCCTCTTTTAGAGAATACAGAACCAAGTATCATTTTCTGCTACTAAGTAATTTATATGGAAAATGTTAATGATAACAAGAAACATGGTAAAATTGAACCCCTGCAGTGGGCAAAAATAGACTCCAGCAGCAGTAGACCACCTCAGTAACAATAGCCCACCCAGCAACAATAGGTCCCCACACAATAGTAGACTCCCCCGCAACAATGGATCTCCTGCAACAAAATACTACCCCAGCACCAATAGACCCCCCCCCCCCCCCCCCTGCAGCATCTTCCAGCAGCCAGCATCAGTAGACCATTCTCTCAACATATCCCTCCCAGCAGCAATTGACTCCCCAGCAACAGAAGACCCCCAGCAACAATAGACCTACCCATGCAAAAAAGATCCCTCAGCAGAGACGGTAGACCCCCCCCCCAGCAGCCAGCATCAGAAGACCGCTCCCCCATCATACCTCATTACTTCTTGCCATTACATACATTCAGTGCTGGAAGTGCCACGTTCCCCCACGCTCCCACTGAAGAAAAGTCCTGCTCATTGGAGCCGGTGAGTCTTCAAGAAAGTAACATTTTAGACGGGTCAGCAATGGCAACCTCCATGTTTATTTCATGATGGATTAACTTGAAATCTAAGTAATTTTTTTCTTTTTTTCTTTTTCCTCTCTGTTTTGGACCTAAAGCAGGTCTGATTGGGAGCAATGGCTTTGAAGGGTTCCGAACACAAAGTAACAAGCAGGAATTGCCTGCACTGCCTCTTTGTAATGACTTGCTGAGAATTCATGTCTCTGGCAGTGCTGGCTGTCGGGGAAAAGGGAGGCTGAATCAAGTTGCTCAACCAATTGGTTTCCTGTGGCTATGGGCACCCTAAGTGGTAGCAGATCGGGTCACATGACCCCTTTCTGTTCCCTCTATATATTCCAGCTGCTGCAATTGCTTGATAATATTGGGGAGTCAGAGGAGACTAATTAGAAAGCGATAATGGCATAGATTTCCCTTCCATGAAGTACATCTAAAAATGGCATAATCCTGATCCACATCAATAAGGATGACAAACATACATTTTTAATGAGATGGCTAAGCCGTCATGTGAGGATATATTGTATTTCACAGATTGTAGAACCACAGCGGACTAGAATATCTGTCCTACCCTCTGGGAATTGGTTTCAGCCCCTGTAGGATTATTGATTTACGTAGGAAGATTTGGAAACCAAAAATACAAATCTATATATTTAATAGAATGTTTTAAATGTGATTTTTACAAAGAAAAAAGTTAAATCAATATTGTGTGTGTGTGTGTGTGTGTGTGTGTGTGTGTGTGTGTGTTTTTTTTTTTTTTTTTGTTATTTTTATAAATAAAAGGTGCCCCTGCGTTTTAAAAACAAAAACAAAATACAAACAAACAAAAAAAAGCTCAGTTTATAAATATTGTACTTTTTGGTTGTAGGATTTGTTATGATGTTGCCACCAGACCTACCGGTCTGACCAGAAAAACCAGTAGTATGTTGACATCTTGGTACATTAAAATTCAGGCTTCAGGTCTTTAGAAAAAAAAAAAAAAAAGTGATGGAAGAATGAAACGCCTAGGCACAATCTAAATAGAGCTTGGTTTTAAAAAAGTCATGTCACCCAAGCCTGCTAGTTCAATTATGATTAGACACTGGTGGGCTGGACTAGTCACTGACTGGGGTCTCTAGTAGGAAGATCTCCTTTGGGGTTTAAAGGTCAATGTATATTGTATAATCATATTTGTGAAATATTATGGTGTAATGTGAAATATTTGAATGGGGATATGATATCCTGCAGTCCATTTTCACTCCACCCCCCCCCCCCCCCACCATCTACAAACTATTGCGGGGAAAAAAACCTGCAGTAGCTCAATCCGAGATTGTGTCTTCCCTTATCGGACAGCTCATCCAAGTTTTCAGTCAGACAAAACCAGCCAAAGGGCAGGTAGCTACTTTAGACCCCATAGTGCTTAGGGAAACCTTTATCATGTATTACACTTTAAAGGGGTAGTTCACCCAAAAACCTTTTTTTTAACATTGATTGAGGCTCGTTTTGTCAAGGGGAATCTGTTTTTTTTTTTTTTAATCGAAGCAGTACTTACCGTTTTAGAGATGCATCGTCTCCGTCGCTTCCGGGTATGGTCTTCTGGTCTGGGCGTTCCTATTTGATTGACAGGCTTCCGACGGTCGCATACATCGTGTCACGAGTATCCGAAAGAAGCTGAGCGCCGGTGCGGCTCTATACTGCGCCTGCGCACCGTCGTTCGGCTACTTTTGGAAAATCGTGACGTGAGGTATCCGACCGTCGGAAGCCTGTCAATCAAATAGGAACGCCCATTCCCGAAGACCATACCCGGAAGCGACGGAGACGATGCATCTCTAAAATGGTAAGTACTGCTTCGACTCTAAAAAAAAAACCACCCGATTCCCCTTGACAAAACGAGCCTCAATCAATGTTAAAAAAAAGGTTTTTGGGTGAACTACCCCTTTAATTAGTAAAACCAAAATTGTGGCGTGTTTTGTGGAAAAATAAAAACCCTTGAAGTTTCCCATTTTTTTTTTAAACGTTTCACCCTTCACAATTAAAAGAGAAGTATGGGTTTGTTTTTGTTTATTTCAGTTTCATACCTACCTAGGTGGATGACGGCTCTGCACTGAAAATCGAGCAATCTACAGTAACACCGCCGATGGCTCGGTTCTCTTGGGTCCCTGAGCAGAAAGGTGCCGACTGTCACGTGGTGTGCTGATCCACATATGGTGACCCGTTCGGATCACGGATCATTTACGATCCGTTGCACCACTAGTACCGATCAAAAGAATTTTGATTGATCAATTTTTTTTACGATTAATCGAGGCATTAATCTTTAAATTCCGCAGCCCTACTAAAATTTACTTGCTATAGTATTACCAGTACTCTTCACTGGAAACGCACAAACTCAATAATTTGGAGGAGTGTTCACATACTTTTAATTTGATTTGATTGTAGTATTCTGTATCTTATGGTTTAAGAACTACCTATGTGCAGATGCAGAGTAGGTTTTCCTGTTTACATGTTTTGTTATAGCTCATTAGTGTTTCTACATGGTAAAGAGGCTCACTATTTGCTAACCATAACATCATAAGCTGTCACGTAGTACTTGGCGAATGCACCTCTTCACGGGAGGTGTTTTCATTGTGAGAGATTTAGTTACAACTTGCAGAGTCGTGACAACGTATAATTATGGTTTCAGGTTTTTACATTTTTTTTTTTTTTTTTTTTTTTTGCTTTTTCAAATATTTTATTGAATTTTTTAATTATCAACAAAATTCCATTTTACAGAGCATATAAAATAATATAGTTGAAATAGCTATTCCATTAACAGAACATGTACAATAGTGTAGTAGAAAAAGGCAGAATCAATCAGGAAAGTAACTCTTTTATAAATGAAAATAGATAACCTAGCGGATTGTAACATGAAGTGTCATAATCATAGCTTCATGGCAGCTATTTGATGACAAGTAATTGAGAAATTTAAGTTAGATGATACAATTCTATATTTCAATTATGAAGGGAATATAATTGAATGAACAGGTTTTTAGTAGATTGTTAATAGATCATTCAAAATGGGTCCTGAAGATTTAATATTTATTTGTGTGTGTGTATGTATGTGTGTGTGATATATATATTATAATATAAATTATTCAGGACCCACTTTGGATGAATATATAAATTTTCATTTTTTTACATTGATGGAGAGATATATTATACTATATCCACACACACTATATTTTATTTATTTTGTTTGACTCGTTAATACCTTCTTTACTGTGGAACCTTCAGATCTACATTGGAAAAAAACAGACCCTACACCAGTGGTCTTTACATTTTAGGCTCCATGCACACTGAACTAGGGCTGAAACAACTAATCGATTAATCGACAACGACAATTAATCAATTACAATTTTAATAATCGGCCAGTAACATAATGGGGTTAAAATACACTAAAATTAGCCCTTTTATAGTACAAAAAAGCAAATCACTACTGTAAATATTACTTTCACTGTCCCACAGTAAAAAAATTAACCCCTTACAGTAGCAATTATTTGCTCTTTTGTACTTGTTGTTTTTTTAAACCCTGTTATGTTACTAAACATCTCAGGTCTGGGTCACACCTCTGTTTTTTGGTGCTTTTTGCAGAAACACACTACAGTTCATTTACATGTTTTTCTATGGGACATGATTTTTTTGCAGCTGCTGCGTATTTGGAAAGGGCAAGGACTTTTTAACGCAAAACGGTGCAATTTTTTATTTATTTTTGATTCAATATACTTCAATGGAGAAGCTGCAGAAAAGCATGTAATGTGTTTTTGCGGCAATTTGTGTTTTGTAATCTGCCCAACAAGAAATTGGCCCCAAAAAAAAAAAATGCAAATTTTTCTATTTTTTTTAAGGCTATTATCCGATTAATCTAAACAATAATCAGCCAACTAATCCATTATAAAAATAATCGTTAGTTGCAGTCCTACACTGAACGCTAAAAAAAAGCTAAAAAAAAGCTAAAAAAAAGCTTTGCCTTTGAACGTTTTTTTTTTGCAATAGCATTTATTAGCGTTTTTTAGTGTAGCGTTTTTTTAGCTGCGTTTTTTGTTTATTTTTCTCAATAGATAAAAAATGCTGGCGAGCTGCGTTTTTTAACGTTTAGTAGCGTTTATTAGCGTTTTTCAGCATTTTTAGCTTTTTTCTTTTTTTTTTCTCGCCGAAAAACTGCGATTTGAACGTGTATTTTTTGCGTTCAGGAAAAAGCCCATAAAATCCACTGCTCATTACTGCTAAAAAACGCACAGGTGTGCATGGGCACATAGGCTAACATAGAGTTCAGTTTATGGGCTTTAAAAAAAAAAATGCCAATAAACTGCAGTTTATGAGCTTCAGTGTGCATGGAGCCTTAATATGACAATCCATCAGTACTGCAAGGTGTTACACATTTGGCAGGTTAAAAGCTTCTAGACCTCTCCTTTCAAGCCAACTTTGCTTTAGAAGTTATTAAATAAATAATGAAAAATCTGAACAAACACTGTTGGCATTCTTAAAATAGCTGCACTGCCTCTTGCAACATGGAGCGACGTCCACGGTACGGAGCGCTTCAAATGAAATTACGTTTTCACCTTTTTGGCCTCGGGGCTTGTGGTGCTGAATCCTTCTTTTTTTTTTTTTTTTTGGTTATGTGTTCACACTAATATTTGTTTTGTGTTTATTCATTATGTTATAAGAATTGCTGGATGATGTAATCAAATACTTTTTAAATTTAAAATAAATAAATAGGTTTTCACCCCAGAGAACGAGGAAAAAAATTACAAATCATAAATGCTTTATCTTTTTTTTTTTTTTTTTGTATTTATGTATGTATGTGTGTGTGTATGTGTGTGTATATATATATTAATGTTCCATATTTTAAGATTTAGTCAATTCAAAATGTATTATTTCGGGTAATTTTGTTAATAAATCTCAAGTTCTACATTGATTTCTTAACTCCTCCTCCTGTAACAAAAACAAAGGGAAGGCGCACCAGCCAGTGCAGTCTAAGGAATTAAAGGAAGACGCTTAGAGATAGTTGAACTACTTTTTTACCTTGCAAACATTGTGGGAACCCTGTAACAACTTCAGTGGAACCTTGGTTAACAAGTAATGCGGTTAACAAGTGTTTTGAAAGGCGAGCAATTAAAAAAAAAAAATCCTGAATCTGTTTGCGAGTGTTGTCTCGCAATACAAGCAGAATTCAAGCCAATGGGGTGTGCAGTACCGCATTTGGCCAGAGGTGCGGGGGCAACGGTGACACTCGGAATGGTTTGGAGAAGTTTGAAAATACTCGGAATCACTCGGAAATACTTCCAAGTGTAGGCGTTCAGCCGAGCATTTCCTAGGCTCTCCCGGCCGCGCCCACCTCCTGGCCACAGTCGGAATTGCATGCAATAAAAGTCAATGCGGAAAAAATTCTCTTTGTTTCCGTTGACTTTTATAGGGAAACTCACTTTGATATTCGAGTGCTTTGGATTACAAGCATTCTCCTTGAACGGATTATGCTTATAATCTTCCACTGTACTTTCTCACTCTAAAGTAGGACCTTTTGTCACATTGCCATTCCTCCCATATATCTTAATGCTATACATCATTTGTGTTTTGAGTGCACAGGGGCCGAAAGAGAGAAATAAATGATTGAGCAACACAAGGGGCAATTATAAAGCCCAACTCCAAGATTAATTTAACCCCCACCACACCCTTTCCTTCCATCTCTATAATCGCTGGGTTAAAAAATAAAATAAAAATCTAAATCCCATTATCACTGGTCCATAAGCCGCGGTCACGTGATCATTCAGCGTCAGAGAACCCTCTGTGTATATTTCCAGGATGGGTCCTTCTTCCAGGTGTCCATGTCACTGCCTGTGTGATGTGGGCAATCCATTGGCTGGTTCTCTCAGAAAACCAGAAGAGGGTGCCAGAATGTAGAAAGTGAAGGGGACAGCGATGGTTTAACTTGCGGCACTAAAACTAGCGGTCCTTAGAAACGGCGTCAGTGAGGGACCTGGATGTGGGGGGATAAGGTGGGTTTAGTAGACTTTACCTAGTTAGAAAGACTTATGTCAAGATGGATTAGAGGGGAATGTTTTTTGCTTTGCGCCTTTTAGGTTACATTGCAGTAAAGCAAGGAAGAAGAAACCACTGTAGTATATAGAGCTGCACGATTAATTGTGAAGAATCGAAATCGCAATCTTTTTCTCTTCCCGATCTTTAAAACGGCATGCCACGGTTCTCTCTAAGGCCCCTTTCACACTAGGTAGACTCTGTCTCAGCGGAGTCCACCAGCTCTGCGGGAGATCTCTCCGCTGAGCCGACGGATGACAAGTCCCTCTCTGCTCACTGAGTGGGGAGGGGCTTGTGCAGCGCCGCTGTCTCCTATGGAGAGATCTGATGAAAACGGACAGCATGTCTGTTTTCATCAGATATTAGCCGATCTGCCATGGACGGATGGTGACGTATCACCATCTGTCTGATTTTAGCGGATCGGGTCGGTTGTCAGCGGACATGACCACCTGCCTCTAGCCTGCGATTGGTCAGTGAAGGAGCAGCGGCAGACAGATGAGCTTATCTCTCTATTCACACTGCTGTCTCATCCTGACAGCATGTTCTTTGTCAACACAGGGGCATGCTAAGAATAGTCGGTAGTCTGATTTATCACCTGGAATAGCAATATTATTTATTTTGGATAAAAAAAGGATTAATTTCTCAATTTTTTTTTGTGACGTACCCATGAAGCTTTCATTCCCTGACAATTCTCAGCCTGGTTTTCCTCCTCCTTGTTGATGCACACAGCAGCGGTTTTCTCCTTGGCCACCGCCTGCTGTTAGATTGCCAAGCTAATTCCGTAACGCGTCCAAATGGGTGGAATGGAAGTGTATTGACAGTCTTGTGTTTTTTCAAGTCAGGATTTGGCCTCGTTTTAATGGAAGGTGCACTTAGTAGAACACTTGCGAATAGCATTCTTGAGCTGATGTAATTGCTCTTATACAGAAACTTAAACTTTTTTTTTTTTTTCCAACTAAATTGGATAAAAAATTATTCTCATACATTTGATTATTTTTTTTTTTTTTCTCCTCCTTAGAGCTTCCATTTTCAGTCATCCTCTGGGCACCCCACTATATACCCGTTCTTTCTGTGCCACCAGGCCTTTGTGCGTCTCTACAACAGGGGTTTCGAACTGGCAGCCTTCCTGCTGTTGCGATACTACAAGTCGCCATGAGGCTTTGCATGGCTGACTGTTGCAAGCATGACTCCCTCGGGCAGAGGCATGATGGGACTTGTAGTTACACAACAGCTGGAGGGCCACAAGTTTGAGACCCCTGCTCTTCAACGTGCTCTGTGCTACAGCTCTACATGCATCCATTCAGAGTGCCTAGCGCATGCAAGAGGAACAGAAAGGTGCTACTCCTCAACAGCGACTCTAGGTCCCTCTCGCATTGGCTGTGTGCTCGAGTTGTAGTACAGAGCAGAGGTGCGCATTTTGTGGACTTTTCACATAGGACTCCAAAGGTACCGGCGAATAGAAATAGTGGCGTGGCCGATAAGGGAAAATTTTAAAAAGAATCTCAGAGGAGTTATGAAAAATTCAATTGCATGTGAGTTTTATATTTTATTTTTATCCGATTTAGGGGAATCTTCTTTTTTTTTTTTTTCTGTAATACTTGGTGTTACTAAACCCACGACCCTGCATTCTGGTCTCTCACAGTACACAGAAAATGGAAACACAATTATTGTAGTAACTACCGCGTTTCCCCGAAAATAAGACCAATCGTTATTTTCCTGGAAGGCTGCAATATAAGCCCTACCCCGAAAATAAGCCCTAGTTTAAAATGCTTGTAAAATCCTATAATCCACTCTATTACAGTAGCATATAATGTACAATGTGTGTGTGTCTGTAATATAATTGCGGGGAAGAGAGCTCCAGCGGGTCACAGAAGCGCAGAGTGGCGCTATAACGAAGGTATTTGGCACAATTTATATTACAGAAACGCACACATTGTATATTATATAATACTGTAATAAAGTGGATTATAGGATTTTACAAGCATTTGAACTCAGTTCACACTGGGGATTCCTGGCAGGCAGGGAGAGAGAGAGGGGGAGAGAAGATATTACATTACATGGTAAGACCTACCCCGAAAATAAGCCCTACTGTGTCTTTTGTTGGCAAAATTAATATTAGAGCCGGTCTTATTTTCGGGGAAACACGGTATGAACTGCTAAATACTCTTTCTCTTCAGCAGTGTATAGCAGTCTTATGACTTCTGAGTGTCCGTTTAAAGCTTTTAGGAGGAGTTTTCATTCTCCTCTGACTGTCCTATTAGGCTGCAGGACCCCTGACCCTCTGTCTGGACAGTGTTGATTGGCACTGTGCTGATCACATGCACTCTAGCAATACACACCACACTGAGCATGTGCAGAGTGCCCCCCCCCCCCAAGGCTCTGTTCTATCAGGAGATGGGCTGGGGACAGTGGAAGAAGGGTAGGATCAGTGAAAATAGAATCAAACAGCCTTTTTACGCAATATGGAGGATTAGGAGGATTAACCCCTTAGGTTCCACCGTGGGTATAACCAGCATGCCTTACTGCAACACTTTAACAGTTTAAAACTAAACTCTGGGTTAGGTCCCTTTCACACTTGCCACGACTTAAGTCACGTGATTTTGCGGCCACGATTTTGACGCAATTTCAGGGAATGCCTGTGTAAACTTGTCTATAGACCTCAGCTTGCATGAAATTCGAACCAAAGTAATATAGGGACTACTTTGACGCTGGCACATATATGAATGGTTATCATTGGAAATCATGGGTAACGACTTGTCATGCGACTTTACAGTACCAAGTCTGAGTACAAGTGTGAAAGGGGCCTTACCGGAAAATGTGACTTTGTGACCATTTACGTGGATTAGATGATTGTTTTGTCTAGGCCAGTGGTCTCCAAACTGTTGCTCAGGGGGCCAGATGCGGTCCTTTGCCTGCTTTTATCTGGCCCTTGAGGAACAATTTATATCCACTAATACAACTATGGCGCATTTTTCATAACTATGGGGCTTATTTCCCCCCACGAAGGAGCAGAATTCCTCCCACGAACACCAAAGATGGGGTTGCATTGTTACCACTGATGCTGGGACTTTTTCTACTCCCAATGCCCATTGTTTGCCCCTCCCTCCCTTAAGTCTGAAGGACAGTAAGTTGGGCCTTTCAAAAGTTTACAGATCCTTGGTCTAGGGGCATTGGATTGCACACAATACATACCTTATCTCTCACTCCCATGGCAGTCAGTGCTCTCCTATGCTCTCAGGATGTATGCAGGTCCTCGCGGTCCTCGCATACCACGCAGGATTGCAAATCCTAAACTGTACATGATGACGTCAGAAAGCTGTGTAAAGTCGAGCAGCGTAGAGAAGGCACTTTTGGGGACTGATCAGAAGCAGAGGAGGAAGCCTGCAGGTGCAAGAACTAAGGTGCAAGTATTGCATTATTCCAATCCTCCGAGAGGGGCCAAATTGAGTGGTGGTTGGGTTGGCAAGCCTAAAGTTGGGCACGATGACCCACTTAAAGGCAAAATCCACCCTTTGCAGAAAAATAATAAATGCACCCATGTTGACTTAAAGCGGAGCTCCAGCCGCAAATTTTTTTTTTTGTTTAAAGTCAGCAGCTACTAACAGTGTAGCTGCTGACTTTAAATAAGGACACTTACCTTGTCCTACTTGCCCGCGCTGATGGGCCCCCCGATGCCGGTCCCACGATCGCTCCGGGCCCCTTGCCGCCATCCACACTATGGGAAACAGGCAGTGAAGCCGACGGCTTCACTGCCCGTTTCCTACTGCGCCTGCGTGAGTCTCACGCTGGCTTGTGAATGGGCGCGCTGCTCTCTGAGAACACATACAGTTCCCAGAAAGCAGCGCGCCCCATTCACAAGGAGAAGGAGAAGAAATCGGTCCGCGGTGCAGGTGAGGCAGATTACAAACTTCCGCATAGCAACAGGTATTTCGGGTGAGTATTTTTTTTTTTTTTTCAGGTTTTTTTTTTTAAACAACATTGTAAAATGTAATGTTGTTTTCCTGGGTGGAGCTCCGCTTTAATAAGAAAAGTGCATGCATTTATTATTTTGCATTGAAATCTGCCATTGTGGATGATGGGAGCAGAGCTCTGACTCTTGTAGACTATTCTTCTAGCAAAGATTACTTCTCCAGCCTCAGGACTGTGGGCCAGAATGGGGGTGTGGGGTCTAATGAACTGTGACCTAAATATGGGTGTAACATGAAAAATGGACTTGTCTTTTAAGTCCTCTACACACACACATGACCCACATCCTCTTGACATGTTATTATAGCAGCTTTTGGAGGTTGAACAGAGATGAGAGGACTGATAGGAAGCTGAGGAAAGCTTTGACATTTCCTGGTTTTAGTATATGTTCTTTCTTCTTAGCGTTGCCATGAAACCTGGTTTATACAAAGGGTAGGACTGCATGGTATTTTTTATTTTTTTTAGTCTTCCTTTTTATATGCTTATTTATTATTGCATTATACTGATATCGGCTTTAAAGAGACCCTTGCAAAACGACCCCATCACACATTTCAGCTAGTAAACAAAAAACAATACTTAAAGTGGAGGTTCACCCTAAATATACTCTTTCCCATGTGATCCAGCATACTGGCGTCAGCGCCAGTATGCTGTTTTTTTTTTTAAATGCCCCACTTACTGTGTAATCCTTAATTTTTGATTTTTGAAATACGGCGCCTGCGCAGTCAGCTCCTAGGTCTGTGCGCAGGCTATACAGGCGCCATCCACCGCGGGGAAATAAATCAAAATTAAGGATTACACAGTAAGTGGGGCATTTAAAAAAAAAAAAACAGCATGCTGACGCCAGTATGCTGGATCACATTGGAAAGAGTATATTTAGGGTGAACCACCGCTTTAATAAATACTAATAATAAAATATATATCTCACAAAAGTGAGTACACCCCTCACATTTTTGTAAATATTTTATTCTATCTTTGTGACAATACTGAAGAAATTACACTTTGCTACAATGTAAAGTAGTGAGTGTACAGCTTAAGGGCCCTTTCACAGGGGGGCGGTTCACTCCGTTGATCCCTGCTGAGCCGGCGGATGACAGGGCGGTCCCCGCACACATCATAAACTGGTGGATGTTAGAGACCTTGTGGTCCTCCATCTTCCGTTTGAGGATGCCCCACAGATGCTCAATAGGGTTTAGGTCTGAAAACATGCTTGGCCAGCCCATCACCCTTACCCTCAGCTTCTTTAGCAAGGCAGTGGTCATCTTGGAGGTGTGTTTGGGGTCATTATCATGTTGGAATACTGCCCTGCGGCTCAGCCTCTGAAGGGAGGGGATCATTTTCTGCTTCAGTATGTCACAGTACATGTTGGCATTCATGGTTCCCTCAATGAACTGTAGCTCCCCAGTGCTGGTGTTCTGTTGAGAAGTGCCCCCCATAGAATAGTGCCTGCGCATTCGCAGGACAGAGCTACACTCCAGCTGAGTTGTCGATCAGCTGGAGTAACTTGCCAGGATGCAAGCGCACATCGTAGGAGGTATCTCTCGATGGGAAATACCACTTCACGGCCACTATTGAAACCTATACAAACAGCAGGGGGAGACCGTAGTTCTCACATTGCGCCTCGCTGTTGCGGGGAGGCTTTACAGTGTGCTGATGGTCCGGTTTCCCCACTGTTTGTAAAGGTTTAAATTGTGGCTGTGAAATGGTATCTCCCATCAAGAGATACCTCATTTGCCATGATGCAACCATGGCAAATGCGCACATCATAATACCATCTCCCATCAAGAGATACCATCATTTGCCATGATGCAACCATGGCAAATGCGCACATCATAATGTGCGCATTTGCCATGGTTGCATCAGCCCAGCTGATCAGCAAATCAGTAGTTGTGCTATGACATACGGCGCATGCGCAGTTCATCCTAGGCACTATTCAATGGGGGGAACTTCTCGACAGAACAACGGAAGCACTCATGCAGCCCCAGACCATGACACTCCCACCATAAGTTTTGCAGTCGGCAAGTAGTTAATCCAATTCATGGTGTTTATGTTCTTGTTGGATAAAATTTGACTGGTTCTCTTTTACACACTAGTGTGCATGGGATACTTTCTCTGCCCATTTCTGCTTTTGATGTTTGATTTTTGTCTCTTTTCTTCTCGTAATTTGTGATCTCAGGTCAATAAACTGTTTAAATACCCAAGTGATTAATTATTTTGCAAGCGATCAATCCTCCCACATGGTCCCAAGAATGCTAATACATGTCTTGTCTTGTCTTGTGTTTTTTTTTAAATATATATATATATATATAAAGTTGGTGCACTTAACTCAAATCTTACGTTTTTTTTTTTTTTTTTCACTTTTAAATAAAAACTGCCTTTGCAGTTAAGGAGCGTCTGCAGGGCCATCTTTAAGGCAGGGCAAAATTGTTGTTGGATCCAAAGCAGCTGCCTCATACTTGCCAACTATCCCAGTTTAAATTCCCTTGTCTTTTGAAGTTTTAGTCATTTGCTGTGTCCTGATATCTCAGTGTGAAGTGCTTCTACTAATGCTGCCCAGCTCTGCCCTATTGTGTACAGGGCACTCACCTGCAGACCCTGTGTTTACATGTAAATAACCGTCATTCATGTGTAAATAATGGGAGCATTCATATGTAAATAGCGGGGGCCACAGCTATTTACATATGTAAATAATGGGAGCATTCATATGTAAATAGCGGGGGCCACAGCTATTTACATATGTAAATAAAGGCAGCATTCATATGTACTGTATATCATTCCCCTATGCAGTTTAGAGATAATGTGCCGTAACCTCTAGCAACCAATCAGTGAATAGTATTACTGTACAGTCATCTCTAGCGACCAATCAACAAGAAGAAATCATGTGCTGTAACCGCTAGCAACTAATCAGTGAGCCATAATGTGTGCTGTAACATCTATCAACCAGTCAGTAAGTGGTAATGATATGCTGTAACCACTGGCAACCAATCATCATCACTGCCTGATCTGATAAAGTAAATTGATTTTAAGTCTAGCTGATATTTATTGCATGTCTCAAGGCAGGTGGAGAGCAAAATTTTTTTTGCCCAGGGTCCAATCAACATTAAAGACAGCTCTGGGCGTCTGTAGATGAAAACAAACGGGGCAGCTCCGACCAATGTTGAATAATGCCCTTGCTATGGGTGTAGGCCATTAACGTACCTATGAACCCCAACTGGAAAACTCCTAGGACATTGCGGCCTAGCTGTTTTTGTTCACCTCCACCATCACATGAGTGAGCTCTCATACTCTGAGCTACTGCATCGAGGGGAGAAAGAGTCTGTGAGGGGCTTTGAATCAGAGAAAGAACTCGCTCCTGTGATGGTGGAGGGGAACATTAACAGCTAAGCATCTCTTAGCAACGTCCCAGGAGTTTTCCAGTCAGGCTTCATGAGGTACCTAAATGGCCTACACCTATAGCGAGAGCATTATTCAACTTTAGTCAGAGCTGCAAAGTTTGTTTTTTATCTACAGATGCCCTTTTTCTGCATAGGCAGTTGTTTTTGGTAAAGGCGAACTATGTATTTTAACCACTTAAGGACCGCCTACTGCACATTTACATTGGCAGAATGGCACGGCTGGGCACATCAACGTATATATATGTTGATTTTAGTACCCAGCCGTGGGTCGCGGGCGCGCGTCCCCGCGACCCGGTCCGAAGCTCCAGGACCGGGACCACGGGATTCGCGGTCCTGATCGCCGATGCAGTGCGGCGATCCGTCCCTGGAGCGGAAGAACGGGGAGAGCCGTGTGTACACACGGCTTCCCCGTGCTTCTGTGGCCGTAGCATCGATCGCGTCATCCCTGTAATAGGGGGACGCGATCGATGACGTCACACCTACAGCCACACCCCCCTACAGTTGTAAACACAACACATAACCACAGGTGGCGCTGTAGGGGATGTGTGCCTAACTCCCAAACTGCAACTGTCATTTCCACAGTAAACAATGCAAATTTAAATGCATTTTTTGCTGTGAAAATGACAATTGTCCCAAAAATTTGTCAAAATTGTCCAAAGTGTCCGCCATATTGTCGCAGTCACGAAAAAAATCGCTGATCGCCGCTATTAGTAGTAAAAAAAAAATAATTAATAAAAATGCAATAAAACTATCCCTTATTTTGTAAACGCTATAAATTTTGCGAAAACCAACCGATAAACGCTTATTGCGATTTTTTTTTTTACCAAAAATAGGTAGAAGAATACGTATCGGCCTAAACTGAGGAAAAAAAATGTTTTTTTATATATTTTTGGGGGATATTTATTATAGCAAAAAGTAAAAAATATTGCATTTTTTTTTTAAATTGTCGCTCTATTTTTGTTTATAGCGCAAAAAATAAAAACCGCAGAGGTGATCAAATACCACCAAAAGAAAGCTCTATTTGTGGGGAAAAAAGGACGCCAATTTTGTTTGGGAGCCACGTCGCACGACTGCGCAATTGTCAGTTAAAGCGACGCAGTGCCGAATCGCAAAAAGGGGCAAGGTCCTTTACCTGCATTTTGGTCCGGGTCTTAAGTGGTTAAAGTATATTTAGCCCACCCCTCATAGGAGCTACAAATGACAAATTATTTTTTTGCAAAGTATTTATGTTCTAAGACAGGGGTCTCCAATCCCCGTCCCGCTTATGTGTTTTATCCGACCCGCAGGCCACAGTGTAGCCGCCCATGCTGCCACGCTGTTTTTAAAAAAAAAAAAAAAAAAACAAGAGAAGCCGAGGCGCGGCACCTCCCCTCCCACGAGTGACATCACAGGCGCGGCACCTCCCCTCTTTCTGCCTGCTGCTACACTTGTGGAAGGATTGTTAATTCAAACAGCGGGCGGGAAGAGGGGAGGTGCCGCGCCCGTGACGTCACTCGTGAGATCGCAACTTCAAACAGTGTGCGGGAAGAACGGAGGCTCCGAGACGGTAGCTGCAGAAGACCAGAAGTCATCTAGTGCGGAGGTCAGAGGCTGATCTTGTTGTTGTGTTACATTGCTGTGCTGATGGGGACACAGCTAATGGGGACACATCAGCGGCGTCCCCATCAGCAGTGTCCCCATCAGCAATGATGGGGATGCTGTTGATGGGGACACCACTGATGGGAACACTGGCATCCCCATCAGCGGCGTCCCCATCATTGGTGTGCCCATCAGCAATGATGGGGACGCCGCTGTCCTCATCAGCAGTGTCCCCATCAGCAGTGTCCCCATCAACAATGATGGGGACACTGCTGATGGGTATGCGGTTTCGGCCCCCTTGTAAAATCTACAATGTGACCCTCGTGTTGAAAAGTTTGGAAACCCCTGGTCTATTATGATCTATGATGTATCGTAGACTCCCTGCTACTGTTGTAACTTAAGCTGTTGTATATCTGTCGGTTTGTTAGTATATTTAACATTTTTGACTAATAAATACGTTTTGATGATAATGCGCTAGGCTGGTGCACCCTCTGTTTTGTTTTATGGTGTCAGGCAAGCCTGTCAGAGCTGATTCATGCTGATGGCAGAGGAACAGAGCAGCAGCCAGAAATGACACTAAGGCCCCATTTACACCTCAGCATTTTGTAGATTGAAGCTTCAAAAAGCTTGAGAATATAAAAAAAAATATATTATTCTCTATAGAGATGGTTCAAATCTCCACTCCAAGTCACCTGAAGCCCAAAAAGCTTTTGTAGATTTGAGTGTTTTTATTCCTATAGAAATAAATAGAAACTTTCTTTTTTGCGTGATTTTCTGTTCAAATTGTAATAAGTATGAATAAGTAAAATACACAAATAACACAAATAACTAAAATTCATCATAAATAAAATAAAAAGTTAATATTATGTAATACATAAATAACCCCTAATCTTAAAAAATTTTTTTAAATGTATTATTATTAATAATAAACTCTCAAACCCAAACACAAACATTTATAATAATAATGCATTTATTGTGTGCTCGAGTTAGAGTGTTTTATTTTTATTTATTTTTAAGGGTAGGGGTTAAAGTGATTGTAAAGTCCTAGTTTTTTTTTCCCCCCCATAGAAATAACAAGCATGTTATACTGCAGCAGATCCTCCTCTTTCTCGGGTCCCTCTTCTATGCTCCTGGCCCCTCCCTCCTGTTCAGTGCCCCCACAGCAAGCAACTTGCTATGGGGGCACCTGAGCTCACTCTCTCCTGCCCACTCTTTTCCGTTGATGGGCTAGCTGTCTTAAATTGTCAGCAGCGGGGGGCCAATGGTGACACTGCTGTGTCTCCGCCTATCGGGAAGGAGAATCTGGACAGCTGAGACACTTGTGGACATCGCTGGACGGAGAGGAACCTCAGGTAAGTGTTGGGGGGGGGGGGGGGGTGGGCTGCTACACACAGAAGGCTTTTTAGCTTAATGCATTGACTGCATTAAGATTAAAAAAAAAACTATGGACTTTACAGCCACTTTAAGCATAGGGGTTAATTGAACATAAAAATTGCTTGAACAGAAATCGTACATTAATTATTTATTATATTTATTCTTTATTTGTGTATTTTATTTTACATCTATATATTTATTATGATTATTAGTAGTATTAACACCCTAACCCTAACAAAAAAATAAATAAAAAATAACCCGAACTCCTAATCCTAACCCCAACAGAAAAAATAATAATTAATTAATAATGAGAAAGATAAATAAAAGCTAATGGAAAAGCTATACAATCTGAAATGCCTAGCAACAAGCGATGCAACAGATGAGTTTTGTCTAATGGCTAATAAAAAACCGCTAAAGCTCAAACACTGTATAAAAACGTGCTAAAAAACAAGCAAGAGATGCCATCAAAACACTCAAAAGATGCTACGCTCAAGTATGAATGCAGCCTTCGTGCTCTTAATTACAGTACACACTATAGAGGGATATGCTTTGCTCATATTTCATGTTGGAGATATGCAACCACTTTAGCAGTTACATCCACTTACATCCACTTTATTTGGGAGCTCCTTAAAGTGGATGTAAACCCACTCTCTCATACTTTCTAAACTACTGCTATAGTGCTGATCTATAAGGATATAGATGCCTCCTGCGTGTATCCTTACCTGTCCAATGTCTCCCCATTGTCTGTTATAAGAACTGAAAAACTGCAGATTCTGTGGGTGGGTCTGTTGTCTGGCAGCTCTGTGGGTGGAGTCGTGATGTCAGTAGACTACCCGCCCTCCTCTACACTCCCCTTGTCAACATGCATTTTTTCCTGTGTATTCCTTACACTAAATTTCTGCTATGATCTCTAACATCCAGTCAAAATCCAGAAAATGAACCACATGACTTCAGAAAAGGAGTGGGGGGGCAATTAAAAAATAATGCCTGTCTCCAGGCTAGTGCATGAGATATGTCAATAACCTGTCACTCACAGCAAGGGGGCGGAACGGACTAAGGCTTTTCTCTGTAAGTCCGTTTTATTTCACTAAACAATATGAGGATTGCTCAGATCTGGATTAACTCTGTGTGGCAAGACTGGGCACAGATGAGAAAATCTTATACTTTACATTGTGAGATCAAAAAAATAAATACAAATTTTCGGGTTTACATCCACTTTAACCACTGGAGTCTTTGAACGCCATCCCTATATGGAACCCTAGAAAACTGCAATAGATATTTCGGTTTGAGCTTTCCTTTTACATAGAACAAGAAATAAAAAGAAAGAAAACGCAACAAATATCAGAGCAAGTTGTTTTTTTGCTGAAGGTTTTGTATTTTCTCGTACGCTGCGTGCGCCATTATAAAAAGACAGCCGGTAGCTGTTTTAGAAGTAATTATACAACCAGAAAAAAGAGATTCCATAGATTTCCTCGGCAGGTAATTAACGTTGGATTGAAAAGCTGAAGAGAGGACAGCTGAACGATTAGATTATCTGCTGCTAAATAAATTGAAATTTTCTGTCTGGGTTTCCTGAGCTGTCAAGCAGCCTGACCGTTTTATGCCAAGTAACTGTGTCAGTACTTTATTCATTACAAGGCCTGTCGAGGTCCGCGCTTCCTGCTGTAAATGGAACCAGTCTGGATAGAGATGGCTGACTTTTTTTTTTTTTTAAAGGAAAGTATAGTGTTAAGCATTTTAAGTTAATAATATTAGGTTTCCTTCCATGATTTTACAGAACACCAGCGATTTATTAAGGAAATCGGTATAAGAAGTGCCGATAATTCAGGCTCATCATAATTCTTATGACGGGACTCCTGATGCTGTCTCTCCTCCTGCTATGCCTGCCAGCGGGGGGGGGGGGGGGGGGGTAGAAGCACAGAGTAAAATTGTCCGTCAAACATCTGGGACTGTGGAGTGCACACCATCCGCATTGAGTGCATATGCCGGAAGGGACATCAGAAATGGGGCAGTGACGCGTTTCGAAGCATGCGTTACAGCTCAAAACTCAAGGTCTATCATGCAGAGGCGCCCTATGAACTTTCTCCAGTCTGTCCTTTTGAATTTGGAAAACTGCAGTACTAAATATATATATATATATATATATATATATATATATATATATATATATATATATATATATATATATATACACAGGGAGTGCAGAATTATTAGGCAAATGAGTATTTTGACCACATCATCCTCTTTATGCATGTCGTCTTACTCCAAGCTGTATAGGCTCGAAAGCCTACTACCAATTAAGCATATTAGGTGATGTGCATCTCTGTAATGAGAAGGGGTGTGGTCTAATGACATCAACACCCTATATCAGGTGTGCATAATTATTGGGCAACTTCCTTTCCTTTGGCAAAATGGGTCGAAAGAAGGACTTGAGAGGCTCAGAAAAGTCAAAAATAGTGAGATATCTTGCAGAGGGATGCAGCACTCTTAAAATTGCAAAGCTTCTGAAGCGTGATCATCGAACAATCAAGCGTTTCATTCAAAATAGTCAACAGGGTCGCAAGAAGCGTGTGGAAAAACCAAGGCGCAAAATAACTGCCCATGAACTGAGAAAAGTCAAGCGTGCAGCTGCCAAGATGCCACTTGCCACCAGTTTGGCCATATTTCAGAGCTGCAACATCACTGGAGTGCCCAAAAGTACAAGGTGTGCAATACTCAGAGACATGGCCAAGGTAAGAAAGGCTGAAAGACGACCACCACTGAACAAGACACACAAGCTGAAACGTCAAGACTGGGCCAAGAAATATCTCAAGACTGATTTTTCTAAGGTTTTATGGACTGCTGAAATGAGAGTGAGTCTTGATGGGCCAGATGGATGGGCCCGTGGCTGGATTGGTAAAGGGCAGAGAGCTCCAGTCCGACTCAGACGCCAGCAAGGTGGAGGTGGAGTACTGGTTTGGGCTGGTATCATCAAAGATGAGCTTGTGGGGCCTTTTCGGGTTGAGGATGGAGTCAAGCTCAACTCCCAGTCCTACTGCCAGTTTCTGGAAGACACCTTCTTCAAGCAGTGGTACAGGAAGAAGTCTGCATCCTTCAAGAAAAACATGATTTTCATGCAGGACAATGCTCCATCACACGCGTCCAAGTACTCCACAGCGTGGCTGGCAAGAAAGGGTATAAAAAAAGAAAAACTAATGACATGGCCTCCTTGTTCACCTGATCTGAACCCCATTGAGAACCTGTGGTCCATCATCAAATGTGAGATTTACAAGGAGGGAAAACAGTACACCTCTCTGAACAGTGTCTGGGAGGCTGCGGTTGCTGCTGCACGCAATGTTGATGGTGAACAGATCAAAATACTGACAGAATCCATGGATGGCAGGCTGCATGAGTGTCCTTGCAAAGAAAGGTGGCTATATTGGTCAGTGATTTGTTTTTGTTTTGTTTTTGAATGTCAGAATGTATATTTGTGAATGTTGAGATGTTATATTGGTATCACTGGTAAAAATAAATAATTGAAATGGGTATATATTTGTTTTTTGTTAAGTTGCCTAATAATTATGCACAGTAATAGTCACCTGCACACACAGATATCACCCTAAAATAGCTAAAACTAAAAACAAACTAAAAACTACTTACAAAAATATTCAGCTTTGATATTAATGAGTTTTTTGGGTTCATTGAGAACATGGTTGTTGTTCAATAATAAAATTAATCCTCAAAAATACAACTTGCCTAATAATTCTGCACTCCCTGTATATCTCTATAGATATATAGATATATAGATATAAATATATATATATATATATATATATATATATATATATATATATATATATTATATATATATAAATCTATATATATATATTCATATATATATATATATATATATATATATATATATATATATATATATATATTATATATATATATATATATATATATATAATTATAAAAATGTGTATGTGTTTAAAAAAATAATAAAAACAATGTGCTATTTTGCAGCCTCCCTCCTCTGCATTCAAAATGTTGCGTGTAAGCACCTTAATGGGCAATTGATTCTGTTTCACTTTTCAGAATTTCAAAAACTTCTAAAACATTTTTCTAAGAATAAATACAATTCTGTGTACTGCAAATATAAAACATTAGACGGGAAAGATCTTGTATATAATGACTGTTTAAAGCAAACCCAATTTTGAAGTACTCTCAAATGACATTCATGAAGTCATTGAATGTATTAAGATATGTGCGATTTATTTTCGTTCTGTATCGAAATTCGGAAGAAACTTTGGTTATTCAGAGGTTTGTATTTGTCCGAATCACAATAGCCACTAATTTCAACAAATCCAAAATAAATTCTAACTAAACAACAAATGAATTTGTATTAATTTGTTTCATTCGAATGAGATGATGCAATAGTTTAGGCCTTTTCTTTTGTTAATGCTTGAAGCATTCGAAATTAATGTAACAACGTAATGGATGATCCAAATAGATTTGGATCCATTTAGTTTTTATTTTGCATTAACATTTTTCATTTTTATAAGAAGCGTACTCCATATGAAATGGAAACATATTGCAGTAAATACAGTAAGGTATAAATGTGAAATAAGTTGATGATTCTTATCGTTTGGGTTGGATGGAGGTGGATCCAGCAGAATCTCCAAATTATAATATAACCAATGAATCCGAAATTAATTTAGTTCTATTCATTATGTTGTTGTTCTGAGATTTTGATGGATTTACTACCTCCATCCAACCCAGAGTGCAGAAGTAATCTCCCGAAATAACACAAAATTAGCCAATCTTCCAAAATAACTTCCGAAATACGAGTCAATTTGGATTAACAAATATATGAAACCGAATCTGAATATACAAAATGTATTCTGAAAAGGAATCGCTCTAATACAATGAATATGACAAAATTAAATGATTAACTTAATGAACAAATCCAAAACGAAACACATTTTTCTTTTGTGCACATCTTTTTAGCGCTGCTATACTGTCGTATTTACCGCGGTATTCGGCCGCTAGCGGTGCGGTTTTAACCCCCGCTAGCGGCCGAAAAAGGGTTAATACTGCCCGCAATGCGCCTCTACAGAGGTGCATTGCGGGCGTTATTACCGCGGTTTCCCATTGATTTCAATGGGAAGGCGCGGTTTAGGAGTGGTAAACAACACCGCTCCTATACCGCTGTAAAGATGCGGCTAGCAGGACTTTTGGAGCGGTCCTGCTAGCGCACCGCTTCAGTGTGAAAGCCTTCGGGCTTTCACATTGAACACTACAGGACAGGTTTTTTCACGCGGTATAGTAGCGCTATTTTTAGTGCTGTACCGCGTGAAAAACGCCCCAGTGTGAAAGGGCTCTTGGAGTACATTCATCTAAGTGTTGTCCATTCAGATTATTTCAAATCCACATAAAATAAAGCTTCAGCAAAAAATCTATTTTTTGCAAGGTTCACTATCGGGTCAGTGAAGTGTCTGTAAAGCCAAAACTGTACCCGTCAGGCCCTGTACACACGATCAGACATGTCAGACATGTCCGAGGAACATGTCCGACGGATCATTTTCATCGGACAAGGCTGAATTGTTTGTTGGTCTGATGTGCATACACATCATCGGACCAAAATCCCCTCGGACCAGAACGCGGTGACGTAGAACACGACGACGTGATGAAAAAACGAAGTTCAATGCTTCCAAGCACGCGTCGACTTGATTCTGCGCATGCGGGGGATTTTGGCCTGAGGGTTTGTGTACTAACCATCGAACCTGTCCGACCGACAGGTTTCCAGCGGACATGTTTGGAAATTTTTGTCCGCTGGAAAACGGTCCGATAGGCCGTACTCACGATCGAACATGTTAGATCGTGTGTACGCCACCTCAGATTGCTGCTGACTTTTAAAATAAGAACACTTACCTGTCCAGGGCACCCGCGATGTCGGCACCCAAAGCCGATCTATCTCTTGGGTGCTACCGCCTTGCAGTTTCACTTCCTGGTTCTCTCCGGCACTATATACTACTGCTTCCTGCTGTCTTATAGGACCTTTGTGTCTCCCAGAAGACAAGGGGGGGACAGAGAAGGTGCCGGAAGTGGTGTAGATACCCGCGGGTGGCTTGGGTATCCCAGGAAGTGGGAGAAAAATGCCTGTATTACACAGGTATCTGCTCTTCCCTCCCCCTGAAAGGTGCCAAATGTGACACCTAAGGGGGCAAAAGTTCAATTTTAAGGAAACCTCTCAAAATGAGAGAAATACCCTTTTTAGACACTTATGCCCAAAACAGTTGTCTCCATTTTGAAGATTTCCTCTTACACCTAGTTTTGGGGCCAACTTCAAGATCTTTCGTTTCCCCTCACTTCTATTCTCAGTAAATTTTGGTCACCAGGACAAGAAGGGCGAATCTCCTCACGACAGCAGTAAAAACATGACTAAGGTTCTAACCTAGGTTTTGCCTTGAGATACACTTTAGAACCCATTCACACCTTGCTGGCAACAGTGCTATAGAAAGTAATGCAAAAGTGGGCAAATCTTTTTATCACTTTACATAGGTCATTCGAATTGCGCACTTTGGTAGAGTAATCTCTTCCTTTACGGTAACTTTTATTTTTTTTTATTTTTCATTGCAGGTGATTAATGGATTCCAAGCAGAAGAAATATGTCATTGAGTTCTTGATTAAGGAAGGATGCAGAAGGTGCAACAAAATGTTTACTGAGATTACATCATTGACAAGAGTGATGTCTTGTCATCGGTGTCATCTCTGTAAATATTATATAGTTTTCTGTGGATGTTGGACAGCTTGCACTCGTCCTTCGAGAACTCAATGATGGCAAATTGCTTCTGCTTGAAATCCATTATATTTACCTTCAATAAAAAAGAAGAGTTACTATAGCGCAGGGCCGCATCAGCATTATGATTGTCCTCAAAAGGGCCAGTTGTATCTGTAAGATTAGATGTCCAGCGCATCCCCCCTCCCCTGACATTAGATGTCAAGTGCCAACCCACCATCAGAAGTTGAGTCCCCTACTCTCCCCTACATCACAGTACACCCCCTTGCCTTATGCTGCTACTGGGAAGATACGTTGCTTGAAAGCAGAAAGTAGAGGTCTGGAGGAGAACCAGAGGAGGGCTGGAGCTCTCCTGCGGCTGCAGGAGAGGTGCGAGGACCACATGAAATGGCCTGGAGAGCCTTGTGTTTGACACCTGTGCTATAGAGCAAGGGTCTCCAAACTTTCTGAACAAAGGGCCAGTGTACTCTCCTTCAGATTTTGAGGGGGCCGGACTGTGGCCAGTGGGAGTTGAAAATGCCTTGGTGTCAATGGGATTAAAGCATGCCCCATCATTGGTATTGGTGGGAGGAATGTTGCCCCATTGTTGGTTTTAGGGTTATCGTGCCCCATTGTTGTCTTTGGAAGCAATAGTTCCCCATCATTGGTATCAGGGGGTGGAATAGTGCTCCATCGTTGGTGTCAGTGGGAAGAATAGGGCCCCATTGTTTGGGTCAGTGGAAGGAATTGTACCCTATTGTTGGGGTCAATGACCGGAATGTATGCCTTGTATCAGTGAGGGTAATTGTGTCTCAAGGGCCTGAAAAAAAATCAAGAAAATGATCACCTCAGCCCAGACCGCAGTTTGGAGACTGCCATAGAGGAAGAGTTATTCTACCAACTTGAAATTTGAACAACCTGTAGTTAACAAAAAAAGTTATGCCCACTTTTGCAATACTTTTGATACAACTCTCATACATGGTTATGTAAGTGTGCATTCTTCTTCTGTATGTATATAAAATGCAGAGTGAATGGGACATTTCCTGCACTGCCGCAAGTCATTCAGCTATATTAGAAAATTGCTTCTTTTGTTCTGATAGTTGATTTTGTTTGATTATAACTCAGTAGAAACTTTATCAGGACAAGCTGCAGAAGCACAGAATTATGAGAGTGGAAAGTACATTGGTCCTTGACATGACTCTAAAGAGCTGTGCAGTCCAGGAATGAATTATAATCTCCGCAATGTCTAGCACATTTTCTGACAGCCTCCGGTCTTTTTGTATGATTTTGCTCAAATGGTTCGTAATTTTGTGCCTAAAATACTCCTTAGATTTTCAGTTCAGTAGTTTGGTATTTGCATATTTTATTTTAGTAGGAGGACTACAACAATGTATAGACAACTTGGTGACCGGTCTGTGATTACAGTGGGGATGAAAAGTTTGGGCACCCCAGGTAAAAATTTGTATTAATGTGCATAAGTCAAGGAAAGAAGGAAAAATCTCCAAAAGGCATCAAATTACAGATTAGACATTCTTATAATATGTCAAAAAAAGTTAGATTTTATTTCCATCATTTACACTTTCAAAATTACAGAAAACAAAAAAAAATGGTGTCTTCAAAAGTGTGGGCACCCTGCAGAGTTAATATCTTGTACTGCCCTCTTTGGCAAGTATCAAAGCTTGTAAACGCTTTTTGTAGCCAGCCAAGAGTCTTTCAATTCTTGTTTGAGGTATCTTTGTCCATTCTTCCTTACAAAAGTCTTCCAGTTCTTTGAGATTTCTGGGCTGTCTGTCACGCACTGCTCTTTTAAGGTCTATCCATAGATTTTCATATATGTTGAGGTCAGAAGATTGTGAAGGCCATGGCAAAACCTTCAGTTTACGCCTCTTGATATAATCCCCCGTGGATCTTGAGGTGTGTTTTAGGATCATTATCCATTTGTAGAAGCCATGCTCTCTTTAACTTCAGCTTTTTCACAGATGGCATCAAGTTACAATCCAAAATTTGCTGAAATTGTATTGAATCCATTTTTCCTTCTACTCGTGAAATGTTCCCTGTGCCACTGGCTGCGATACAACCCCAAAGCATGATTGATCCACCCCCATGCTTAACAGTTGGACAGAGGTTCTTTTCATTAAATTCTGTGCCCTTTCTTCTCCAAACTTACCTTTGCGCATTCCGTCCAAAAAGTTATATTTTTACCTCATCAGTCCACAGAACTTGTTTCCAAAATGCATCAGGCTTGTCTATATGTTCATTTGCAAAGTTCAAACGCTGTTTTTTGTGGTGAGGACATAGAAGAGGTTTTCTTCTGATGACTCTTCCATGAAGACCATATTTGTACAAGTATCTCTTTATAGTGGAATAGTGTACCACAACTCCAGTGTCTGCCAGATCTTTCTGGAGGGATTGTGCAGTCAAACGTGGGTTTTGAATTGCTTTTCTCACAATCCTGCGAGCTGTTCTATCTGATATTTTTCTTGGTCTTCCAGATCTTGCTTTAACTTCCACTGTTCCTGTTTCTTAATTACATTCCAAACAGAGGATATTGACATCTGAAAACACTTTTTCCATCTTCTTATAGCCTTCTCCAGCTTTGTGAGCGTCAACTATTTTCAATTTCAGTTTTCTAGACAACTGCTTAGAAGAACCCATGGTGCTGATTGTTGGGGCAAGGTCAGATGAGTCTGGGCATTTAAAACCTTTGAGATGCCTTTTGGAGATTTTTCCATCTTTCCTTGGCTTTGTTATGCACATTAATGCAAATTTTTACCTGAGGCGCCCAATCTTTTGATCCCCACTGTATGTGTGTATATATGTATATACATTATATATACACACACACACAATCATTGTATTTTAGAAGCTGCAATCCATCTGCACTTGAGAGCATCCCATATTATTCCTGAATACTGCAAAACGAGAGATCTATTTTTAAAATATGGAGATTTGCTGATAATGCGGAATGAGTTTTATCCACCTTCTTCTCGGTTTAAATGGGGAATATGTAAATTTCCAAGATGCGTTTATGAGAATTATATACTTCAGTATGCACAAGGTTGTTCCAGGATTGTGTTTTGTGTGGATTTATCTATTTGCATATCGGTGGTATTATATCATACAGTGAGGGGGAAAAGTATCTGACCCCCTGCTGAGTTTGCCCACTGACAAAAAAATGATCAGTCTATAATTTCAATGGAAGATTAATTTTAACAGTGAGAGACAGAATAACAAAAATATCCATAATAACGCATTTTTCAAAAAGTTGTAAATTGATTTGCATTTTAACCACTTGCCTGACGGCTGGACGTCTAAAGCCATCCTCGGCTTTGTAGGGCTATATCTGAATGATGGGTGCAGCTACAGGCATCATTCAGATATTGCCATTTTCAGCCAGCGATTTCCTACACCAGGGGTCTCCAAACTTTTCAAGCAAAGGGCCAGTTTATTGTTCTTCAGCCTTTAGGAGGGCCAGATTGCGGCCAGTGGGGGCAGAAAAACCCCCGGGTCCAGCATTGGTGAGAATAAATATGGCCTTGTAGTTTCGATCAGTGGGATAAAGAGTAGCGCCCCTATTAGTAGGAGTAATTGTATCTCATCATTGGTATCAGTGGAATAAAGAGTGCCCCTGTTGTTGGAGTCAGTGGGAAGAATAGTGCCTTATATCAGTGGGAGGAATAAATCCCTGAGGGCCGGATAAAGGCTAGCAAAGGGCCGCATCTGGCCCCTGGGCCGCAGTTTGGAGACCCCTGCCCTACACCATAAGAATGATCATAGCGGCTGTTCCCCTGCTTATTTTGGCTTCCCTGTAAACATTGGAGACGTGTGTGATTTTTATTTTGGCTGTTCGGGTTTCCCAGTGGCTCCAGGCTCAACTACTTCTCCCTGCTTTCTAGTGGATTCTAGAATGTAGTGGTTTGGAAGAGGAAGACCCCTGGCCTGAATTTTTATGTTTTTTGAAAATTTGAACAAAACTATAATTTGAAGACTAAAGTATTTTTTTTTTTCTTTTTTGTGATCCGATGATGCCACCATTGATTTTCGAAATTCAGCCGACCAAACCTTCATGTTGCCAGGAATTTTTGTTTCGCTCTGGGAATATTCTTTTCTTTTTTTTTTTTTTTTTCTATTACATTTCTCGCACGATTCTGCCATCATTGATCAGAAAATCGTTTGTTTTTCTAAAAATTTCTAACATGTCCGATTCCTCAAATTTGTTTGCTGTACGAAAATCGTCTGTTGCTGCAGCCCACTAACGGTGCGAAATTCGTGCAAAAATTTTTTGATACGATTTTCAAAAGAAAATTCTTTCAAAATTCGAACAGTGTATGGCCGCCTTAAGACATGTTTCCAGTCCCTTTACCTCTACAGAATACTTTGGAATGGCCCCTGGTATGAACAAAGCGGTTGGATGTTGGCCTTGGCCTTGACGCGCGGACTCTCCCAATCGCATTGTACTGAATGATCTACATAACCTAATTTATGCTCTGCAGATACTAAGTAGCAGCACTCGTCTAGAAGGCTGAACTGCTGGGAGCCGCATCTCTCTCTGGGAATTTGTAGACCTCAGGATGACGTGATGTAAGCTTGAAGACTCCTCCAGAGATTCTATGAAAAGCTTGTCACATAAGGCCTCGGGGGATGATGGAATTAGGCTAATCTGGCTGAACTTTCTGATGTCAGTATAGTAGCAATGTTTATACAGTTGCAGTATAAGTGAACATTTTTATATAACTGCCCAAAGTCATTCTTTAACCACTTCAATACCGGGCACTTTCCCCCCTTCCTGCCCAGGACAATTTTCAGCTTTTAGCGCTGTCGCACTTTGAATGGCAATTGCGCGGTAATGCTACACGGTACCAAAACAATTTTTTTTATCATTTTGTTCCCACAAATAGAGCTTTCTTTTGCTGGTATTTGATCCCTGCTAGGGTGTTTATTTTTTGCTTGAAAAAAAGTTTCTCGTTTTTGTGATTTACAAAATTTTTTAAGTGTTTTTTCCTTCACTGATGAGCACTAATATGCAGCACTGATGGGCCCTGATAGGTGGCATTGGTATGCGGCACTGATGGGTACTTATAGGCGGCACTGATGGGTACTTATAGGCGCCACTGATGGGTGGGCACGGATAAACACTGATGGGCATCAGTAATAAGGCCCCGGCAGGCATTACTACTGGGTACTGCTTGGCATTGATTTTGGGCACAGATTGGCATCCCTGGTGGCCATGGGTGGCATACCTGGTGGTCATTAGTGGTGGCAATCCATGGTGGTCCTGGTGGCATCCCTGGTGGTCTGAAGTGGGGGGCATCCTGGGGGGGGGGGCTGCGCTGATAATCTGCGCAAACCCCCCTCTGTCAGGAGAGCAGCCAGTAAAAGCTGATACCTGGCTGTTCCTGTTTACACTGTGATCAGCTGGGATTGATCAGTCCATTTAGCATGGTTTCTATGGATGTAGTTGACATATGTGCGTTTTGTGGTGCTGAGTTTGGAAAGGGTCAGTGACTTTCCCCCCCTCCCGTAGATTGCATTTTGTGTGTAATAGACCTCTATGGAGCCACACAAAAAACGCAAGTAGTTGCATTTTTGATGCGTTTTTAAATTTAGCATTTTGCTGTTTTTGTTAACCTATTTGACATTTTGGTTTACATGCGGCGGCCCTTGTTAAAGGGGGCTTCCATATTCTGATGAGCCCCCCACCTGCGGACCCCCACAACCACTGCCCAAGGTTGTGGTGAAGTGAATAGTGAGCCACTATTGGTATTAGTGGGAGGAATAGTGCACCACCATTGATATTAGTGGGAGGAATAGTGACCCACCATTGATGTCAGTGGGAGGAATAGTGACCCACCATTGGTATTAGTGGGAGGAATAGTGAGCCACCATTGGTATTAGTGGGAGGAATAGTGCACCACCATTGATATTAGTGGGAGGAATAGTGCGCCACCATTGATATTAGTGGGTGGAATAGTGCGCCACCATTGATATTAGTGGGTGGAATAGTGCGCCACCATTGATATTAGTGGGAGGAATTGTGCACCACCATTGATATTAGTGGGAGGAATAGTGACCCACCATTGATGTCAGTGGGAGGAATAGTGAGCCACCATTGGTATTAGTGGGAGGAATAGTGACCCACCATTGATATTAGTGGGAGGAATAGTGTGCCACCATTGATATTAGTGGGAGGAATAGTGCGCCACCATTGATATTAGTGGGAGGAATAGTGCGCCACCATTGATATTAGTGGGTGGAATAGTGCGCCACCATTGATATTAGTGGGTGGAATAGTGCGCCACCATTGATATTAGTGGGTGGAATTGTGCGCCACCATTGATATTAGTGGGAGGAATAGTGCACCACCATTAATATTAGTGGGAGGAATAGTGCACCACCATTGATATTAGTGGGAGCAATAGTGACCCACCATTGATATTAGTGGGAGGAATAGTGTGCCACCATTGATATTAGTGGGAGGAATAGTGCGCCACCATTGGTATTGGGAGGAATATGACCCACCATTATTGGTGGGAGGAATAGTGCGCCACCATTGATATTGGTGGGAGGAATAGACCCACCATTGGGTGGGAGGAATAGTGCGCCACCATTGATATTGGTGGGAGGAATAGACCCACCATTGTATTGGTGGGAGGAATAGTGCGCCACCATTGGTATTGGGAGGAATATGACCCACCATTATTGGTGGGAGGAATAGTGACCCACCATTGGTATTGGTGGGAGGAATAGTGACCACCATTGATATTAGTGGGAGCAATAGTGACCCACCATTGGTATGGTGGGAGGAATATGACCCACCATGGTATTGGTGGGAGCAATAGTGACCCACCATTGATATTGGTGGGAGCAATAGTGACCCACCATTGATATTAGTGGGAGCAATAGTGACCCACCATTGATATTGGTGGGAGCAATAGTGACCCACCATTGATATTGGTGGGAGCAATAGTGACCCACCATTGGTATTGGTGGGAGGAATAGTGACCCACCATTGGTATTAGTGGGAGGAATAGTGACCCACCATTGGTATTAGTGGGAGGAATAGTGACCCACCATTGGTATTGGTGGGAGGAATAGTGACCCACCATTATTGGTGGGAGGAATAGTGACCCACCATTGGTATTAGTGGGTGGAATAGTGACCCACCATTGGTATTAGTGGGAGGAATAGTGACCCACCATTGATGTCAGTGGGAGAAATTGTGCCCTGTCGTTTGAGTCAGGTGTTGGTGGAAGGAATGGTGTCTCATCATTGGTGTCAGTGGGAAGAATGGAGTCCCAAGGGTCGGACAAATGCACACAGAGGGCCGTAGTTTGGAGACCACTGGCTTAGAGGAAGCGGGTTGAATGATTCTGGCTGTCATTTAACCTAGCTGAAGGCCGCTAGTGATGGGAAAGATATAAAGCTGGGGGGGTAGCTCCTGGTTGAAGGTTGAATTGCAGCCAAGAATGGTGTTTTTTATTTTATTTTATTTTTTATTACTATCAGCCAGAGCTTTTACTTTTTTCCAAATAGGTACATTTGTATATTTTATGATTTTTCCAATATCCTTTACAAATTGTTTCTTCTCTCCTCTGTGCTGAGCTTGTGAAGAAGGAGCAGAGATTGCGAGGCCTCGTCTCTCACCACCTCCTCGGGAACTTCTAGCTCATCAGGCCGCTCGCCAGACATATTTAGATGGAAACTTCCCTTCCACTTCCACCACATAGTGTGATTGTTTGGAGTCCCACAGCCAATCCATTTATCTGCTTCCATCACGATGGGACAATAGCAGAAAATAAAGTCAGCCGCTTTGTCTAGAAACCTGGGCCTGCCTGTAATGGATTTCCATCCACCTGTCGTCTTTAACACCGAGGGTCTGGCAATTCCGAAATATCATTTCTGAGAGTCAAATCTTCTGTTCAGAAAGGTGGATCTACATTCAGGAAAATTGGAAACCCTAAAGCGTGATCTGTATTCATGCATGGGAGATGGAGGAATCCGTGTGTTAAGGTCACTTCAGTTATTCTAAACTTTCCACTTCACTGAGAGCTGTAAAGATCCAAATTCTTCATGTGGAGCTTGCGTGAGATTCTTAACCCTTTGTATGCATGGGAAAAAATTACAACTCGTGTTGCTTAATTAAATTGTATAGAAATGAGGGTGTGTGTTTAGTGTAAGGCAGTCTCAAACTGGTGGCCCTCCAGCTGTTGCGAAACTACAATTCCCATCATGCCTCTGCTTGTGGGAGTCATTCTTTTGTAGCACTCCCCCTGGAGGAGCTGCTGATTAGTTTTGGGGGGCATGTTACCTCTATTTCCTTGCCGTCTGGGGTATCAGATGAGAGTTAAAAAAAAAAGTTCAATGTCCACACTTTAAACTTTTTTTTGCTTTATTTGCTGAACTTGGTAAAAGAATAAAAGTAGTAGTTGAAGAGGTGGAAGGGTAATAGAGAATAGGTTCAGGTGTATAACTTCTGTCCGGAAACACTCCTGCTTTCAGCAACACAGGTTTCGTCGCCACTCTAGCCAGAGCGGGTGTTTCCCACCAGGATAGGCCTCTCTCACTAGCCTAGCAGCTGGGATGGTGCATGGAAATTGGTAAAGTCTTTGCCACAGACCTTCCCAATGATGGAGGCATGTTTGGTCCAAAATCCTCTCAACACAGGATTCAGCACCCTGATCTCTCCCAATCAACTTCTGGTAAACTTAGAACTGACAGGCGACCATCACTCAGCCTTTCAGTAATGGTGCGTCCTTCGATGAAGTTTAAGGCCTCTCCTGAGATATCAGCCTCGTGCTCGGTGCTCTCCAAGACAGGTTCTTCTTCATCGGGTGGCTTCCTCCCTCAGGACGGACCGCACAGGAATACTCTGCAAACGTAGACCGTCTGACTACCAGGCCTACTTAGTAGATCACAACCCCGGACCAACGTGGTCCAGGAGCCAGGAACACATGAACACGCACACCCCGGCCAGGAGGGCCACTTACAGGGGTGGTGGGACGACAGACCAGCGATCGACGACGGTCCAATGGCGCCTGTCCCTTAAATACTCCTCCCTGGCACTGATTGGCTGCTGAAGGGGAACACCCAAAATACCTTAATCTGACTGCTGCCACCCTTGGGGTGGTAACGGCACCCCAGACAACAATAGTGGTCACTCACAGTACAACCATGGCTGGAACAGTGGCCCAAAATTTGGAAAAATCATACAGTCTGAGTCAACCAACTCTCAGACTACCCTCTAAATTTAAAGCAGCGCCGGCTACAAAGTAACAGGCCGCTACACTTGTAATCTCAACCTTGCAATGCCCCATGGGACTTTTTGCAACAGCCGGAGGGCCGCCCGTTTAAGACCCCTGGTGTAAGGAGTCTATCTCGGGCCACTCTGTGATTTTTTTTTTCTTTGGCATTTGGAGAATGCCGAACTGTTATTGCAGAGGTTCGGGAGAGATCCTGGTGTGCTGGTCATGTGATGTCAGCATTACGTCATCCGTTCACAAAACAAAGTGCGAAAACCTAGCCGTGTGTCCTCCCAACATTCAGATAGGATGCCTCTTTTATACAATATATACACGGAAAGCAAAGATTGTGTAGGAGACTCGCCATGGGCAAGACACACTGACATGATCCTTCATTATTTAAAATGTGGTATCATGTACATGTAGTTTTATATACGCTATATTGTCAAACGTATTGGGACACCTGCCTTTACACACACATGATCTTTAACCACTTAAGCCCCGGAAGAATTGGCTGCCCAGTGACCGGGCCATTTTTTGCGATTCGGCACTGCATCGCTTTAAGTGACAATTGCGCGGTCGTGCGACGTTGCACCCAAACAAAATTGAGGTCCTTTTGTTTTCCACAAATAGCGCTTTCTTTTAGTGATATTTGATCACCTCTGCGTCTTTTTTTTTCTTTTTTGCGCTATAAACAAAAAAGGCCGACAATTTTTAAAAAAAAGCAATATTTTTGTGCTATATTAAATATACCCCAAAAAAATATATAAAAAAAACAAATTTTTTTCCTCAGTTTAGGCCGATACGTATTCTTCTACATATTTTTGGTAAAAGAAAATCACAATAAGCGTATATAGATTGTTTGCACAAAAGTTATAGCATCTACATTACTAGTAATGGCGGTGACCTGTGATTTTTTTTTTTTATTGTGACTGCGACATTGCAGCGGACACATCGGACACTTTTGACACTATTTTGAGATCGCGAGGGGGGGGGGGGGGGGAGATTTCGATTTTAACAATTGTGCAGCTCTTGTCTATGTTAATAAAAAATATTAAATAATGAACAGTTACAAAATGATTAAAACCTATATACATAATAATGAAATCAATCTATTTGAGACCGTTAAGAATATTAAGGCTTAAAAAAGGACAAATAAAAAAGGACAAATACTGTTAACCACTTCCGATCCTGACCTCCCTGGGGCCCTAAGCAAAACCGCAGTAAAATGTCACATTAAAGAAAGTTGAGAAGCGGGGGGGAGGGGATGTTCTGCTGTCGAAATGTCGCCAGGATTTGAAGCTGGGTGAGGGTGGAAAATGACTTCTCACCAGATGGGGCCTCTAGTAATTTTGGGGGCCCTTTGCAGCTTTGTGTGGCCCTAAGCGGCTTGCATAGGGTGCCTATAGGGAGGATCGGCCCTGGCTAACTGCCATAACCCAGGTATCCTCCTCTTCAGCCAGCGGTTCGGTTTCCGATAAATTTGGTCTCTGCGGCGGATTCACCACAAGATCACTTTTATCGGCGGAGGGAGAGGGGCCCCACTCCCGCTGCTCTCCCATGCCCTCTGCTGATTACCGGAGCCGCCAGCAGTGGCGGAGGGTATGCAGGCTGGGTATGGAGGCGAGTGAGGGGGAAGTTGGCCCCCACCCGTCTCCATACCATAGCAGGGCGGATGCAACGTCAAAACTTCACTTCCGCCCATGGCTCTCTTTTTTTTTTTTTTTCAAATTACAATTTTTTGTTCTTCCTTGTAATAAGAATAAAAGTGACACCAATTTTTATTTTTTATTTTTTTGAAAGAACGGTGTAAAAAATAAAGGGTAAAATAAATAAGAAAAAAAAAAGTGAACACATACGTGAGTAGCGCCCGCGTGTTCAAACCACACATGTGAGGTATCCCTGTGATCGATAGAGCGAGAGCAATAATTCTAGTCCTAGACCACCTCTGTAACTCAAAACATGCAACCTGTAGAATTTTTTAAACGTCGCCTATGGAGATTTTTAAGGGTAAAAGTTTGTTGCCATTCCACATGGCGTGACATGTTGCCCATTTACTCAATGTAATGTTATCTTCCACAATATAAAAACAAAATTGGGCTAACTTTACTGGTGTCTTATTTTTTAACTAAAAAAGGTGTTTTTTTTTTTTACAAAAAAAAATCGCTTTTGTAAGACCGCTGCAAAAATATGGTGTGACAAAGTATTGCAACGACCGCCATTTTATTCTCTAGGGTGTTAGAAAAAAAAATTATAATGTTTGGGGGTTCCAAGTAATTTTCTAGCAAAAAAAATGTTTTTGACTTGTAAACAACAAATCTCAGAAAGAGGCTCGGTCCTTAAGTGCTTAATACTGCAGTGACTGATTTGGCCGTATCTTTGGATGTAATGATGAAAAGTCCTCTAATATGTACTCCTTCCTGAGGAAGTCCAGACATCCATGTGTAGGGCTGCTGCAATGAGACCGCATTTCTAATGAAGTGACAACACACTGAACTGTGGTCACATAGAGATTGAGTCATCTGTAAGGTGTGTCGGCGTGAATTGAAATGCATCAAAACGTAAGAACAGAATGGATGTATTGCAGTATACTAGTCATTACAGGTGGCAGCTGCATTTCTTTTTTTTTTTCTTTTTATCCCACCATTGACAGTATGGACTCACTGTACTGGTTCTATAGAGGAGCAGTCGTGGGGATTTACTAAAGCTGGTGCACACAGAATCTGCTGCAGCTAAAATCCGATTCCTGCAACATTTCACATTTCGCACTGCGATCTGCGAACCAATCTGGGGGTGTCATTAACTTTTGTATGGACGCCCGCATAGTAAAAGCAGCACACGGTTCCGCCGCTTAATCGTTCTTATTGGTGATGGGAGGGGACCTTCTCCGGGCTCTCCCATGCCATCGAAGACCCGGAGAAACAATCTTCCGGCCCCGGATGGGAGGCATAGACATGACTGGTGATCATCTCTATGATCGTCGGAGGACCGGGCGCGATGTTATGACTTCACGACCGGGTACCGTAATGTAAACAAAGCTGCAATCGTGGCTGAAAGCATAAGATCCTTAAAAAAAAATGACCGATCTCATGCTTTACAGCCTGGAGGAGAGATGTGGGGTCTTATTGACCCCGCATTTCTCCATAAAGGGTACCTGTCACGAACCATTCCTATTACATTCCTTGTAATAGGAATAAAAGTGATAAAAAAAAAAATGTAAAAAAAAGTGTAAAAATAAATTAAGTAAAAAAATTAATAAAAAAACTATATATTTTTAAACGCCCCTATCCCCAGTAGCTTGCGTTTAGAAGCGAACACACACGCAAGTCCCTCCCACTTATGTAAACACCATTCAAACCGCATATGTGAGGTATCGCCGCGTGTGTTAGAGTACCAGCAACAATTCTAGCACTAGAACTCCTCTGTAACTCTAAACTGGTAACCTGTAAAAAAAAAAAAGCACCGCCTATGGAGATTTTTAAGTACTGAAGTTTGGCGCCATTCCATGAGTGAGCGCTTTTTTAAAGCGTGACATGTTGGGTATCTATTTACTCGGCATAACTTCATCTTTCACATTTACAGTTCATGAAACTGTTTTTTTCCCCAAAAAAAGCATTTGAAAAATTAATGCGCAAATACCATGTGAGATAAAAAGTTGCAATCATAGCAAAAAGCTTGCTATGAGGGCACCCTATGAGGCATAGAATGCATGAAGGTAAAAAAAACTTGCGCCTTTAGAACCATTTTAACTCAAATTTCTTCTATCTTTTACAGGGGATGATATAACACTGAAAAATATATTTGAGGCCAGGTCCCCCCTTTAAAATATCAACATTTTTTAGGGTATTTTTGGATATACAAGAGAAAGGGCAATGTCATAGAGTTCCTTTTTAATAAAATACATAACATATTGCAGTTGTGCTGTTTAACCCACCCACACAGAGCAATTTCTACAGCTAAAAACGTCACTGTACCTTGTCACTTTATATATTGGTGGCAAAGTTCTCCAATCCATCACCAAGTGAAAGCGCTATTTGCAGAAGGTAAATGCTAGATGTGATTCATGTTTAGTATGTGTCTAATGAAGGTTTCCTTCTTAATAAACATCATCTGTACACCTGGGAGACTGAACAATACTGTGGGATGGGATGCATCTAAAGCCACCACACGATTCGAAAATCGGATGGGAAAAATTCGTACGACGAGCTGTCTGACAATATTCGGGTCGTTGGTACGGTACTTTCGACAGCTGATTTTTAGCTTTTTTTGTCAGACAAAAGCTGGATATGCCGACTATAACATTTTTTGTCGGATGTGAACTCAACGTCTGATTTCCGATTTCCGTTTTCATTAGTATGGTTTTCGTACAAAATTGTAAGCAAGACTACGCATGCTCAGAAAATGAAAGAATACATACAAAACTATGTTGGGGTGAATATTACCGCGCTTACCATAAACGGGGGGAGGGGGAGGGGAGTGGGTGGATACAGCTGCTGCACTGAATGGTGTATCAACCAAGGCAGATAAAAATGGGGGGGTGTAGTGCTGCGCTGTAAGGAAGAAAGTGGGGATGGGATAAAATGAAGAGGAAGTGTGGCAAAAAACTAGATATGTGGAAAAAAGAAAAAAGGAATAACCTAACTATTATACATAGTAATGTCAGAAAATGACAGTGGTGTATATAAGAAATATATATTAAACATGCTAAATGCAGCCTAAGCCGGCTGCCAAACCAATGACAGTGCAAAATAACATATAAAGTGTAACTTCCTTATAACAATCTGGTGCACAAAGTGCCAGAAATCGCACACAACAGTGTTATTCAGGGTGAATGTCCATACAACAGGTAACAATGAGTCAATGCAATGTATAAATGCAATATGGATATAAAGTTCAAAAAGATTGCTGATGTAAAAGCCAAAATGCCGTGATGACCAGTTGCAGATGCTATTTCCAAAATAAGTAAAGATGTCCCCTTACCTTACTGCTGTAAGGTAACAGCAGAAAACAAAGCCCAGGAGCACTTTTCAGGTTGAGTCCACTTGTGGTGTCATCCAAATAGGTAAATGTGGTGAGGAAGTCACGTGGAGTGACGAATGCGCGTATGAGGTACCAGAGGTGACGTTGGCGGACGCCCTGTGTTTTTATGCCTGTTTTTTATTTCAACTTTGTGAGTACCCATTTATTGTTTTAATAAAACCCCCCTGTTTTAATGGTACTACACTATTGGCATTTTTTTGTTTTCCTGGATGTAAGCGACTATTATCGTTTGGAGGTGATTACCAGGAAGGATCCATTTTCACCACATTTACCTATTTGGATGACACTATGTATAATAGTTAGGTTATTCCTTTTTTCTTTTTTCCACGTATCTAGTTTTTTGCCACACTTCCTCTTCATTTTATCCCATCCCCACTTTCTTCCTTACAGCGCAGCACTACACCCCCCCCCCCACATACAAAACTATACAACACATTACAGTGGAACCTCGTATTGCGAGTAACGTGGTTAACGAGCGTTGTATTTAAAAAAAATCACACATTGGGCTGACTCAAGATACATGTATGCTCACGATTGTCACTCTTATGTAACACTGGATGTTGTTTCTCTTTGTATCGTTTGTCACGCTACCAATAAATATATTTTCAACTCTAAAATAAATCCTAACTCGGTTTGTGCGAGTGTTGTCTCGCAAGGCGAGCAAGATTCAGGCCAAAGCAGTGTGCAGTACCGCGTTTGGCCTGAGGTGGGAGAGTTGTCGAGAAGAGCTGCACAAAAAGGCCAGAGGACACCTCGACAAACCTCGTGAACTGAGTCTTTCCAAGGTTTGCGGAGGTCAGCTGAGGTGTCCTCGGACCTTTCCGACCGTTTCCGAAGCTCTCCGACGCCCCCCCCCGTCTGGCCGCGTGCCGTAATGCATACCATTGAAGTCAATGCGGAACAAATTATTTTTGTTTCCATTGACTTCAATAGTGAAACTAGCTTTGATATGCGAGTACTTTGGATTACGAGCATTCTCCTGGAACGGATTATGCTCATAGTCCGAGGCTCCACTGTACGTCACTTCTGACGTATTCTGTCGTAGGAAATTTTTTGGATTGTGAGTAACCTCTTCACTCTCGACATTAGACTAGCATTCCACAAAAAACAGACATTCGGTCGTCTGTCTAAAAAAAAACGAAGTGTGAACAAGGCTTTAGAGTGCAAAAAGTGTGTCCAAAAAGGTTTTTATTAAACAAATGGATCTCTTTACCTTCTCTTCACCTTGTGGGGTCATTGCAGCACTTGTGTGACCATACAGTAGTGTTCAGCAAAGGTGCCCTACAAAAGAAGTTTAATGGGCATTTGTTGATGGCCACCAAAAGACTTGAAAGTAATAAAATGAGTCTGTAAACAGGCTCTTAAATATCGGTTATCTGTTGGTCGAAGAAGTACCTTAAAGGTTTTAATTGGACAAATTAACCCTTTCACCTCGTTGGGCCCATTAGGGTACTTAATAGAGGCAGTGAAAGGGTATTTGTTTTGGCCACCAGTCTCAAGCCACCAAAAGACCTGAAAGTATATAAGTGAGACTTTTAGGCTGTAAACATGCTCATATATCAATTATCTGGTGGTTGAAGGTTTTCATTAGATTATTGAGCCTCTGCACTTTGCTGGGCCTCTTGTGGCAATTGTGTGGCCATGGTGTCCAGCAGAGGTGCCTTTTAATAAAGGAGCTAAAAGTAAATTGCCAAAACCCAGGAGCTTAAAGCGGATCTCCACCCTAAAGTGAAGATCCGCTGATCGGAACCCTCCCCCTCTCCGGTGTCACATTTGACACCTTTCAGGGGGGAGGGGGGTGCAGATACCTGTCTAAAGACAGGTATCCGCACCCACTTCCGGCCCGCAGTCTCGGGCAAAAGACGGGCTTTTCCCGTTGTATGCTGGGAACTCTCGGCTCCCAGCACACAGCGGGAGCCAATCGCGGGCGCAGCGCGACTCGCGCATGCGCCGTAGGGAACCGGGCAGTGAAGCCGGAGCGCTTCACTTCCTGGTTCCCTCGCCGTGGATGGAGGGGGGAGCAGCAGGGTGACGAGCGATCGCTCATCCTCTGCTGCGGACGCCGCTGGACTCCAGGACAGGTAAGTGTCCTAATATTAAAAGTCAGCAGCTGCAGTATTTGTTGCTGCTGGCTTTTAATATTTGTTTTTGGTGAACCATCCGCTTTAAATGGCATTTATTGATGGTCTTCAGATTCGGGCCACTAAAAGGCTTGATAGAAATGAAGCAAAGCTTCGAGGCTGTAAACCCGCTCAGATATCGGTTTTCTGGTGGTAGAAGACATACCTTGAGAGTTTTCCTTTGACTAATGAGCTTCTTCACCTTGTGGGACACATTGCAGCCCTTTTTTTTGGTCATGGTATCCAGCAGAGGTGCCTATAAATGTGCTCATATTTTGGTTATCTGGTAGTTAAAGAGTTATTTTAAAGGTTTTCATATGATTTATTAGCCCCTCCGCCTTGCTGGGACCATTGTGGTATTTGTGTGGTCAGCGGTGCCTTACTAGAGGAGGTAAAAGGGTATTTGTTGATGGCCACCAAATTCAGGCCACCAAAAGACCTGAAAGTAATAAAGTGAGGCTTCAAGGCTCTTAACATGCTCATATATCAATTATCTGGTGGTTTTCATTAGACCAGGGGTGCCCAACCTTTTGAAGATCGAGGGCCACTTAAGCAACTTGGTAACCAGTCGAGGGCCACAATGAGCGCAAAGGGCGGATGACAGGTCACGGCTACTCCACAGGCCCTCCGATCTGCCCAGATGGAAGGGGACAAATTCCCTTCTGTTTTTCAGATTGGAGATAGGAAGGGGCAAACAGACATCTGTCGCTTTCAGGGGCGAATTGAGGGTCCCATGTGGTTGGGCTGATAGTGTGAAAAGGGCCCAAAAGCTTTCACACTGATGTGCTGCGGTTTACCCAACCGCGGGTGCAGTGTATGCACCTGTGTCTATCCTGTGGGTTAGTGACTGTGCCATAGACTCAACCTTGGCAAAAGCCGACGCTGTAGAGGAATATCGGTTTATGGGGCTCTGCAGCCGCTTTTTTCCTCTACCACCAGCTCATATATCAATTGCGATCTGGTCTTGCCAAGCCACCATTCCAGAGAAGGAGGAGGTCGCGGGCCACATCAGAGGGCTCCGCGGGCCACTGGTTGGCCACCCCTGCATTAGACTAATGAGTCTGTTCACTTTGTTGGGGCCATTATAGTGATTGTGTGGTCATGGTGTCTGTCAGTGGTGCCTTAACAAAAGAGCTAATAAGGCGTTTGTTTTTGGCTACCAAATTTGGTCTTCTTCAAAAGACCTGAATGTACTAATACAAGGCTTTAAGGCTGCAAACATGCATGCATATCGGTTATCTGGTGGTCAAATAAATCTCTAGAAGGTTTTCATTGGAGCTCTTCACCTTGCCGGGGTCAATCCAACACTTGCGTTGTGTTGTCCTGGTGCCCAGCAGAGACTCTACATTCACATCAAAGTGTTCTCCTTTTCTTGAAATACCTTACTATTCTCTGTGCTGGCCTAGCTCCTCCTGTCCCTCACCTCACTTCCCTATAAACCTTTTACGTAGCTACTAGGGTAATAGCAAAAGGCAACAGCTCTGAGGCTCTTTGAACTGCTGGCATCACTTCAAAGATGGCGGTGCCCTGCAGCAGCCTCTGTAGTTTTGTATATCTTCACAAGGGAGGTTTTGCAGGTAAATAACGCGCATAAAATATGTGAAATATAATCTTATGAGAAGATTTTTGGTGAAACTATTGGTTTGGTGATTGGGTCTCTTTAAACATAGGACAGCTCTGTCTCTGAAACTGATGTGACATGTTGGTGACCTTGCATGGCAGACGCTTCTCAATGCTTCTATTCACAGGCTGCTCCATTTCTTCTGAAATTTTTGGTGAAAGCTGTAATTTTTCAGTTGCAGTCCCGTGGAAAAAGAGAATGAACTTTTCATAAACCCCCAGCAGCTTGATGAAGGAAATTGTTCTTCCCGATCGCTCCACCTTTTCATGCTGAGCATTCGAAGTAACTGAACATTTACATTTACATAAGTAACTGATTCTTTCTTTTACTTATGATTTTTTTTTTTTTTAATAGTCTTGGGCCTTTACATTTACATAAGTGGAACTGCCGGATTTCAAACATATCTGTCGGCTGGAAAATGTCTGCTGGTTAGTTCTAACCAGCAGACATTCGCACACGCGCCGAATGATTTCGACGCATCAGAAGTGTTTTACTTCCTGGTTTGGCGGCGTCTCACCGACACATAGCGTGCTGTCTGCTGATTTTGGTTTTTTTTTTTTTTTCGGACAGACCGTTTTAATATTGCCTCGTGTGTCTTAGGCTCCATTCACACCTGAGTGTTTTGTCGCCTGAAGCGCAACACTATAATACACTAGAGGGGAAAAAATACATTATTCTCTATAGAGATGGTTCACATCTCCACGACAAAACGCGTGACGCCGAACGCCTGAAGCTCAAACAAGTTCCGGACCCCTTTTTGTCGGTGAATCGGGCGGATTGGGCGTGCTTGAGCGTTTTTATTTCCCATAGAAAGTAATGGAAATGCTCGGTTCAAGCTTCTGGTGCGACAACTAGCGTTTCTATGGGCGTTTTGTCACTTTAGTCAATAGAACATTTCACCCAGGCAGAAGATAAAAAAATCTACAAACATAGCAACAAGTGATGAAAGAGATGATCATTTTTCCTATTGGCTAAAATAAAAAAACGTGGAAGTTCAAAAACGTCCGACGCTGTATGCAAACGCTCGAATACACGCGACAAAACGCCGGAAAAAAATACCAAAAACGCTACACTCAGGTGTGAATGCAGCCTAAGTTGTATTTAAAGCCCATCTCCAGACAAAGGAAAAAAGTCTAGGGGTCTGCAAAAAGCAGTTTTACTTACCCGATCTTCCACTCCCCCAGCAGCTGGCACTCTTCTCTACTCCCCTACGCTCCAGCAGTTGACTCTTCCTTGGTTCCCCCATGTCCACTAAGCAATGAGCTTTGGATTCTGCATTGGTCTTGATGACATGAGAGGACCTGTGACCGCCAGAGCATAGGGAAGAAAAGGCTGTAGGTAATGGTCCTCCAGCCTGAAGGGAGCCTTCAGAAGCAAAGCATCGGGTAAGTACTGCTTTTGGCGGTTCCCTAAACCTAAAACATGTTTTACCCTAGCAGTGCTCCCTTGCAGCCCTACTGCAAGGAAGCTTTTTCCCTGCCCTTGGAATTCAACTTTAAAGAGGCCCTGTCACCTTGACCATTCAAAGTAAAGTGAAAGTCTCTCTATAGCCTTTAAAGTGCTTGGGTCTAATAGTCAATTGCTAGGCCATAACACAGTCATATGGTAGAGGTGGTGACCTCATGGCTTCCTGCGATCTCAGACAGTAGTAGTTAAGTTAGTTGTGAAGGTGAGTATAAGTAATTCCGATTGGGATTTAAGATGACCCCGGGCACCGTTATTCCTCCTGTTGCCCATTATGTCCCTAATGTGTCCTGTAGTGGGTGGAATGCAGTGTCCAGCAGGGAACACACTATCTAACATCATACCTCCCAACTAGCAAAAGTATTTAGGCATAGGACACACCCCTCCCCCTTGAAGGAGAATTGTACAAAAACAGGTGCTTTTTTTTTTTTTTTTACCGCTAACATTTCTTCATACTGGCTTTTGAAACTTACAAATGCAGCAATTTAGAAATTGGACGAAAGTTTTAACACTAGGAAACACTTTTTGATAAATAATGCATTTTATATTCAACTATATAAATGGGACCAAAATGAGGGACAAATGGGGAGAAAAGAGAAAAGAAAGGGACTTTGTTCCAAATCGGGGACATGTCAAACATGCCTTGAAGCGTTGGGTAACATTGGTGACAAGAGCCCTTTAAAACCGCAAACACCTGCTTGAGGGCACATTCCCACTGTTGGGGTGCATTAATGCATGCGTGTTATGATGCATGTCAATGTGCCTTGCAAGAACTCACCCAATTAATTTGAATAGGCTGCCTAGATGCAGGGGTGTCAAACTCCAGTTCATTGAGGGCCGCATCAGCATTATGATTGCCCTCAAAAGGGCCGGTTGTATCTGTAAGTTTAGATGTCCAGCGCATCCCTTTCTCTGCAGCTGCAGGAGCGGTGCGAGGGCCACATGAAATGGCCTGGGTTTGGCCTGCGGGCCTTGTGTTTGACACCTGAGGCCTAGCATATCGGAACATACTAAAAGAGGTCAAGGTACAGTGTTTGGCATCACACCACAACGTATGCTGGTCACCCATTTGCAAAATGCACTAAGGGTCTGTTCGGAATGAATGGCATTGCATTGCACCAATGCCCTGAGGCTTTTACTTTGACGGTACACTAGTGGTTTGTATTGTTTCGGCAGCGATATGGTCACTTCAAACTCCATGTACAGATGATCTGTACTGAGGGTTTACAGGAAATGTGGTCCAGTTTTGATCGGTTTGGACCGATGAAATTGAACTTCAGTCCGTTTTCATCGGTTTGGACTGATCGTGTGTACGCGGCCTTTAAGGTACCTCCTGGGTTTAGCAGAATATTTATTGGTCTTTTCAGCTCCAAAATATTACTACTCCTAAACATTTGTAGGGTATCAACTTGGTCTACTTGATCCCTTTTCTTTCTTTTTTTTTTAAGTCCTAGGAAAAGGAATAGAAGAAAATCCTCTTATTTCACCCTGTGCATACATTTCAACCATAACCATGGAGAATCTTGTTGAAACGGTTTACAATAAGTTGTCTTTCTACACAGAGAACATCTCTCTGTATTTTATTATCCGGTATCTAAAAACCAAATTTGTAATCTAGGCTTACTGTCCCTTGAATAATAATGAATAATGAAATTGTTGGCCAAACATTATTTTCATGAGCAGTAATTGACCTGGACAGCCATGCTGGTGGGTTTGGACAACCATTGTTTCACCATCTGGAAATGCTAAAGGGCATAATCTGTCATGGCTGCTGGGAATATGCAGTTGGCTGTGGAATTTGGTAATTACCATTTGTTTGACTGGGCATCTGGGTCTAAAGGCGACTCTTTTATATCTTCATATAATTGCTGTAAAGTAGATAATATTTTTTCCTCAAATTATTACAATTTTCTGCATTGGGTATTGTATCAGGCCATGAGGGACCTGATTGAGTCCCTTGGTTTACTTCTATTAAAGTGATACCAAACACACACTGTTTAATTACATTGTCCCTTCTATTTCTGTATATGGCTGATGTCATTGTAATTATTTTAATTAAAAAAAAATAAAAAAAAAATCCAAGTACCTTTTTCCTATGTGATATACAACTGTCACATGACTCAGCTCTCTCCCAGCCTGCCTGCAAGGGAAGCATAAGCAGGAGGAGCTTCTGGTCGTCTGCTGCTGGTTACATAATAATAAAAATAAAAAAAACAGCCTTTGGAATACAGAGTAAAAATAAATAATATCAATAAACTGTTTTAAATTGTCATACAAATATATATTTGAAGACCAAATCTTTATTATTTTGTGGAAATAACATAAACGGCAAGTATGGTTTATATTCTAGCATAATAAAAAGCCAAGTGTAATATGGATTATTTTTCAGTATGTAAATCCTATATCGGACAACTTCTTACTGCTTTAATCCGAGACTATCATGTGTACTGTGTTTTCAGTCCTTAATGTTCTTATGAACAGTTGAGTGGAGCAAATGTAGATAGGGAGAATGTGTATTGTAGATAATTAGGTTCCAGCTAAGCGTTCTATTAAAATTATAAAACTGAACTCTAGGTAGATATAAAACAAAAAAGTTATGTATTAATTAAAACATCATAAATTCTATTTGTAACTGCCACAAAAGTAAATACCTGAATTTCTTGCAAATCAGCCTTTTGCAATCCCCTGTACACTAGAACATTGACTGCATATACATTAGCTGGCGATGATGAATTTGGTGATGGGGTGAGAGCGAGATGACCTCATCAGTCTGTAGCTGCACCTTGATTAGCCAATTGCAGGTCAAGGAAGTTGATGGCGTTTGTGTGTGTATATATATATGTAGCGATACCCCCTCAGGAGCCGCTGGATAGATTTGGGACCGGCGTGTTAACTCTGTAGCGAGTCTAGGGGTATGATGATCGATGATGTGAGCAATGACGGAATGTCCAAACAGCAAAGTGTTGTTTTCTGTGCTTTTATTTTTTTGCCCAACACGGCAAACGGTTAACTTCAGGTAGACAGAGAAAGATGGTGAAAGGAGAAATTGCAGATTCAGGCCTTAACTATTGTAGAAGCAGTCCTGCTTCAACGGTACCTTTGCTTCGTCGCCACTCCAGCCGGAGTGGGTGTAGTGTACCCGGACAGTCTCTCTCACAGAACTGGCAGCCGGAATATCACTCGGAACTCTGAGAAGGAAGACAAGCCTCTGCCACAGACTTGGCTCAATGGAAATGACGAGTGGTGCCTCTGCCACAGGCTCTTGCTCTGGAACGTAGCTTAATGGAGCAATCCCTTCTCAATAAAAGTAGTTGCCTGAATCTCCCTCGGGTAGCTCTTGATTTTGGTGACCGACTGACAGGTTGCCATTAGACAAACTCCTAGTGTCCGGTACCTCCATCCCCGTTGGTTCGTCTAGGCCCTATTGCATCAAGAGAGGAAGTGCTGGAGGAGGAGGCTGCCAGGAGGAGGTTTGATCCGCGCTCCCCTGGGTAGGAGATAAAAGGAGCCGGAGCAGACTGACTCCCCACCGAACAGCGCAACTCGCTTTGACGGAAAAGCAAGGATCTACCACACGGAGCCTCTCTTGAGTTGTTACATCTCACATGAGGGACCCAATCCACAAGGGAGCAAGTCACTGGGTCCCATTGCAGCTGTAGCGCTGGTATTCTCCCATCACAAGGAGCCATCTAGCGAAGAAAAGAAGACCCAGGACAAAGATGTGTGCCATTCAAAATACTAACCTATTCTTTATTTGCATACTTTAATAAAACGAAATCCTTACCTTTCTCTATGGACATTGCTATGTTTGAGTATTTGGAGCTATGTAGCCGCTTTTTCGTGGCCAAATACTGGTAGTGCAGATATTTAGTGTTTTCCTGAAAGACGGTGCCGGCTTAGCACAAGAAACAAACACACCAGAGAGGAAGTGACTGTTGTTTTGGAGGAGGAGGCTGACCTTTCAACAGCAGGAAATGACGCAGCCCCGAAGTCAGGAGGAGGTACAGAACGGACGGCGCATTGATCAGCAATTATAGGGGATACCCAGGAACAGGGGTTTGTGCTGCCTTTTTGAGCAGTGCATGCTGGGTAGGAGATAAAAGGAGCCGGAGCAGCCATTTTAGTTCTCTTGGAGCTTGTCGGGCGCGCGCGTCCCCCGATCGTGTGGCCTGCCTACAGAGCGGGGAACGGGAGAGGACCTGTCAGCGGGGGGTGACGGTGGCCAGATTGCCTTCCCCCCATACAGGGACCCAGAGATATTCATTTTTATAGTAATCTGAGCATCGGAGGACGGGATTCACCCAGCGGAGCTAGTAAAAAAAATAAAATTAACAGAGCGATTGGCCCAGCGATTTTTTTTTTTTTTTTTTTTTTTTAAGAAAATTATGTAGAAGAATATGTATGACGGAGAAGCAAAATGTAAAAAAAGAATTTTTTCAAAATTTGCAGTCAAAAAATGAAAACCGATCAAATACCACCAAAAGACTAAAGTTACAATTGTCACACGGAGCCTCTATCCAGTGTAAAAAGGGTGAGCGGGTTCTTCTCCATCAAACATCACGGCCCACAATTTGTTACGTTTTCCTGGTCGCCCAATCGCACATGCAGTTAGACTGTTCTGGCTGTCTCCTCATATACCTGCTGTCTCCAGGCCTCACTGTAAATTATAGTTCCTTTTGAGGGTAACAAGATTACTCTTCCCCTCACAGGAGCAGAGCAATTACATCTACCAACTGACATTGCTTCTCCCGGCGCGGAGAAGGCTTGAGGCCTATCTACCTTTAATGTCTCAAGCAAAGTACTTTAAGTGAGATCTCACGCATAGCTTATAAAGTAGGGGGTGCTCCCAGATATATATAGACAGATAGACAGATAGACAGATAGACAGATAGACAGATAGACAGATAGATTTGTTTCCGGTTTTCTTCTCTCAGATTCTTTTGTCTTAGACAGATAGACAGATAGACAGATAGACAGATAGACAGATAGACTTTTTAAAAGTAAGATGAGATAGACAGATAGATAGATAGATAGATAGATAGAGATATATATATATATATATATATATATATACATACATACATAGTTTTTTCAAATTGTTTATGTTGAAATCTATTGTGCTGCTGTCTTATGTTGGGATGACAGCACAATTACTGTAACCACTTTTTTTTTTGTTTTTTGCATATTCTACAGTAAAATATATCTCTGGTTAGGTATCCAGTTTTTGTGGTGTATTGTTTTCTCCCACCAGGTGCAGTCAGTGGATCCTGGGGTGACAATACAGGTATTTTGTACTGTCTTACATTGTATTGTATTGCATCACAGCTGTGCCGAGGGGATTGAGCCAAGTGGGGTTTATTGGTAGAGTGCAGGCCCAAATCAAACCAGGAGATCCTTCGGGGGTCAGTGCTACACAGCTTTACTCGCTCCGGACCAGCATGGTCCCGGAATCGAAGATAACGCGTCGCACTTGCGCTGCAGCCTGGTAGGCCATATCGCCGGGGGCCCGTGATGTGCCCACCCCCTGAAGGTGGGTGCCGCACCCGGATCCAAACACAAACTCCCCCTCCAAAAAAAGCGTCCCACCAGAAGTACCCTCCCCCAGCATGCCCCGTGAGGGAAAACCCCCTCTGATTGGCTGCTGGCAGAAAGGCGCACCTCTCTGAACTCCACTGTTGCCCTGAGGTGGTAAGGCACCTCTGGAACACAGAATGATAATGAATGTAAAAATATAAAAAATGCAAAATGCTAAAAAGTCTATATCGTAATTGAATTCATCCCTGCATGCTTGGCCAATCACAGCGCGCAAAAAACAGAGAGCCATAATTGGCCAAAGCCTGGGTGTCTTTGGCCAATTATGGCTCAGGGCTTAATTTGGCGCGAACGACCCGTTTTGTTCGAAATTCGTCGAACGTACAAACGGACAATGTTCGAGTCGAACATACGTTTGAATCGAACGCGGCGCTCATCCCTAGTTAAGACTACACATTTAAACTGTCCTGCCCTAACCTCTGGAGACTTCTTGTAGAGATGGGCCAGCTCACAGACAACCAATTAAACCTGTCTAACAGTATGCGTTAAAAATGGGTGTTTAGTCCACATGTGTTTGCAAATGCATGCGTAAGCCACAGAACCTCGCCATGGCACCCTGGTATCTGTGGTACCGAACGCTAACTTGTGAGTGTCCCCACAGTGGAGGTACATGCCTTCTGATGGTGAGGTCATAGGTGTGGTCAGGCAACACACTGACACCTTTGCAGCCATTGCGCTACTTGCTGGGTGCTCAGTGTGCTCCTTTACGTTTTAAAAAGGGGTGGGCTTCCCTTCAGTCCAACCTGCCCTCACCTATCCATCAGAATGCATGTGCCTCTACTGTGGGGACACTCATGGGGACGCTCATAAGTTTTAGCGTTGGGTACCATAGATACCAGGGTGCCGTGGCGAGGCTCTGTAGCTTATACATGCATTTGAAAATGCGTGCAGACTAAACCCCTATTTTTAGCGCATACTTTTAGACAGGTTTAATTGGTTGTCTGCAAGCTGGTCGGTAAGTAAGCTTGGATTCATCCATGGCCCTGTTTTTATAATCAAATTCTCAGCCTGTAAAGCTCTGAGCAGACCATATCAAACGATTACTGCTCACGTGATTGCAGCAGAAGCCAAAAACTTAAAGAGGGGGTTGACCCTTAAAACCACTTTCTCCCATCCCATCCAGCATACTGGCGTCCTTTTTTTTTTTTTTTGTACTTGGCTCTTAATAGATAATTTAATTTTCATCCTACCGCGGGGTATGGCGCCGCTATATAGCGTCACGCCTTCCGAAAACAGCCGACTAGCACTCGGCTGTTCTCGGCGCTTGCGCACAGACCCAGGAGCTGACTGGGCAGGCGCTGTATATAGCCGCGTCACGCTCTCCGAAAAAAGCCAAAATAGGACTCGGCTGTATACGGCGCCTGCGCAGTCAGCTCCTGGGTCTGTGCGCAGGCGCCGAGAACAGCCGAGTGCTAGTCGGCTGTTTTTGTAAGGCGTGACGCCAAATAGCGGCGCCATACCCCGCGGTAGGACGAAAATTAAATTATCTATTAAGAGCTAAGTACAAAAAAAAAAAACACAGCATACTGGCGCTGACGCCAGTATGCTGGATAGGATGGGAGAAAGTGGTTTTAAGGGTGAACCCCCTCTTTAAAGAAGTGCTACATGAATATCGGGATCAACTGGACAAAACTGGATATCTTCTGACAGGTTTAAGGATAAGTTCACCTTTTATCGGGCGGCATCAGCTGGCTTCAATAGAAACTGGACACCATTTGGCCTGTGTGTACAGCAACCAGCCCAACAAAAGCTGGCCAATTTGGCCGGTGTCTGTCGAAGGGGACATGACCATAAAATGTCTGCCGATCACCATCTGATCAGTGCTCTTAAGCCAAAGACCGCTGATTGAGGTGTTCTGGCGGGAGGGCTGTCCCCCTGTCAGAAAACAATAGCTATGGGGGGAGATCGATGTACTAATATCACATAGTTGGTACAGTGGATCCTACTGAGCTCTAAAGTATTTATTTTTTTTTTTTTTAGTTCTCAGCCTGCTGAGTTGGACGAAAAAAGTAATATAATTAGTGTGTACCAGGCTTTTATTTTTTGTGTCGTCTTTCTAGGTAAACTGATCTAGACAGCTTGTACCTCTTGAGATGTTGTTATTAGTCCGTGTAGGCGGCTTCCAGCCAAAAAAGATGATTATCTACTCAATTACAAACATTATATTCTGAATTGTTGGCAAGGAATTAACATTTCGGGAGGGTAGTTGAATGGGCTATGAGCCTTTTGCAGTGTACGCGGTGCTCTTGTTACATTGTACAGACCGCCAGTCTAGGAATGGAGATAACGCTGATCTTGCATTCACACGTGATTTTGGAACATATATTTTTACGTGCGTTTTGTTTGAGACATTAAAAAAGCTAGTTCCAAACAAGAGGAAAGCCAATAAATAACATGAAAACCATTTTTTTTAGGTGCTCCCATTTGAGTTTGGGGGACCAAAAATGTTTGTTCTATAAGGCTGCATTCACACTATAACGTGGCGTTTTGTCCCGCGATTTGCTGCGACAAAACGCGTCGTTTTTTGCCTTGATTTCGCTGGGAGGGGTGATTTTAATATTGTCTGCTATGCCGAAACGCCAAAGCCGTCTGGGAAAAAAAGGGTCTGGGACTTGTTTTGAGCTTCAGGCGTACGGTGTTTCGGCGTTCGGCGTGGAGATGTGAACCATCTCCATAGCCGACAATGTTAAATCACCCCTCGAGCGTATTTTAAGCAGCAGAAGCGTCGGGCGTAGGGCGTAAAAACGCCTAGGTGTGAATGCAGCCTAAGGGACAAAAAAGCTCTGGAACATCTTCTAAAAGAGAGGTCTGCAATGGAAGCCCTTTTAAATAAGGTGACCAGATTTTTTTCATGAAAAACGGGGATATATATTGTAATAGTCAGAGTCCCGGTCCCTAAAAGAGGGTTTGCGTGTCTGCGGAGGTCTGCGTTTAAATGGAGAAAAGTGCCCAGTTTTCTAGGTTTTGAAGTTCTAATGGGGCTGTGTAGTGGAGATCCCAGAGAGGCTTGGATGGGGTCTCCAACCCTTGTCCAGATCTTACAGACAGCCAGCAGGTTGGGTTCCCATGAACACTAAAAAACAGGGAGGTGGAAGGTGGAGCTGGCTGTTGCTGCAGGACAGACCTGTATGTGGGGATCTGTCTGTCTGTCTGCCCTGGAGATACATCCCTGGTGTGGGGGGACTTCGTATGGGAGGCTGGTGGAACTGAGGTATAGCGATCCAAGAGGGGCTGAAGGAATCCGGAAGTCTGGGAGACAGTGGGCTGGAGAACCTGTTGAGGCCAGGAGTGTGCCAGGTTAGCATACAGCAAGGCTAGTAGCCTAGGAGCCAGGAGGCTTGGTATTTTAGTTCTATGAACATAATGGAGAAGAACCCCTGCGTGGGAAATCCTGTATGTGAACTGTTCTTTTGTTTCCTTCAATAAAAATGGGCTGCCATCAACCATATATATATATATATATATATATATATATATATATATATAATATTTTTTTTTTACTAGTAATGGCGGCTGTTGAAGACTTTCTGCCCATCGCTACCCGCCTCATAGCCTGTCCAGTCTTACTCTCCAGGCCCCGGCTACTACTGGGTGGGGAGCGGAGGAAGATCACTCTATCAGGGAAGGCAAGGAGATGAGCAGGAAGGCGGCTGGCCGGGACTTGAGCCAAGGCAGAAGAACATGCGAGCGGAGCTGAATGGGCATGCACCCGAAACTGAAGAAATATTCCCTCCGCTCCGACCAGCACATGATCATCAGAAAGGGGCACAGATAATGAAAAAAATACACTCCCCCCCCTAAGCAGGTAGGAGTGACGGGGGGGGGGGGGTGTAATTCAGAATATTTATTCTGCACTGACTGTCTTTGAAATTTCCCCAGCCCCTGTTCAAATCCAATCCGGGGACAAACTTGGCCCGTGGACAGTGTCCTCAATCCGGGGACTGTCCCTGGAAAACGGGTATGTCTGGTCACCCTACTCTTAAATCCTTCCTATGAGTTTTTTTTTTTTTTTTTATACCAGACGTTCTCATCCACAGTTCCATGGAACCGTAGGGTTCCTCCAAAGGTCACAAGGTGTTCTATGAGCCGTCGCTTGGAGATCTCCTGCATGACCGTAACCACGTAGATCTGTTGCAGATCTACTGACCAGTGTGCAAAACACTAAATTCTTGCTGCTTTTTTGGCTGCTGCTATTCATTCTGTGTTTTTTAAAACGTCAAGCACGTTTCAGATTAGAAAAGTAAAGTTAATCATTTTTTTATTTAATACCTTGCTTCTACAATTTAAAACCATACTTTTTTTCCACAAAAAAAAAAGAATTCAGGATTCTAAAAGTAATAACACTATAAAGCTTTCCTTTTTTAGCAGCTGAAATAATCTCCAGCTGCTTTACAAATCCCTCTTGACAAGGCTATGGCTGCAGGGCCAGACTGCCGTTCTCCATGTGGGTCCGACGCGTCCCCCCATCCTGCTGAGTCAGAGCTGGAGCTTTCCAATCATCAAAGCTCATGCTTCCTGTAGATTGGAGAGCATTTCGTTTGACTCAATGAGGGACTTTCAGAATTCTGAATTTAACTGTTTCTGAAATTATTTGGGTGAAGAACAAATTTGTTGGGCAGAAGACAGGCGATGATGGTAAAAGTAATGGTGATGATTATAATTATAAAATATATGTTAAAATCTTGGGTGAAGAGCAAATATGTTGGTCAGAAGACAGGTTAAAAAATTGTAATAAAGATTATAATACAAAAAAAAAAAATAAAAAAAATATATATATATATATATATATATATATATATATATATATATATATATATATATATATATATATATATAATATATATATATATATATATATATATATTATTATACATTCTCACCGGCCACTTTATTAGTTACACCTGCTTAATTGCTTGGTAACACAGTGGCTGCAATTGATGGGTACAGTGGCTGCGTTTGGCACAGTGGCAGCAATTTATGGGTACAGTGGCTGCGTGTTTGGCCACAGTGGCTGCAATTGATGTGTTTTTTGTTGTTGTTTTTTTCAGTTTGTTTGGGCCCCCCAAAATTTGTGAGCACCAGCCACCACTGGTAAGGAACAAATACATTGAGCAGAAGGCAGGCTATTAAAATAATAATAATTAGAATACAAAAAAGAATTTTGCGCACCCTTTACTAAAGGTCTTAAGCCGCGTACACAAACGACCATTTTTAATGTCCTAGAAAAAACAGATTTTTTTTTCACGTGATTCTTGTCAAGCCTGTCTTGCATACACACGATCGTGAACAAAAAAATGCTTGAGCAAATCGCGGTGACGTACAACACGTACGACGGCACTGTAAAGGGGAAGTTCCAATCAGATGGCGCCACCCTTTGGGCTGCTTTTGCTGATTTAGAGACAATTCACGCTTTTTAGTCTTCGTGATTTTCTGTTTTCTGTTACAGCGTGATGAATGTGCTATCTCCATTACAAACGATAGTTTTACCAGAACGAGTGCTCCCATCTCATAACTTGCTTCTGAGCATGCATGTTTTTTTTCCCCGTCGTTAAAACCTACACATGACCGTTTTTCACGAGGTGAAAAACGACGAGAAAAATTATGTTCTTAATTTTTAATGCCCATTTTTCACTTTGAGAAAAATGCTCTGGAACCTACACAGAATCGTTTTTATTGACCCATTTTAAAAATTGCATTTTTCACGTCATGAAAAACAGGCGTGTGTACACGGCTTTAGACTCCGCTTCTTTCATTGTCATCTCATGGCCACCTACAAAAAATGTGGAATAGCAGGAGGTTGTGTAAATGCCAAGTAGTGATCCAGCAGTTCCAAGGTCTGTTGGACAAGCCATGATCCTTCCTGAAAAACCTTAAAGTCTTTCGTTAGTAGAGCTGTAGCCCTAGCGCGATTGATAATGTGATATCCATTTAGAGTTTTTGTCGTGACATGTCACGCAGGTAGGCAGCGCAGTTCCTGGTTGAAATTCAAGCAAATATTTCTTTCTTTTTCTTTTTGTTGGACCAGTATTCTTCTTATTATTATTATTATTTTTGTACTTTTTTTTATGAAATAGTGGAAAATCCCTTTTAGGTACCTTTTTTAATAATGCGCCTTTCATATTTGTATCATTTGTGACAGTATCACCTATCAGTACAACTGTTTCTCTGAATAGCTGGAGACCTTGAATTAAGCCCTCTAACAATAACTGGCACTCTCGGAGGTGACCTAATTGACATCCCCTCTGCGGAAAGGCAGGAATGTATTTTCACTTGTGTTTATCAGCGTGTGTCGGCCATGACATCACAAACTGGACTGCAATCCAAACTTTTCTGGGATTTTTTTTTTCTCTTTACACTACATGTAATGTATCTCAATATGAAGTGTTTTCCTGCATATACATTACAACTTATTGTGCCACATTCTTTCTATGTTGCATTTCTTGTGCAACGAGTTTGGCAGACGGTAAATTGTAGATCTACATTTTTATGATAACCGTATGTGAAAAGGCTAACAGGAACCACGAGGCACACACTATTAAAGGATCACTAAAGGAAATATTTTTTTTTAGCTAAATAGCTTCTTTTACCTTAATGCAGTGCTGTTTTCATGTTCTCATTGTTCGTTTTTGCTTTGAAGTTACTGTAATTCTGCTCTGATCTCCACACTTCCTGCTTGTCTGGCTCCTTATGAAAAATCTCTTGGCAGCTTTTCACTGTGGTCCAAGCTGTGTGTCTAAAACTCCTCAGAACCAATCAAATTAAATTTAAAAACAAAACACTGCCCTGGATTTGTTTGTTTTTGTTCTGTCTCTCTCTCTACTTCACATAAACACAAAATCAGTTTAAAAATGAAAGTGAAACTAGAGGCATATTATATGATTGATTTTTATCTATTTTTAATCATTTTTAAAAGGAATCGGTTAACGTTTATGTCTCTATACCTGTAAACAGTCATTTCAGCAAAAAAAATGTTTTCCTTTAGTGATCCTTTAACCTTTTCTTATTTATTATTCAGATAATGCTCCTCTAATGCACCCCTATAAAGCCGATATCACTTGTCCTCACCATGTCACAAGACCTGCATTGTGTGTGATGACAATGGTTTGTTCTGCATTGTACATCATGTACAGTCCAACCAGAGCTTTTTTTCTCCGGAAATAGATACAGGAACTCTCCCTTTCCGAGTCGCCCCTTTTCTTCACCTCTGAGCACCTATCCTTGATTCCACCCGCTACCCACCTCCGAACACCGTTCCTTGGTTCCCCCCCCTACCCACCTCCGAGCACCGTTCCTTGGTTCCCCCCTCCCTACCCACCTCCGAGCACCGTTCCTTGGTTCCACACCCTACCCACCTCCGAGCACCGTTCCTTGGTTCCACCCCCTACCCACCTCCAAGCACCGTTCCTTGCTTCCACCCCCTACCCACCTCCTAGCACCGTTCCTTGGTTCCACCCCCTACCCACCTCCAAACACCGTTCCTTGGTTCCACCCCCTACCCACCTCCAAACACCGTTCCTTGGTTCCACCCCCTACCCACCTCCAAGCACCGTTCCTTGGTTCCACCCCCTACCCACCTCCAAGCACCGTTCCTTGGTTCCACCCCCTACCCACCTCCAAGCACCGTTCCTTGGTTCCACCCCCTACCCACCTCCAAGCACCGTTCCTTGGTTCCACCCCCTACCCACCTCCAAGCACCGTTCCTTGGTTCCACCCCCTACCCACCTCCAAGCACCGTTCCTTGGTTCCACCCCCTACCCACCTCCAAGCACCGTTCCTTGGTTCCACCCCCTACCCACCTCCAAGCACCGTTCCTTGGTTCCACCCCCTACCCACCTCCAAGCACCGTTCCTTGGTTCCACCCCCTACCCACCTCCAAGCACCGTTCCTTGGTTCCACCCCCTACCCACCTCCAAGCACCGTTCCTTGGTTCCACCCTCTACCCTATTGGTGTCAATGGGAGGCATAGTACCCCATAATTGGTGTCATTGGGAGGAATAATGGACCATCATTGGTGTTAGTAGGAATCTTGCCCCATTCTTGGCGTCAGTGGCAGAAACTATGGCCCACTGTTGGTGTCAGTGGAAGGAATGATGTCTCATTATTTGTTTTGGGAAAGAATAGTCCCACAAGGGCCGGTAAAGGCAAAGGGCCACATCTGACCTGCAATCCACAGTTTGGAGACCACTGTCTTAGACTGTTAGGTTATATGCATTGTTTTGCGTATGGCAGTATAACGTAATTTTAAAGCAAAAACTAGTCCTGTGTTAGGATAAAAAAATCTGGTTTTCCTCATCGTTTATTAAAGCAAAAGTTTAGGTATGGATATTGTTGCATAGTTACATCGGTCCACCTTACATCCATCCAATCAGAGAGAACTTTGCATTCATTGGAATGGGACCTGAAAGCTAACACTGATCATTGTAGTAGCGGTGTCTACTACAGGGATTTCCAGCTTTTACGGGGATCAGCCAGGTATGGCATATGAGAACATAACAGTGACAAAGTGCTCCTGAATGGCATGTGGGTGGGTGTCATATATGCACAATGTGATTAGACCTCAATGGGGTGAATGGCAGTAATATCGAAAGCCCTGAGGAGAGTGTATTTATTAAAACAGTCTTGGTTTCTTCCACACACGGTTAAAAAAACAATTGAGCTGAATAGAGGTTACCAGTTGAGGAGAACCGTAGTGTCAGGACCTGGGAGCTCTTCTGTGACTTTTTTCACTGAGGTATCTGGGATGCTGGACAGCTCCCTGCCTGATCTATTGGACAATCCTATCTGATCCATTTGACAACCCTGCCTTGTGTCTTGATTGCTGTTGAACCTTAAACTCCTTGCTCCTCCCATGATCTTCCTATATAAGCCTTGTTTCGGCACTTTTTGCCGGGTTATTGTGCCTTTTCAGCCTGTGCCTTGCTCGTGTCTTCCCTGCTGCCGTCTGTATTTTTCTGCCACTCATGATCGACCCTTGGCTTGTTCCTTGACTACTCTACTGCCTGATCCCAACCTGCAACTACTCCTTACTGACCTTTTGGCTTGTTTACGGACTACGCTGCCGTTTGATCCTTATCTTCTCATCTGCTACTGGACCCCGGCTTGCTCACACCCTTGTGGGGCAAACTTGAGGACTGCAACCTGATACTAGCACGCAGCTAAATCCATCTCCACCATCGGGAGCTCTGATAAACACTGGCTAGTACTTATGCTGGCCATACACTATACGAAAATTCGGCCGAAAATCGGTCGTTAAGAAAGATCATTCGTTTTTCGGCCAGTTAATGGGCAGAAAATCGAAAATCGTTTGGACGTTTTTGAGCCAAAAAAAAGGACAAGTTTGGAAATTTTCTGCCGAACGAACGATAAATCGGAAGGTGTTTCCCACTTGAACTTTCTGTACTAGGTATATGTAAAAAAAAAAACGAACCCTTTTTTTTTTTTTTATGTCCACTGAACGATTAATCGGTCATTACATGATGGCACTATCGTTTGCACTCACGAAAGAACTTTTGTTTTTCAAAAGTTCGTTCGGACGATTTTTCGTGGAGTGTATGGCCAGCATAAGACTTTGTACCTCAGATGAGCCTGTGTCATCTACCAGAGTGACTGCCTGTATACCTATCCTGCTGGTCGGTGGTAGTCCTGCAACTGCTATAGTAACTGGCCTTCAAGCCTGTCGCCTGATCGTGACACGTAGAATACGCGTAGGAACGTTCTCACCAGGCCGCGGCAAGGAGGCGGGCAGATCCACATCACCGGAAGTGACGTAGCCGGAACAAGGAAGTCTGTGGTGGTGGACACTCAGACACCAGGGAATCACACTGGTTGTCAGAATAACATGTTCTGGGGTACACTTCTTTTGTTAGGATTTGTAAGCAAGTACAAAAATCTTACTGTCTTTTTTAAGTGTGGTATATAGCGCATCCCTGTGCACTTACTAAAAATTGCTGTGAGAATAAAGCATTCCAGATTTTTTTTTTAAGCACACTAATGAAACTAATGGTACCGTAAACTGTTTGTACATTATAAGGTGAATTGTATCACACCTAAATCAAACGGATATGAGATATTATTAATAATTTATATCTAGTTGATCTTTCATATACAGTGTGTGTGCCAGGGCCGTCTTAATAGCATCATGGGCCCCTGGGCAAAGAAATGCTCTGGGGCCCCTACAACGATGACAGTGCAGGTAAACGGATATCAATAGGTAAGAGGCAAACTGCCTCTCCTGTGTATCTATCACTCTCAGTGCCATCATGGGGCCCCCAATTTCAGGGCAGTGTGGGCTCAAGGACTAGCTGCCTTGGGGAAAGTGCAGGGGCCCCCCATGCAGCTGGGGCCCCTGGGCAGTGCCCAGGTGTGCCCTCTTATTAAGACAGCCCTGGTGTGTGCATATACATAGAGTGCTCAGAAATTCTGAATAAATGAGTACACCCCTTTCGAAAAGTAATTTTTTTTAATCGATCTCTCAATGAACACAAAAACAATTTCCAAAATTTTGACAAAAATTCGTTTTGTACAACATTTGTTTAGCTCATTACATGAAAGTAAGCTTCGTAATATTACTTGGATTACAAAATCTTCAGTTTTACAAAAATTAGTTGATGCAAAAATGAATACAGCCCACAACAAAAACTACTACATCTAGTGTATTGTATGACCTCCATGATTTGTAAGGACAGCAACAAGTCTTCTAGGCACGGCATGAACAAGTTGGTGACATGGTACTAAAAGGAAGTGAGCACTCAGTATGCACTTCCTGTCAGTCCGGCCGGGAACAGGACTTCAGGAGGAAGAAAGAGGAGCTTGGCCACGCTACAGCCTGGGAAGGGGAAGTTGGGGGCCCTAGGCCAGCTCGGAGCCCCAAGCAATTGTTTTGTTTTGCCTGTCCTGTAGCAACAGGCCTGGGCACAGAGTGATGTTGACATCTTCTCTTTCAATATAGAGCAGTACGTCTGCGAATTCATGATACCATCAATGAAATGCAGCTCCCCTACACCAGCAGCCCCGCAGAAGGACACCACCATGTTTCACTGTAGACGCCATGCTTTTTTCTTTGTACTCCTCACCTTTGTGACACCATAAAGTTTGAAGCCATCCGTTTTAAAATACATTTATCTTGGTCTCCTCACTCCAGAGTAGCGTCCTAGTAGTCTTTTTCAGCATGGGCCCTGACAAAAGCTTAAAGGGTCACTAAAGGAAACATTTTTTTTTGCTGAAATGACTGTTTACAGGGTATAGAGACATAAAAGTTAACTGATTCATTTTCAAAATGATTAAAAATAGATAAAAATAAATCATATAATGTGCCTGCAGGTTAGTTTCACTTTTGAACTGGCTTCATGTTTCTGCAAAGTAGAAATAGACACACAGAACAAAAACAAACAAACCCAGGGCAGTGTTTTGTTTTTAAAATGAATCTGATTGGTTCTGGGAAGTTTTAGACACACAGTAATGACAGCTTAACCACTTCCCGCCCGGCCAATAGCCGATTTACGGCCGGGAAGTGGTTATGAAATCGTGACTAGACGTTCTCAAACGTCCTGCACGATTTCATGCCGCGCGGCGATCGGTGATGCGGGGTGTCAGTCTGACACCCTGCACCTCCGATCTCGGTAACGAGTCTCCGGCGGAGCCTCGTTACCACGTGATCAGCCGTGTCCAATCACGGCTGATCACGATGTAAACAGGAAGAGCCGCCGGCGGCTCTTCCTCACTCGCGTCTGACAGACGCGAGTACAGGAGAGCCGATCAGCGGCTCTCCTGAGAGGGGGGGTTCGCGCTGATTGTTTATCAGCGCAGCCCCCCCCTCGGATCGCCACACGGACCACCAGGGAGTGCCCACACTAGACCACCAGGGAACTTAAAAATAAATAAAAAAAAGGACAAAAAAAAAAAAAATCAGCAAGAAAAAAAAAGGGGGCAGTAAAAAAAATGATGCCAATCAGTGCCCACACATGGGCACTGGCAACATTGATCCATCAGTGCCACCCCTCAGTGATCATCAGTGCCACCCCAGTGTCTGTCAGTGCCACCCCACAGTGCCAATCCATGCCCAGTGCCCACCTATCAGTGCCCACCTGTGCCGCCTATGAGTGCCCACCTGTGCCGCCTATGAGTGCCCACCTGTGCCGCCTATGAGTGCCCACCTGTGCCGCCTATGAGTGCCCACCTGTGCCGCCTATGAGTGCCCATCAGTGCCGCCCATGAGTGCCCATCAGTGCCCCATACCAGCGCCGCCTATCCGTGCCCATCAGTGCTACCTAATCGGTGCCCATCAGAACTACCTCATCGGTGCCCATCAGTGCCACCATATCAGTGCCCGTAATTGAAAGAGAAAACATACTCATTTACAAAAAAAATAACAGAAAAAAATAAAAACTTTATTTTTTTTTCAAAATCTTTGCTCTATTTTTAGTTGTTGCGCAAAAAAAAAAAAAATCGCAGAGGTGATCAAATACCACCAAAAGAAAGCTCTATTTGTGGGGAAAAAAGGACGCCAATTTTGTTTAGGTGCAGTGTAGCATGACCGCGCAATTGTCATTCAAATTGTGACAGTGCTGAAAGCTGAAAATTGGCTTGGGCGGGAAGGTGCGTAAGTGCCTGGTATGGAAGTGGTTAAACCATCGTGAGAAAGCTCCCAGTATGGTGGTGATAAGGAAACAGACAAGCAGGAAGTGTGGAGAAAAGAGCAGGATTACTGCAACTTCAAAGCAAAAACGAACAATAAGGACATGAAACCAGTACTGCAGTAAGGTAAAGGAAGCTATTTAGCTAAAAAAAAAATTCTTTTAGTGATCCTTTAAGAGACTTCAGAAGAAGGAAAGCTCTAAGGACTGATAAGAGTGGAGAAAGTAAAGTAAACCTTTTCACTAGACTTCACCCCATTGTATAACAGATTTAATGCATTCAACAAAAGCTCCCTCCAAAGAGACATGCACAATTCTTCCCGGAAGCCCCAGGCAGCAATAATCCTATTAAAAGGAGAAGCGAGGGATTTCAGCAAGAGGTACATCTGACAAACAACGTTGACTGAAGACTGTAGGGAAGGACCCGTGCATAAAATTAGCCCTAAATTTGCTAAATATCATTATTACTGATATGTCTATTTAACCAAGCAAACTAATTCCCCCCCCCCCCCCAATGGACTGCTGGTCACACATCAGAGCATTGACTGGTGATTATTTGCACAACTTCAAGAAATACATTTTACACCTCAACTACGGTATTTGCTGTGTGTGATCCCGTGCAGCCAGTGCCACGCAGCGATGGTTGCATAGCATTTCTTAGATGAGATTCTCAATGGTGACACCAATGGACCATGCCTACTAAATATGTGTTAAAACAGCCACTTGTGTATCCATTGGGTGCCCATGTGACAACGCAGGTGTACGGTTGGGAGACAGTTGCCACCCTATCACAGGAAGTGCCTGAATAAGGAGGATCAGTTCAGAATCACCAGGTATAATGATAGATAACACTTTTGCTGTAACTTTTTTTTTGCACACGTGGTAAAACAGTCCTGAAGATTAGCTAAACCCCAACCACCCCCCCCCCCCCCCCCCACACACACACAGCGTATATATTTCATGAAAACAGACCCTGAAAAATAAAATGGCGATGGTTCTGATTTCTTTTTTTCATCTTTTTTTTTTTTTTTTTTTACATGATATCGCAAAACACTATATCTACTTTAAATATTCTCACAACCATTTATCAAGCACAAATTATGAGTAAAATGTACACTAAAGTTAACTTTTATATATATATATTGCTTTAAAAAATATATAAAATGAGTATATCACGCTGTGCTACTAATAATGCATATATATGTAACAGCCAGCACAGCTCAAGACCAATAGCAAGAAAAATTTGTAAAAAAGGTGCAGCGCTATATATGTTTATAAAATTATGAACAGTTGTGACCAAAAGAAAAATTATAAAAGATGATCATATAAATCAGGGGTCTCCAAACTACGGCCCGAGGGCCAGATGTGGCCCTTTGCTAGCTTTTATGCGACCCTTGGGGCACTATTCCTCCAACTGATATGAGGCACTATTCCTTCCACTCACACTAACAAGGGGGCACTATTTCTTCTACTGATATCAATGATGGGATAATATTTCTCCTACTGATAGTGGCCCTACTCCTCCTCCTACTGACCACCAACCCTGAGGCCACATTTATTCTTACTGGTGCCGGGCCCGGGAAATTTTCTGCACCCACTGGCCATAATCCAGCCCTTTCTAAAGTCTGAAGGACAATAAAGTGGCTCTTTGTTTGAAAAGTTTGGAGACCCCTAATATAAATGAATAGTATGAAAAAATAGATGATTGAATGAATAAAGTACCGTATATACTGGAGTATAAGCCCCTGTCTCTGCTTATAATCAAGTCACCTTTTTGTGCCTGATCTCCCGAAATTTGGGGACCCAGTACTGGACCGTGAACACTCGCCTACCGGAGACTGTGATTGGACACAGCGAGAGCCAATCAGCGGGTTCTGCGGGGAAACCGGCTATCATTCAGAGAGGCAGAAAGGTGGTCTGCCTACATAAACAAGGCAGACCCCCGTTCTGCTAGTAAGAAAGACAAATCTTGTGTTTCTGCTACAGTGCAACCATCCCCCACATAGTAAAGGCCCACACACATGATCTGACTTTGCAACAAATGTCAGACCGACCTGTTTGATCAGACAATCTGACCGTGTGTATGCTCCATCGGACAAACTTTTTGGCTGAAAAAGTCCTGCCGTGTGTAATGCATACTAAGTTCACGGGCAACGCCCTTCGGACATAAATCCATGGAAAAGTCTGATGGAAGTCTGAGAAAAATAATTCTCACTGCCTATCCTATATCTCTCCTTTCCCAATCAGCTGCAGCACCCTCCCCCCCCCCCCCCCCCCACACACAAACTTCGTGGTCTTTCTCCTAACAAGTCAAACTCTTGTTAGGAGTAAGCGGCGGAATGGCTTACCTGCGCTGTGCGCATTAATGGATGCACACAGCCCGGCTCAGGAGCAAACTCCCACATGTGCCTCCTTAGCCCCTTTATTGCTAAGTAGACCCCCAGAGGAGGGAGAAAGATTAGGAAGGCAGGGGACTGTCAGAAAAGGAGGTAAGGGACATCTCTGTGCAAAGTTATTGCACAAAGCAGGGAAGTATAATATATTTTTTATTATTATACATAAGCACTGCTCCTACAGTTTGAGCAGTGCTTTACAATATAAAGGGAGACAGTTCAGTGCAATTCAATGCGAGGAGAGCCCTGTTCCCGAGAGCTTGCAATCTAATTTTGGTTATTTTAAACCACAGAAAAAGTATTATAACTTTAACTATGTATAATGACCCTAAGGCAGGGCTCAAAATTTCAAGTCCTGAGCTACTTGCCGGGCCTCAAGAGTTACTCGCCACCAGTTGCCCCACCTAATTCATACGCCTAATTGCATTTGTAAACACGCCCTCATAGATTATCTCATGGAATGACAATGTTTTATGCAGAATCAAGTTACAAAAATTAAATATTACCAACAACAACGTTAACAAAATAGGACCGGGCACTGGGGGCAGACCAGAGGGACCGGGCACTGGGGGCAGACCAGAGGGACAGGGCACTGGGGGCAGACCAGAGGGACAGGGCACTAGAACTGGGTCTCTTCCCCATTCTCTTGCTGTCTCCTCTGCAACTCCCATCCATCCTCTCACTCTCGCCCATTCATCTCATCATCCGGAGCCTGTGTGTGCGGCTCCACGCTTGCATGTCCCCACTTCCCTTTTATTCAGGCTGGCAGAGAGGAGAGGAGCTGCAGCACAGCGGGAAGGAGTACAATCCAGCGCTGAGATCCACACAACTGCACAGCCATTGACACCATAGCAGAGCGCACACTGACACCACACAGCACACATTCAGACCAGTCTGTTCACAGTGCTCAGGCTGAACTGTTGGACACTTACATAGAGCACAAGGAGAAGAAAACTGCACAAACTGGAAGGCTGCTGCTCTCATGTCAGGGCAACTTTCAGTGAGCGCTGCACCGGAGTGGTAATTTTCGCAATCCTCCACCTCACTCATTACTTTCTGCTCTCCAGCTACATTGGTCGGGGCCCGGGCGGAGGGGAGCAGGCTCAGAGACGTCATACTGTTAGGTCCCATGGCTTAATGAGAATTGTAAGGAGAGCACCTGTGTACTGCTCTGCCTGTGCGCGGCTCACCAGACTACTTTTCCCGAGCATGCACCATTCCGCTTCGGACGCCAATCTCATCGGGACTCTAAGTGTAGCCACAGATTGGAGGGAGATTGGTCATGCAGCCCTGTCATCACTCGCCCCCAGCTTAAATCTACTCGCCAAATGCTAGCAGGCGAGTGGAAATTTTGAGGGCTGCCCTAAGGTGCATGTTGTGGGGGTCCTCGGACGTGATCCAGCCACTGTACAGTCGATAGATCCAGCCCATCTGATAGTCGGCCTGTGAAAAGGACATGCAAAACAGGCTGCGGTAATAGCCAGGAACCTGTGTGTGTGTGTGTGTGTGTGTGTGTGAAACCTCCACGCCGCTGCTAACGCATGTTGGTGGCAGCAAAAGTTTTAAAAGCTGCAGATTTTAAAAATATTGACAATTTGAAGTAACATGTTACAGCTTATATAAGATTTTACATATACTTTTAAAGCAGAGCAAAACAATATTAAAAGCCAGCAGCTACAAATACGGCAGCTGCTGACTTTAATTAAATGGACACTTACCTGCCCAGAATGCCCGCAATGTCGGCAGCCGAAGACGAGCCAACGCTCGTCTGTCGGCTGCCCCCACTGCCATCTTCGGTGAGGGAATCAGGTGTGGCTTTACTGCCCGGTTCCCTACAGCGCATTCGCGAGTCGCGCTGCGCATCTTCACTGGTCCCGCTGTGTTCTAGGAACTGTGTGATTTTTCGGCACACAGCGCCGGAGGGAAGTAGCGTAGATATCCGCAGATTCTGCGGCTGTCAATGCCCAGAAGTGGGTGCAAATATCTGTATTGTACAAGTATCTGCACCCCCTCCCCCCTGAAAGGTGGAAAATGTGACACCGGACGGGGGGGGGGGGGGGTAGGGTTCCGAAAAGCAGAGGTTCACTTTTGTGTAGACCTCCGCTTTAATATGATCACAATCATACATATTTTCTTGAAGGAAAAAGCTTTAAAGGATCAGTAAAGGAAAAATGTTTTAATGCTAAATAGCTTGCTTTACCTTCTAGCAGTCCTGCTTTCATGTCCTCCATGTCCGTTTTTGGTTAGAAGTTGCTGTAATCCCTTGCTGAACTCCACACTTCCTGCTTGTCTGGCTCCTTATGGAAAAAACTCATGCTAGCTTTTCATTGTGGTCCATGATCAAGAAGATGTGATTACTATGGGCTAGATTCAGGTAGCGCTGCCTATCTGTGCGGGCATAGCGTATCCTATTTACGCTACGCCTCCGCAACTTTTACAGGCAAGTGCTGTATTCACAAAGCACTCGCTCCATAAGTTGCGGCGGCGTAGCAAAAATGTGCCGGTGTAAGTGCGCGTAATTCAAATTAGGCAGGTAGAGGGCGTGTTGTATTGAAATTAACCGTGACCCCACGTAAATGACACGCCGAACGAACTGCGCATGCGCCGGCAGTGGACGTATCCCAGTGCACATGCTCAAAATTACGCCGCAAATACTCATTAGTTTTGAAGTGAACGTAATTTACGGGCAGCCCCATTCACGGACGAGTTACGCAAATGACGTAAAGCGTGAAAATTTTGACGCGGTCCCGACGTCCATACTTAACATTGTCTGCGTCATCTTTTTGTTGCTTTATCTTTACGCCTGAAAACGCCTTACGTAAATGGCGTACCTTTACTGCGACATCTGGCGTACGTTCGTGAATAGGCATATTTCGCTGGTTTACATATTCTAGGCGTAAATCGGCGTACACATCCCTAGCGGCCAGCGTAAATAGGCAGCTAAGATACGATGGCGTAGGAGACTTACACCGGTCGTATCTTAGCAACATTTAAGCGTGTCTCACTTTGAGCATACGCTTAAAGATACGACGGCGCAGTTTCTGAGTTACGACGGCGTATCTACTGATACGCCGTCGTAACTCTTTATGAATCTGGCCCTATGTGTCTAAAACTCCTAAAACAGTAATTTCAGCAAAAAAAAAAAAATCCTTTACTACTCCTAGTGTTTCACCTTTATATATATATATATATATATATATATATATATATATATATATATATATATATATATATATATATATATATATATATATATATATATATATATTTTAAATTGTAATGTTCATTATTTTATTTTTTTAGATTTTAGTTTACATATACTTTAGTCTGATCTCAATCCTCTATATTTTCTTTAAAAAAAAGGAAAAAGCTTTAAAAAGTGTTTCACCTTAAAATATTATATACTTTTTTTTTTTATTGGAATATTTATTATTATATTTTTTTATTATATTTTATATATACTTTAATCACATTCATATAAATATATAAAAAAAATACAAAGGAATGCTTTAAAAAGAGGTCCTAATTAAAACATTTAAAATACATATATTAAATGTTTTTTGAATGTTTATTGTTGTTGTTACGTTTTACATATGCGTTAATCTAATCAAAACCATATAGTTTTCCCCTAATTTTTTTTTTTCTTCGTTTTTTTTTTTTGTATTGTAAAATGTATTTTATTATGTTAAAAATGTGGATGTGGAATCTCAGTGCAGGTTAATTGTCACGGTACACAGAAACATCCTGCAACGAACCGGAAATAGACCCCGCGCTCCAATTCACTGAACACTAATACGGATCTCCTGACACAAATCCCGGGACAATGCTTAATGCTAGCGTCTCACTGTTTGAGATCTGTGCATTCATCTGAGCTAAGAGCAAACACAGAGGAAATGTAATCTTAAAAATGAATCTACATGTATAAAACGACATTAACTTATGCCAGGATTAGTACTGGAATTGGGTTTTCCGGCTTAAAAGTAGTCCGTGAGCAATGGATAATGTAGTCGAAAGCCCACTAACTTTATTTTTTTTAATAAATTTTTTATTATTATTATTTTTTCTCATGACGGCAACCTATATAGTTGGGTAGCAACATTTTATTTTTTTGTTTCTTAATGTACACTCTTAAATTTGTGAACAATAGACCAGCTGGATGTGCATAATCCGTGTGTTAAATATTTTTTTTTAAAACCCAACCACTAAAATCTCATCTAAGCTTTAACGTGTGAATTTAGTTTTAAAGGTAATTTAAATTTTTTATTTTTGAATCTGCAGCTCCCTTTAAACGAATACCTTGTAATCCTGCTATGAAGGTCCTTGTACAGGCACTTCTTATTATAGGGTGACAACACACTGTCCTATGTCTCTGAATTGTGCGCTTGCATTGTCCTCCTATCACCCAGGCTTCTGATGGAGACTACATGTATTGCAGACATGGCCCACTGTTCTCACAATAAGCCCTGGTTTTACACTGATGCTACTTTGAAATCGCGCTACTTTACTTGAAGTAGCGCGATTTCAAATTGGCAAGGTCGGCACGATTTCAGGTGCTACTTGATAGACATTTGTGTGGCTTCATACACAGATGTCTATAGAAATTGACCTGAAAAAGGCAAAATCGGTGCTGCGCCGCAAAATCGGTGTCGCAACGATTGGAACAGTGCCATTGCCGCCAATAGGCTGTGACTTGTCATGCGATTTGATCTCTCAAATCGCATGACAAATTGCTCCAATGTGAACCTAGGCTAAAGGTAAAGGAACACAATAATGGACCTTAAAAAACCTGCAAGACAAAGGCATAATGAGCTAGTGTACATGTACATTATGTATTTATTACTTTGGATCGAAGCTCCCGCAGCTGTGTCCTCAACCCCTGTGTCCTCAACCCCCCCGGCTCCAGACATCTCTCTCAGAGCTTACTTATGGGTATCGCAGCTCCAGCGCTGTGATTTGCCGGAGCTGCGATGAAGTCACTCCCGCGCATGCATGCAGGAGATGCCATAACACGACGTGCCGTTGCTTCAGTGCGCATGTGAGGATCACTTTGGCACAAGCAGACATATGGATATCTCCTAAACCGTCCAGGGTAGCTACAGGTTGGCCTTAAAGGGTTTGTAAAGGATTTTTTTTTTTTTTTATCTTAATAGCTTCCTTTAATTTAATGCAGTGCTGTTTTCATGTCCTCATTGTTCGGTTTTTGCTGTCAAGTTGCTGTAATCCTTCTCTGATCTCCACACTTCCTGGTTGTCTGTTTCCTTACAACCACAGTACTGGGAGCTTTATCTCTGTGGTCACTAATCAAGGAGGTGTGATTACTGTGTGTCTAAAACCCCTCAGCACCAATCACTTTCATTTTCCAAACCATCACTGCCCTGTATTGGCTCTGCGGCTCTGTACATCAGAGAGACAGGAAACAGCATGCAAAAACGAAACTGAAACTGCAGGTACATTACATTATATGGTTGATTTTTATCTATTTTTAATCGTTTTTAAAAGGAATCAGTTAACAATTATGTCTCTATACCCTTTAAACAGTCATTCCAGCAAAACAATTTTTTTACTTTACAACTCCTTTAATATAGGCTTACCTGTAGCTTTAAATTGTTAAAATGTGTTTACAACCACTTTAATGGTACATTGCATGATGATCAACAAATATCAAAATATCCAATATTTATATATATTAAAATCAATATTTTGTTTTGTAGTTCAGTGTAATTGTCGCAAATTGTACAATAAAGTGTTTGTATGACTTAAATTACATAACTTGTGTTTTTATGGACACATAAGGCCAACATGTTTCTCATGTCTAGCTTCCTCAGGACCGTATTTCTGGATCCAAAACCACTAATTTAACCTGATGATAAAATAAAGATATATATTGCTATGTCGCAATGGATGTGCATCAGGTTTAATTTTGGATCTCGGTTTTATTTTGGTTTTGAATCTCAAAATATGGTCCTGAGGAACCTAGACATGAGAAACATGTTAGCTTTTCAGTAAAAATGCAAAACCATTATGCAATTTGAGTCATGTAAATGCTTAAAGCGGAGGTTCACCCTAAATATAAGCCCTCCCATGTGATCCAGCATACTGGCGTCAGCGCCAGTATGCTGTTTTTTTTTTTTTAAATCCATGTACTTACTGTCTTATGCAGAATTTTATTTTTTTTTACCCCGCGGTGGACGGCGCCAGTATAGCGCGTCACATCTTACGAAAGTACCCTGAAAAGGACTTGGGTAATCTCGGCGAAAATGCGGCGCCTGCGCACAGACCTAGGAGCTGACTGCGCAGGCGCCGTATTTCTCCGAGTCCTATTTCGGCGTTTTTCGGAGGGCGTGACGCGCAATAGCCGTAGGACTCTGAGAAATATGGCGCCTGCACAGTCAGCTCCTAGGTCTGTGCGCAGGCGCCGCATTTTCGCCGAGATTACCCGAGTCCTTTTCGGGTACTTTCGTAAGATGTGACGCGCTATACTGGCGCCGTCCACCGCGGGGTAAAAAGAATAAAATTCTGCATAATACAGTAAATACATGGATTTAAAAAAAAAACAGCATACTGGCGCTGACGCCAGTATGCTGGATCACATGGGAGGGCTTATATTTAGGGTGAACCTCCGCTTTAAGGCTCCATTCACACCTGACGTTTTGTCACCTGAAGCGCGATGCTACAATACGCTAGAGGGGAAAAAATACATTATTCTTTATGGAGATGGTTCACATCTTCACTACAAAACGTGTGACACCGAACGCCTGAAGCTCAAACAAGTTCCAGACCCTTTTTTGTCGCGCGATTTGGGCGCATTTAGGCGTTTCAGGACGTTTGTATTCCCATAGAAAGTAATGGAAACGCTCGATTCAAGCGTCTATCGTGACAACGAGCGTTTCTATGGGCGTTTTTGTCGCTTTAGTCAATAGAACATTTCACCCAGGCAGAAGATAAAAAAATCTACAAACCTAGCAACAAGTGATGAAAGAGATGATCATTTTTCCTATTGGCTAAAATAAAAAAAACGTTGAAGTTCAAAAACGTCAGACAACGCTGTATGCTAATGCGCGAATATGTGTGAATATGCGCGACAAAACTCCGGAAAAAACGACCGAAAACGCTACGCTCAGGTGTGAATGCAGCCTTAGTATACGTTCTCAGGTGAATGACCTGAGCATGCAGCTCATTGGTGTACAAAAAAGTGGGAGTTGAGAAATTGGGTTAAGAGAGACGTTCGGAGGATGCCCAAGCTTATTTCTAGGCCAGCTTAACCAGACATTGTACTTGAGAGTGGAAACTAATCTAAGCTAGAAGAAATTACTTTTGTCGACACACAAGTAATAAATATAAAAATCTATAGATATTTATTGTGGAAAATGTGTATAAAATTATCTAGACTTATAATACAGTATTACCCAGCAGGTACTCCAATAACACTTCCAAAACCTAATAGTAATGCAAGTACGCTCACATCATGAGGATACATAAACATCAAACAATAAAAGTACATATAGGATTTGTGTCCTAGAAACTGGGTCCGGTATGCAGGTTGTTGGTTCTTGCTTTGCTGAACATGTTTCGCGTGAAAACGCTTCATCAGGAGCATACAAGTTTAATAGAAGACATACATAAACATAGACAAAAACATCATCAAAGATGTCAATTAACCACACAGGCTTATACATAAAACAGTTACCGTATTTGCCGGCGTATAAGATGACTGGGCACATAAGACGACCCCCTAATTTTCCAGCTAAAATGTTGGTTTTGGGATATACTCACCGTATAAGACGACCCTCTTCCTACTAGTCATGCCTCACCTCACCTTACTGTGCCATTACATGCCTCACTGTGCCACCATTACATGCCACACTGTGCCACCATTGCATGCCTCACTGTGTCACCATTACATGCCTCAGTCACTGCATACCTCACTGTGCCATTGCATATATCAACGATCCCTTACCTTTATGCCTGACATGCAGAATCTGTCAGACCGTGGCCGTCCATTTTTCAAATGCCGCGCCTCCTACTTCTGCTGTTCCGTGATGGGCGGAACACTCCTCTTCCCAGCAGAGCCTCTGTTTAGTGTTCCGCCCATCACGGATGCCCTCTTGTCTGAAACCGAGACTCAGGGCGAAAGGGCATTTATGATAGGCGGAACACTGAACAGAGGCTCTGCTGGGAAGCTGAGTGTTCCGCCTATCATGGAACAGCAGAAGGAGGAGGGCGCGGCTTTTGAAAAATGGACAGCCGCGGTTTGACTGAGAGTCTGCATGTTGGGTTACCGGCGTATAAGACGACCCCCGACTTTTAAGAAGAATTTCATGGGTTAAGAAGTAATTTTGTACGCCGGAAAATACGGTACATCAAAAATATACAGTAAAACCGTCAGTCCTCTCAGGATGAATTTTGCATTGGCAAGTCTTTCATCTGGTTGGTTCGTTCAAATGCACGTTTTGGTGACCCAGAAACATGTGCATGGCCTCTCGAATCCCGAGCTGCTCGCAGTTTCTATTTGCGCAGGTAAACAGTGCAAATAAAGCAGAGCTGTACACCTGCCAGCTCGAGTTACTTAACGATTCAATAACTATTACAGCTAATCCACCTACAATATTCATGTCTCTCTCCAAGATGACCTTTGTCTCCAGCAAAGTGTCAGACGCGTGACTGTTCACAGATAAGTGACGGACTACCATTAGTACTAATACTCGGTTGATAATTAACTTTCAAATCTATGGAGTCATTAAGCCGCCGGAGGCCTCACTATTGTGGACATACATAGAGAACAGCAGGTGCACAGCTTACATCCAGACCGCTGCATTGCCAATGATTCTACAATTATACATCAGACACAAGCATGTTGGGGATTTTGTGAATAATTACACAAGTATTTGTGGCAACAAGACATGCAACTGGTCAGTCTAGGCCTTTTGTTTACCCCACAAGGAACCGTTGAAATAATTTTTAGGTCTAGGGTCAGTGGTACTCCGAAGTTTGGTCCGGGGACCGGATCTGGCCCTTTGCTTGCCTTGATCCAGCCCTTGTGGTACTATTTAACCACCTGACCCGAATGATGGGGCATCATTCCCTTGAATGACACCAGTAAGGGGACACTATTCCTCTATTGGCACCAACAATGGGGCACTATTTCTCCCAACCAAACCAATGATGGAGAACTTATGTTGGGACATTTTGTACTCCCACTGGCCACAGTCTGGCCCCGTAAAGCCTGAAGGATAGTAAGCTAGCCCGTGGCTTAGGTTTGGAGACCCCTGGTCTAGGGGAACCTCTGCAAAAAAACATTTAATGGACCTTTACATTGTCAATACCCCCCTTACAATGCTGGGTGGAATGCCACACTTACCTGCAGCTCAACAGATCATTGGTGTCTTACTGCTGGCTCTTTCAAATGGTATTGACTTCAGAACTTTGCAGACACCATCAAATGAGAGGTCGGTCAGCTACAGCCCAAGGAACCCCTAGTAACTTCTGAAGGAACCCTAGGACTCCACTAAACCCTGGTTGAGAATGGTTGGTCAAGGCAAAAGTTTATTCTTCTGAGAAGATTGTATCTAAGAATGCCGTACAAAGTTCCGGCAGCATAGTGGTTAGCGATTTTGCCTTGCAGCACTGGGGTCCTTATTTCCCATTCCAACTAAGATCCCTCAGGCATGAGATTACATGTTCTTCATGTCCTTGTGTGTGTTCCCTCCCACTATCAAAAGACATACTGGTAGATTAAGTGGCTAAATTGGCCCTGGTATGTATATGGCTGTAAGGTAGGGACCTTAGATTGTAAGTTCCTTGGGGGCATAGACTGATTTGAATGTAAAATATGTAAAGAACTGGATAAACTGATTTCTCCATATAGAAACCTGTGATAAATAAAGTGAATAAATGTACCATTAAAGTACATATATGCACAGCCATCTTAATGCAAGGGCACTCCTGGGCACTGACCAGGGGCCCCAGGTTGATGGGGGGGCCCCACAATAATTTTGCTTTACATCATACTTGCCAACTGTCCCAGATTTTCTGGGACAGTCATGCTTTTTACTGAACTGTCCCGATATGGTCGTGTCCCGGGAAGCGTCCCAGGACCTATACTGTGCCCTTCTGACCCCCCTCCCCCGTAATATGCCCTTTGTGTTGACTAGTCTTTGATTTATGGAATGTTTTTTCCTTTTTGTAAAATCGATTGGGGACACTGACCCCTCAATCCACTATTTATTCTTTATTTCTTGAAAGTAGGTGTGCAAATTGGGGCAAGCTGGTAGGGGCCCCAGTGCATTACTTTGCCTAGGGGCCCATGATGCTTTTAAGATGGCCCTGCATATATGCTTACCAGTGATGAGAGCATGACTTTGAACCCGCCTGAGCTATCCTGCTGGGTAGCTGTCAACGCCGACAGCCAATCATATGCAGCAGAGGCTTTCCACAGCCACACGTATTGATGCCAATTGAATATGTTTGACGGCATGGAATTCCTCCGCCAACTATGATTGGCTGTCAACTTTGACCGCTGCTTGTTGGGATAGCTCAGACGGGTTCTGACTCAAGTCTGGGCGTTCCTGAGCTCTTCCCTAATGCTTAATTATCATTTTTTTTTTTTATTCTGTGCAGTCAGTTTTGTCATTTGCATGCATTTTCTGGTCGGCATAGCCAGACAGGTGACACATATATGGTGGGGAGGGTAACAAAGACAGGCACATGTGGGCAAAAAAATTACAATTTGTTAAAGTAAATGTCATTGGTAAAGTAAATCAGGTTTCCGAGTGATTGTAAACTCGCAGACAGTCTGCACCCAGTAACGCCATTTCTGGGCGCAACGAAGTGGCCACAACTTGCGGTCCAGTTTGCATGCCACCCTAGTTGCTGTATCCAGAGGCTGCATTAAGCCACAAATGAACGCAACAACCCATTTGCTCTTCTTCACTTGTTTTGGATTTGAACCAGGGAATACGCGTGGTGATTAAAAGATTAAGCGCGTTGAATATTTAGGCTGCTAGGTGCACAAGAAGGATGCTGGCTGTCGATCACCGACCCTTCAGGCCGTGCCTTCCAGCTGATAGAATTGATGTGTGTAAATGGGGTGTATCTTTAATATAGGAGAAATCCAGTGAATCTTCCCACCAATGCTGTAAACTTGTCCGAAAAAAAGGCTTTTTTTTTTTTTACAAGTTCTCGTATATTCCACCAGTACAAGCTGTTTCCATGGAAACCTGCGCTTATTCCTGTGCATGCCGGACTTATTCAGCACCAACATCCAGCAGCTTCACAACTTGCCTTCAAGAATGTAATAATGGTGGTTTATCTAATGAGGAGTGACAGTGTACAATGGGGCTTTGTTGCTGGCAGAGGAAAGAAGCATTGTGCGGCTTCTATTCGTTTCCAGGAGCCAGCGGGATTGATAACGTCGCGGGAATGGCAGCCGATCATGGACCTGCCTTTCTCCTATTATATGGAATCCAAAATCATCTTTCATATCCACTAAGCCTCCTCTTTGGCTACGCTGAACCCATTTAGTGGAAGCAATCGATGATATATGTAGTTAGCCACAGATGAGAAGATTGGGTTGTAACCTTTTTTTCAGTTTCAATTGGTTTCATAGAAATTTTCACACAGTAAAAAAAAGCCAAGCTGGAAAGTTACCAGAACAAAAAGCAAGTTAATTTTTTTAAGCCTTTAAAGGGGAGTTCCAGGCATTTCTATTGTTTAAATTTTAGCAGCTACAAAAAGTGTCTTTTAATAAACATTCACTAACCTGCTCCACGGTCCAGCGACGCGCCGGCCGCTGATCTGACAATATGGTTCCTCCTATTGTTATAGTTCCAGTCTTGACTGCGCAGGCGCAATCCTTGCCAGCGGAAATCACCGAACCTCCAGGGCGACGTGGAATTTGAGGTAACGGACCAGTCGGCCTCACGTCCTTGCTTCACTCGGACGGCTCGCTCGGCCTCCTGGCTCTTTTTTTTAACATCCTCCAATCCACGGGGATGTTAAGGAATGATCCTGGATGCCGCCCGAGGTTCGGAGATTTCCGTAGGCTTCGTCCGCGCCTGGGAACCATCTCGATGGGGGAACCAGATTGTAACGGCGACCCAAGTAGGGAGAGGGTATGAGCCGTTGGTGACGTCCTTTTCCCTGGCAAGTTGCTATATAAGTAAGTCCAGTATAAGCCCATCCACGAGAGTCAAAGGGAGAGTCAGGTCCAGTTGTAAGAGGCACAGAATAATTCCCATCGCATTCCCTTCCATAAACGAGACAGGCTACGTTTGGAAGGGTCAAGTCACACACTTTTATGGTACATTTCTTAGTTTATATCTTAGTTACAAACTGGTGAGTGCTCAAGGAACAATGAAAGTCTCCGCCCCCTCCCTCCACAGGGGGGCCCCAAGTTAGACACACTGTCACCAGGCCAAAAGAAACCACATTCCTTTCTCAATAGACTTCAATCACAGATAACCCCATCAATGGATAAGCATTTCGGCACCGCAAAGCCTGACAAGTTCTTCTGAACACAAATGGCATGCTAACTCAATACACAGACAGGAGACTGTTAATTTGTAATACAGTACACAAAAGAGAGAAGAGACATTTAGAGTTCAACAGTGAAAAAGTCACTCTACAATTAACCTTCTAAATTCAGAACCAACAAATCCAAAACAGGCCTCCAGATATCTCAGAATATAATGTGGATAATCCATATCTCAGGTAGTCCCAGATATCATTCATCCTATTGTAACACGTCCTTCGGTTCCTTGTATGTCCCACTGCATGATTATTATAGATGTACAGGCAGAATGCATAGTTCCGTTACACAGATCGACAAGACACCGGAGCTCCGCTCCTCTCCCCCCTCTCCCGCCAGCGTTCTCATTGTTACTGTGGGCACCCGGTCGTGACGGCTTTCGGCTTCACGGCCGGGCACTCACTGCGCATGCGCGAGCGGGCCTATCCAATTGGACAGGAGATTGCCTGGGACCTGTAACGTGTCCCAGGCGATCGCCTACAGGGAGGGGCCGCCAAAAGGCGATATGACGTATCGCCTTAGCGGCCCCTGGGCGGAAGGAGGAAGAGGGACAGGATGTCCCACTCCTCCTGAAGCCCCCACTCCCCCCCCCCCCCCCAAAAAAAAAATGACATGCCAAATGTGGCATGTATGGGGGCAAGGAGTAGTTTAAGCGGAAGTTCCACTTTTGGGTGGAACTTCGCTTTAACCACTTAAGGACCCCTTCACGCTGATATACGTCGGCAGAATGGCATGGCTGGGCACATCAACGTACCTGTACGTTGCCCTTTAAGCCTAGCCATGGGGTCGCGGGCGCGTACACGTGACCTGGTCAGAAGCCTCCGCGGACCCGATCGCCGCGATCGGTCCCTGGAGCTGAGGAACGGGGAGAGCCGTGTGTAAACACAGCTTCCCCGTTTTTCACTGTGGCGCCGTCATCGATCATGTGTTCCCTTTTATAGGGAAACCCAATCGATGACGTCACACCTACAGCCACACCCCCCTACAGTTAAAAACACAAATGAGGTCATACATAACCCCTTCAGCGCCCCCCTTGTGGTTAACTCCCAAACTGCAAATGTCATTTTCACAGTAAACAATGCCTTTTTAATGCATTTTTTGCTGTGAAAATGACAATGGTCCCAAAAATGTGTCAAAATTGTCCAAAGTGTCCGCCATAATGTCGCAGTCACGAAAAAAATCTATGATCACCGCCATTGGTAGTAAAAAAAAAAATAATAATAAAAAAAGCAATAAAACTATCCCCTATTTTGTAAACGCTATAAATTTGGCGCAAACCAATCAATAAACGCTTATTGCGTTTTTTTTTTCTTACCAAGAATAGGTAGAAAAATACGTATCGGACTAAACTGAGGAAAAAAAATATAATTTTATATATTTTTGGGTGATATTTATTATAGCAAAAAGTAAAAAATATTGATTTTTTTTTTTAAATTGTAGCTCTATTTTTGTATATAGCGCAAAAACGAAAAACCGCAGAGGTGATCAAATACCACCAAAAGAAAGCTCTATTTGTGGGGAAAAAAGGACGCCAATTTTGTTTGGGAGCCACGTCGCACGACCGCGCAATTGTCAGTTAAGGCGACGCAGTGCCGAATCGCAGAAACTGGCCAGGTCCTTTAGCTGCCTAAAGGTCCGGGTCTTAAGTGGTTAAAGGGGTTGTAAAGCCTTGTGTGTTTTTTTTGCATCCTATGCATTAAGTTGAAAAAACATCTTGCATTTTATGGCCCCTCTGAGCCTCTGTTTTACTTGCCTGAGCCCCGAACTTCCGTGGGCACGATGCCGCGTTGTTCTCCCCGCGGCTTCTCAGCTCTTCATTGGATAGATTGATAGCAGAGCAGCCATTGGCTTCCGCTGTTGTCAATCAAATTCGATGACACAACCGCCGCGAGGGCGGTGCCGAGTCACACACTCGGCAGCTATGTAGGCAAGGTAACCCCTTCGGGAGAGAGCTTCCCAGAGGGGGTTATCGTTTGTGGGAAGGAGCCGCGAGAGCTGTCATGAGACCCCAGAACAGGAGGATCGGGGCCTCTCTGTGCAAAACTAACTGCACAGTGGAGGTAAGTAGGACATGTTTGTTGTTTTTTCTTTAAACGTGAACCCATAGTATCACTTTAAGGAATGCTGCCAAACGCTGAGCTTTAGTAAAACCCCAAATGGAAGCATGTTGTACGAAGTATGGGTATGCCTTTTTAAAAAGAGGTGAACAGAGGTTACTTCTTCAGGAAACCACATAGCATTAAGCTATTAGCAGACCCGGAGATAAAAGTGGTTTAAGTTTTATATAAAAAAAATCTTGACTTTTCCTGTAACTTCAGACTTGGCCTCCAACAGCCTCCCGTGATTCCTTATCGGTCATCAAAGATTCTTACACACTATTCCCAACGTACACGTTCCTGTAAAAGTGGCTGTATGTGACAGTGGGTGCTGAAGCCTCTACCCGCTGGAAACATGATCAGAATGAGAGATGTCACCAGCACAGGATGGGTCGCCAGAAATGGGTCCAAAGCTTTATTCAGTGAATGCATTGTTACAGCAAAGTTTCAGACCCACGCAGGACCCCTTCATCAGGCTTGTGACATGACCTGCAAGGCTCTGGAATGTTGCTGTAACAATGTGATCGTTGAATAAAGCTTTGGACCCACTTTTGGAGACCCATGGTGTGCTGGTGACACCGCTCGTGCTTTTCGGTCACCAAGGTTGCCTATCGCGTTTAACAACCAATGAGTGAAGCTCATTAGGAAGGGGTCGATACCAAGCTAGCTTTGTTGATAAACTTGCAAATGAAAGAAAAAAACACAACTTTACCAATAAAAAAGCTATTTTATGGTGACAAGATGTGGTGGAAGTCTTCGTCGCCGTCTGTCTTCCACATGTAATGTCATTTTCTCTACCCTGGCGATTTTGCTAACAATTCACATCTTCACTTATGTGACACTAAAGCAGGGATATGCAATTAGCAGACCTCCAGCTGTTGCAAAACAAGTCCCATCATGGCTCTGCCTCTGGGTGTCATGCTTGTGGCTGTCAGTCTTGCTATGCCTCATCAGCTGGAGGTCCGCTAAGCATAGCTCTGCTCTAAAGCCTCATAGGCCCTGTACACACAAAGAGACATGTCCGATGAAATCGATCCGCGGACCGTTTTCATCGGACATGTCTCCTGGGACATTTTGGTCTGATGTGTGTACACACCATCAGACCAAAATCCCAGCGGACAGAGAACGCGGTGATGTAGAAGACACCGACGTCCTCAAACCAGGAAGTTCAATGCTTCTACGCATGCGTCGAATCAATTTGACGCATGCGCAGGATTTCTGTCCGATGGTTGGGCGTACTAACCATCGGACATGTCCGACGGACAGGTTTCCAGCGGACAAGTTTCTAAGCATGCTTAGAACCTTTTGTCCGCAGGAAACCTGACCGATAGGCCGTACACAAGATCGAACATGTCCAGAAACTGGTCTGCGGACCAGTTTCCGCGGACATGTCTCCTCGTGTGTACGCGGCCTTACACATGGTCAGGACTTTTGTCTGAAGAGCGTTGGCCAGGAACTTGTATTGCATACAAACGGCAAAGAATTGTCAGCCAATAAACACAAAACTACGTGTTTTTTCAGCTCTTTAGCACCTCCCTTTGGGAAACTTCTGCTAATGTTTTGTTATGGTGAGCATTGCTTCTGAGCATGTGTGTTTGTACTTTGGAGTTTTATCCAACGAAATTGTGTACACACAATCCGATAATCCGACAACACACATTTGTTGGCAGACAATTTTAAAGCATGCTATCCCACATTTGCCCGTGGAAAATCTGACAACGATTGCCCGATGGAGCATACAAACGGTCGGATTTTCCGACAACAGCCTGTCATCACACTTTTCCTGTCGGATAATTCGATCATGTGTATGGGCTTTAGAGATTACAGATGGCACCAACTATGTAATTATGTAATGAGACCTGGGTGGTTCCACAACTTTCACACCTCCCATTCTGTTCTTGTGCAATCAGGATCTGCTTTGACACGTTCAATAGTGATTGGGTAAAGCGGAAGTAAAGCCTTTTTTTTTTCTTTATTAAAATGAGAAAATGTATTATACTTACCTGCTCTGTGCTGTGGTGTTGCACAAAATCAATTTTGTAGATCAGTGTTGCCAACCATCCTTATTTTTACGGACAGTTCGTAAAAACGGGCACATTTTTCCCCCGTTCGTAAATGTCTGTGGTTGCGAGAATCTGCCAGTAAAAATAGCTGAGATCGGTTCGGCTTGGAACTGAGCATGGAGATTGGAGGCAGGGGGTGATGGTGGCTGCGGTGGCACCACAGAGGGGGATGGAGGCAGGGGGCAATGAAGGCAGGGGGAGATTAGTGGCAGGGGATGATGGTGGCTGTGGCGGCACCGCAGAGGGGGGTGGAGGCAGGGGGCAATGAAGGCAGGGGGAGATTAGTGGCAGGGGGTGATGGTGGCTGTGGCGGCACCGCAGAGGGGGGTGGAGGCAGGGGGAGATTAGTGGCAGGGGGTGATGGTGGCAGGGGGTGATGGTGGCTGTGGCGGCACCGCAGAGGGGGGTGGAGGCAGGGGGCAATGAAGGCAGGGGGAGATTAGTGGCAGGGGGTGATGGTGGCTGTGGCGGCACCGCAGAGGGGGGTAGAGGCAGGGGGCAATGAAGGCAGGGGAGATTAGTTGCAGGGGGTGATGGTGGCTGTGGCGGCACCGCAGAGGGGGATGGAGGCAGGGGGCAATGAAGGCAGGGGAGATTAGTGGCAGGGGGTGATGGTGGCTGTGGCGGCACCACAGAGGGGGATGGAGGCAGGGGGCAATGAAGGCAGGGGGAGATTAGTGGCAGGGGGTGATGGTGGCTGTGGCGGCACCACAGAGGGGGTGGAGGCAGGGGGCAATGAAGGCAGGGGGAGATTAGTGGCAGGGGGTGATGGTGGCTGTGGCGGCACCGCAGAGGGGGGTGGAGGCAGGGGGCAATGAAGGCAGGGGGAGATTAGTTGCAGGGGGTGATGGTGGCTGTGGTGGCACCGCAGAGGGGGGTGGAGGCAGGGGGCAATGAAGGCAGGGGGAGATTAGTGGCAGGGGGTGATGGTGGCTGTGGCGGCACCGCAGAGGGGGGTGGAGGCAGGGGGCAATAAAGGGAGGGGGAGATTAGTGGCAGGGGGTGATGGTGGCTGTGGCGGCACCGCAGAGGGGGGTGGAGGCAGGGGGCAATGAAGGCAGGGGGAGATTAGTTGCAGGGGGTGATGGTGGCTGTGGCGGCACCGCAGAGGGGGATGGAGGCAGGGGGCAATGAAGGCAGGGGGAGATTAGTGGCAGGGGGTGATGGTGGCTGTGGCGGCACCACAGAGGGGGGTGGAGGCAGGGGGCAATGAAGGCAGGGGGAGATTAGTGGCAGGGGGTGATGGTGGCTGTGGTGGCCCTGCAGAGGGGGTGGAGGCAGGGGGCAATGAAGGCAGGGGGAGATTAGTGGCAGGGGGTGATTGGAGGCAGGGGGTGTTGGTGGCACCACAGAGGGGGATGTTGGCACTGCAGAGGGTGGGGGATGGAGACAGGGGTTGTTGGTTGCACCGCAGAGGGGGATTGGAGGCAGGGGGGAGATTGGAGGCAGGGGAAGATTGTGGCATCGCAGAGGGGGGTGAAGGCAGGGAGTGATGTGACTGAATAATTTTCCCTTATTTTATTGAAAATAACAAAAAAATGTATTAAGTAATATCTACCTTAAAGCGCATGTCCGCTCAAAAAAAAAAATATTAAAAGCCAGCAGCTACAAATACTGCAGCTGCTGACTTTTAATATTAGGACACTTGCCTGTCCTGGAGTCCAGCGGCGTCCGCAGCAGAGGATGAGCGATCGCTTGTCACCCTGCTGCTCCCCCCTCCATCCACGGTGAGGGAACCAGGAAGTGAAGCGCTCCGGCTTCACTGCCCGGTTCCCTATGGCGCATGCGCGAGTCGTACTGCGCCCGCCGATTGGCTCCCGCTGTGTGCTGGGAGCCGAGTGTTCCCAGCACACAACGGGGGGGGGGGGGGGGGCTGGGGCGACGGGATGTCAGGAAAAAAATGTCTTTTGCCCGAGAAGTGTGGCCGGAAATGGGTGCAGAATACCTGTCTTTAGACAGGTATCTGCACCCCCCTCCCCCCTGAAAGGTGTCAAATGTGACACCGGAGGGGGGGAGGGTTCCGATCAGCGGGACTTCACTTTAGGGTGGAGCTCCGCTTTAAATCACATTGCTATTTGCCGAGCGTACTTGTTTGTAGCCTAAATACTGAAATTTGCACCTAAAAATGTAATTTTAGTAACTTTTGTGAAATGCCAGTAAATTTTGGGTGTCGTGCCAGTAAATTTCAATCTGGTAGGTTGGCAAAACTGGAGTAGATAAATATTGTTTTGTCTTTGACCAGCGTTACTCGTGTGCCTCGAGTATAGAGCCATAGGCTCTATATACTTTACAAGTCATTATATTTGTGCTAAGATATCAGCAGTTTTTACCATAAAGTCTAGTTTTACTTGTCTTTTAACAGGAAATACTTCAATATCCCCAGTCTGAGGAAGCTGCCTACCCCTATGTGTGTGTGTAGTCATGATAATGGCGAGGAAGTATGTAATATCTCCCTCTAGTGGACAATATATGTACTGCAAAAATTTGAAAATATTGTTTAAAAGTTTGCCTGCGCTCACAAACTATAGATTTGCCATTAAGACATGTTAATTGATGTCAATTGTGCCCAAGTGAGACCCTGAAAAATTGCTAGTTGCCTTGACTTGCTCCTGAAAAATAATAGCAGTACAGTTCCAGGTACTTGAGTGTGCTTAGGTTGGATCACAGCAATTACAGATTTTTCCAAAGGACAGCGCGGTCACAGACCTTTTGCGTGTGCCTGGTAGTACACACAAAGGTGTTTTCAAATGTCTGCTGAGGTGAACAGGTCTCCACGCCATTCGTTTAGCTAGGATAGCTGGCTGTCGCGGTATTAAGCAGCCCTATTTACTAGGGCTGTGCAAATTAACTTTTAATTGATCGATTAATTTTTTTGATCGATCAAAATCTTTTCTTCAAGGAGTTCCGTCAGGGATTCTGTAACGTCACGGACACCGGTGGGGCTTGCCGTATCCATCTGAAGGGCTCCTTTGCTGTGCCTTCATATCTGCATGCCGGCGGGACCTTACTATCTGCCACACGCAAGGGCTGTTACACTTCCCTCTATTAACCTGGGATTCGACAGCCATCCACTGGGAGTTGTGATAGTTCCCTTCACAGGACATCTACATGCCGACGAACTGATGTTAACCCCTTCTCATCTGGATTCAGCAGTGGCATCGTTGTACACATTTTTATACCAGTATCATACTTGGCTACATGTTTTTATGACTGCTTTTGGTACCGTTTGGTATTACTCGCACCAGTTTTACAGTTTATGTAGCTACATCGATTTTATCTCCAGTGCAATATTTATTTGGTTACCTACTTGAAGACTATAAAAGTTTTAATGCTATTCCCATCGAGCGCTGCCTTTGTGTGTTTTTTGTATCCTGCTATCCATTTTTCCAGTGGTTGGAGCTGCACTGGGAATCAGCTAATAGTAGTTGGATCTGTATGTGCGTTATAATTAATCGAAATTAGTCGAATAATCGATTTAAAAAAAGAAAATGATTAATCGAAAACAAAAATTTTGATCAGTAACAGCCCTAATATTTACATTTTATGGAAGCGGAGAACTCCGTCATCCAACTAAATAGATTTTTGGAGCTTCTAGGACCATGATGGCAAACCTTGGCACCCCAGATGTTTTAGAACTACATTTCCCATGATGCTCAAAACACTGCAATGTGCATGAGCATCATGGGCAATGTAATTCCAAAACATCTGGGGTGCCGAGGTTCGCCATCACTGTTCTAGGATGTCCCTGTATGTTGTGATGTCTGTTTACAAGCTTTGACATAGGTACAGGGGCAGTGTAACGTAATCCGGGTCATCTAAGCCTCACAAAAATCATGATTCTTGAGCATGTTGCTTTCATTTTTTTAAATTCTGGGTCACTTTGACAAGCAGATAATGACTGCCTCCTGTAGTTGTCAGCTCTGCCGCCTTCCACTGCTTTTCCATTGCTTTTCCATTGGCCAATGTGATTAGAAGCCTCACTAGCCAATATTGAGATTAAAGCGGTGGCAGTGGGTGGGTGGGTAGGTAGGTAGGTATGCCCACAAGTGCCTCTGAATTCAGAGAGGTGTTTTTATTTTATAATAATGCTACAGGTTTGAGTTAGTTCCTTGGAGGCTGCAACAGACATGGTAACAACAAAACCTGGGGAATGCCCAGGCCTCCTTACCAACAGACATGGCCCTCTGAGCTCTAATTCTGCCCACATGCCATGCCTATAACAAGCCACCTTTTTGTTCCTAATGGTGCAGTCCAACCAAAACTGATTTCAATTTTTCATATACGCCACGGTGTTCCTCTACCCAACAGTATTATGTATCTCTAGGGGTTTTATTGGTATGATCTCAGCAATACGTTCTTGGGTTTTCACACCTATGAGGGGTTCCCACTGAATTCTTATTTATTTTACATTATATAGAATGTAACATTAGGACCCAGAAAAAACAGAAGTGGGTGGGAACGCCCAAATCTCCGAGGTAGGTAAGAACGATAGGGATTTATGGCTGAGCGATCTTGCTGTTGAAGTTTCCAAATTATATGAGAAACCAGGGCTTGACTCAGCCCATCAGAATCCATCATATATCTTTTAGGTCTAGAATGTAACATTAGGAGCCGAAAAACACAAAGGTGGGTGACAGCACCCAAAACTCCCAGGTAGGCAAGAGCGGTGGTCATTTATGGCCGAGTGATCTTGCTGTTGAAGTTTCCAAGACATACATGTATAGGAAACCAGACCTTAACTCAGGATCCATAATATTACTTTTAGGTGGGTCTACTTTCTACAATATTATAAGGTCTTTGGTTATTTTAATTTGCCAGGATACTGAAATATAGGCTGATGGTTGACCGACCCTACTAAAAATTCTATATTTACAACTATAATTTTTATAGAGCATTATGCCATTATAATACTTTGTGCAAAAGCATAAAAGCTGACTGCCGGACCCCGTGATACTCCTCCACCACAGTCTGAACATATAATATGGCCTCATGCACACAGGTCTTTCTGCTTTTGTGTATGCCCTTAAAGGGTCACTAAAGGAATTTTTTTTTTTGCTAAATAGCTTCCTTTACCTTACTGCAGTGCTGTTTTCATGTCCTCATTGTTCTTTTTCGCTTTGATGTTGCTGTAATTCTGCTCTGATCTCCACACTTTCTGGTTGTCTGTTTCCTTATAACCACAGTACTGGGAGCTTTCTCACTGTGGTCACTAATCAAGGAGGTGTGATTACTGTGTGTAAACTGAAAGTAGATTGGGCTGAGGGGTTTTAGACACACCATCACTGCCCTCTATTGGCTTTCTGGCTCTGTACATTAGAGAGACAGGAAATAACAGCAAGAACGAAACTAGAACTGTAGGTTGATTATATGATTGATTTTTATCTATTTGTAATCATTTTTAAAAGGAATCAATTAACTGTTATGTCTCTATACCCTGTAAACAGTCATTTTAGCCCAAAAATGTTTTTCCTTTAGTGACCCTTTAAGCTATGTGTATGTTTACACAAGTAGCATCTCGTACTGCATACAGCCGCACATAGCCGCACATAGCCATTCATATATGAGGACTCTTTACTCGGTACCGAGACTTCCTGGGTGTTTAAATATGCCCAGTTTTAAGTTGTTCGTAGCCTCAAATGCCCAGGTTCATGAGGCCTGAGAGTACACCTCACATTGTTTTCGAAAGTCTCGTCTAGAGCACCGATGGATGAGACCGGGGTACTCAGAGGATTCCAGGAACTGTCTGGCATACTTGCTATTCTGGAAGCATCTTATGTAGGCTGGAAGAGTCTCTGTGAGGCAGGAAAGACATGCTGACAACATTCAGCCGACAATTAAGTTATTCCAGACTGAACTGTAATGACACTCGATCTGGATGACTGGATGAAGCAATTGACTTGAGTTTTGTTGAAGAGTGAGCAGATTTGAGATTCCTAGTGCAGGGGTTTGCAATAAATATATTTCTAGCAGAACAGCTGCAGACAAGTAAACTGAATCGGGAAACCAATATTTCTGCTTGGGAAAGAAAGTTCTCAAGACTAAGGAGTGCATTTGGACTTAGAATGCAGCTTGGACCTCTGCAGATTGACCACTGCTTTCACACAGAGAGCAAGGGTCCTTCTCTGCAGCTGCTGGTAAGGGACAGGCTTTCTTACTTGCTTACTTACACATTGACATGCACCTGAAATATATATAGCTTATTAAACTGAAAGTTCAATTGAGCATTAATAGAGGTGGTACTGGTGTCACGAGTTTTCTAAATTAGGAGCACAGCAGAAGCTGTTTTTCTTCAGGCTCTCTCTGATTGCTACTTTTCAGGGTGTGAGATAAGTCACTGCTTTCATTCCTGACACAAGTGTCACTTATAACTTTTTCTTCAACTAAGTTGCTGAGGTCAGCCTGGTAAAACACCTGAACAGCAGCATGGTGCCCACATGTTGACTGTAAAAGTATAATATTCATGAGTCATATTTTGGCTGTAAAAGTATATTAGTCATGAGTGATGTTTTATATTTAAATAAAAAATAGTATTAAAAAAATTCAATAAGGCACAGTCAAAAAGTTAGCTGGCAGTACTGGGTTTATTTTTTAGAAAGCCCAGCATTGGCCTACAAACAGAATGCCAAGAAAGCACCCTTTAGTAGTGGATAGTTCAACAAAGTTCACTGCAATGTTTGACAAGGTATATGTAATTTATGAAGTTACTCTTATGTCCTTTGTGTTGTTCACTGCGAATGATGCAAAATATTTTTTATCTGTCCCCTGGGTTCTGGTCTAGCATTGTTATATAAAATCTATGCTCCTCCCAAGACCACCTGCTCTCCTCCTCCCATGCTCATTTTCAGGACTTCTCAAGAGCCTCTCCCATCCTTTGCATTTTTGACATGTGTTGGTAAAACTGTACATATATCCTCACAACTGCTTTGTGTATCCAGGTGGATTATACCTTGTTTTTTTTCAGGAAAAATTAGGCTTTCATTTGGTGGTAAATGATAATGGATTTTTTTTTTATTTATTTAATCAAAGGAAAACTGGCCTAAAATAGTAAAAAAAAAAGGAAACTTAACTGTATATTTCTTGCTACTACCATAACCTACCACCAAAGAAGAACCCAAATTAATTGCTTCTGCTTCTGACAGAGCAATATCACAGGGTTTGACAAATTTGCTTGGAATCTAGGAGCCAGCTAAAAAAGTTAGGAGCCAGAAAATGTGCCCCTTCCCGACGAGCTTGCGCGCAGAAGCGAACATACTTGAGTAGCGTCCGCATATGTAAACGGTAATAAAACCACACATGTGAGATATCGCCGCGATCGTTAAAACCAGAGCAATAATTCTAGCCCTAGACCTCCTCTGTAACTCAAAACATGCAACCTGTAGATTTTTTTAAACGTCGCCTATGGAGGTTTTAAAGGGTAAAAGTTTGTCGGCATTCCACGAGCGGACGCAATTTTGAAGCGTGACATGTTGGGTATTAATTTACTCGGCGTAACTTCATCTTTCACAATATAAAAATTAATTGGGCTAACTTTACTGTTGTTTTATTTTTTTATTTAAAAAAATTTAAAAAAATTCCCAAAAAGTGTGCTTGTAAGACCGCTGCGCAAATACGGCGTGACATAGTATTGCAACGATCGCGATTTTATTTTCTAGGGTGTTAGAATAAAAAATATATATAATGTTAGGTGGTTCTAATTAGAGGGAAGGAGATGGCAGTGAAAATAGTGAAAAATTACATTTTTGAATTGCTGTTTAACTTGGAATGGCAACGGCCACCACCAGATGGCGCCAGCTCACAGAAGGAAGAGCTTGGGACTTCACAAGGCCGCAAAGCCGCGGCCTCAATTACCGGCGCGGGCCTGCCGCGATCGCGCGCCCGGGGAGGTGGGGGCGCACGGAGACACAGGATCCTGTGCCTCCACCGCGCGATCGCAGTGGGCCCACGGCGGCCGGTAATTGAGGCCGCGGCTTTGCGGCCTTGCAGGCCGCAAAGCCGCGGCCTCAATTACCGGCGGCGCGGGCACCAGGTCACAATTTCTTGTCGCAATTGCGACCTGGCGCCCGGATACTGTCGACCCCTGCGATATCACATATGTGAATGTTAATTGTTGTTTGTACACATAGTACAGCCCAGAAACAATGGTGCAACATTTTTTTTTTCACACGGACACCATTTAAAAAAATACTTTCCAAAAAATACTGACCCTGACCTTGATCCAAACACTAACTCTGGCACTAACCTAGATCAAACCTTGATCTAGGTTTTTTTTTTTTCTTCACGCACACACTTTTTTTTTTTTTTCTTCTACTTCTTTTTCTTCTTCTTCTTATCTCTGCAAGGATAGAGAATGATGCAATGTTTCTCTAGGCCATTCAGAGATAGAAAACAAGTGGGTGGGCATCACAATGACTGATCACTGTGATAATCGATCAGAGGCTTTCACGGCGACCCAGAATCGGCCATTCTAGGTCCCGATCGTTAGAACTGGATTTCTGGCAGATCCGCAGCTTTTTTTCTGTTCTTTGAGTACGTCATAAACTATGTGGAAATGTACAGGTATTGCAAAAATGTACTGAATGTTTTTTCTATTTTATTTTCAAATCACATTTTAATGTAAAGTTGCAGAAATGTAAGTAAATAGGGGTCGGTTAAACAAGTATTTTTCATCGGATTTTCTGCCTTTTTAGGTTTCTTTCTCTTAGAATCGCTGTCCTGTGATTACAGTCCACTGCTGTCAGCAGGAATCCTCTTTATGCATTATCGGGTTTATTTTAACCTAAAATCAATGAAACGCATTGCTTGAAAATAATGAATAATTTGTAGATATTGACTGTTTTCTTCTCTGATCCACACGTTGGAAAACCTTTCCTCGTGTTTTTCTTTTTTTCTGGTTCGTTGAAGGCCACTTCTGGCAGTTGTGTTGTTGATGCTAAACTCCGGGGTAAGCCACAAGAGTTATAATTCCGTCAAAGTTCTGTGCCCCTTTGGGAACCCCAGAAGAGCAAGGCTCAGTTTAATGATCGTTTTTCATCTTTATTATTTTTGTACAGGATTTATAGAATGCCAACAGTTTACGCAGAGCTTTGCAATATACAGTTACAATAAAATACAAGAGGTTTAAAAGGCCCTGCTCATAAGAGCTTACAATCTAAGGGCCCTTTCACATGTATGGATCCCGTGAGGATCCGTACCTTTCTCATATGCTTGTTCAGCAGGGATTGCTCCGTTGATCATCGCTGAGCCGGCTATGCAGGGACCGCCCTGTCAGATCACCGCTCTCCTCTATGGGGGGGATCGGATAAACATGGATCTTCTGTTGGTGTTTATCCGATCCTCCGTCTGCATAGCGGAGACAGATGAGATTGGGTGTCGGCAATGTTGAATGAATGAATGACTTGTATAGCGCAACGCATGCAAACTGAATCGCCTCTGGGCGCTTTTTCCAGCCAGTGTCTACTTGGCTGGTGCGGTCATTTTACCCCGTAGGATCTTGACCCGCTTGGGACACAGTCATACACACATATATATATAGGGCCAATTTGGACAAGATCCAAATTACCTACCAGCATGTTTTTGGAGTGTGGGAGGAAACCGGAGTACCTGGAGGAAACCCACGCAGACACAGGGAGAACATGCCAACTCCAGACAGAGGGTGTCGTAGTCGGGATTCGAACCAGCGACCCTATTGCTGCTAGGCGAAAGTGCTTCTCACTGCACCACTGTGCTGCTATGTTCATCAGCTGATACCCGCTATCCCATAGGGATATATGTATGTCCGTATTTTAGGGCTTGACAAATTTGCTTGGAATCTAAGAGCCAGCTAAAAAAGTTAGGCGCCAGGAACGTGCCCCGTCCTGCCGAGCTCGCGGGCAGAAGCGAGTAATGCCCGCATATGAAAGCGGTGTTCAAACCACACATGTAAGGTATCACCGCAATCGGTAGAGCGAGAGCACTAATTCCCACCCTAGACCTCCTCTGTAACTGAAAACATGCAACCTGTAGAATTTTTTAAACTTTGCCTATGGAGATTTCAAAGGGTAAAAGTTTGTCGCCATAACACGAGCGGACGCAATTTTGAAGCGTGACATGTTGGGTATCAATTTACGCAGTGTAACATTAGCTTTCACAATATAAAAAGAAATTGGGCTAGCGTTAACTGCAGGTCGCCAATTTTAGTCGCGATTGCGACCTGGCGCCCGTTTTTTGTCGAACACTGCCGTATTTCATCCAAAAACGGATAAAATAAATACGGACATATGGTCTGCTAGTGTGAAAGGGCCCTAATAGGGTGGGGCAAGTGGTACAAAAAATTAGAACTATGGGGAATTTTTTTTGACCCCTTTCACACTGAATTGTTTTTTACAGCATTTTAGCGTTAAAAATAGCGCTATTAAAACGCTCATAAAATGCTCTCCATGCATCTAAATGGACCCTTTCACACTGAGTTCTCCAAGCAGCATCTTTGGATCAGCTTTTGGGCGCTGAAAAAAACGCTCCAAAAACGCCCCTCTCCATTGAAATGAATTAAAAGCACTGTAAAAACGCTTTACCTTTTCACATTGAGGCACTGCAAAAAACGTTAGGGTCTTAGCGGTGCTTTACCAGCACATTGGGATTGCAGATGAGGCTTCGCTCGAAAAATGCTCGAAAAATGCTCCAGTGTTAAAGGGGCCTAAGTTATGATTTTTATTATTTATTTATTGGTACTTTGTATTATTGATTTTTTTTTTTTTATTATTTATGATTTTTAGTTGTGTTTTTATTTTGCATTTATTTATTCATTTATTATTTGTTTAATAATAATAAAAAAAATAACCCCAACTCCTAATCCTAACCTAAACTGAACTCGAACCCTAACGAAAAAAACATAATAAAAGAAAAAAGAAAAGCTAATGGAAAAGCTAAAAAAGCTGAAATACCTAGCAACAAATGATGCAACGGATACGTTTTCTCTATTGGCTAATAAAAAAAATGCCAACGCCCAAAAATGCTGCATAGAAACGCACAGTATTGCCAAAAAACGCCATAAAAACGCTGAGGTGTGAATGCTGTCTAAGGGGGAGTGTTTTTACATCACAGTGTTAAAGAATGTTAACCACTTAAGGACTGCCTAACGCCGATATACGTCAGCAGAATGGTACGGCTGGGCACAATCACGTAAGGGTACAGCCCCTTAAAGTGCCCAGCCGAAGCTCCGTGACCACAGGACCCTGGACCCGATCGCCGCCGGTGTCTTGCGAACAGTCACAAAAGGCGAAGAACGGGGAGAGGTGTGTGTAAACACACCTTGCACGTTCTTCACAGTGGCAGTGTCGCTGATCGTCTGTTCCCTGTCATAGGGAAAGACGATCAGTGACGTCACAAGTCCAGCCCCGCCCCCTACAGTTAGAAACACATATGAGGTCACACATAACCCCTACATCACCCCCTAGTGGTTAACTCCTAAACTGCAATTGTCATCTTCACAGTAATCAATGCATTTTTATAGCACCTTTTGCTGTGAAAATGATAATGGTCCCAAAAATGTGTCAGAATTGTCCGATGTGTCCGCAATAATGTCGCAGTCACGAAAAAAAATCGCTGATAGCTGCCATTAGTAGTAAAAAAAAAAATCGTAGAGGCAATCAAATACCATCAAAAGAAAGCTCTATTTGTGGGAAGAAAAGGACGCAAATTTTGTTTGGGAGCCACGTCGCACGACCGCGCAATTGTCTGTTAAAGCGATGCAGTGCCGAATTGTAAAAACACCTTTGGTCATTTAGCAGCATATTGGTCTGGCCCTTAAGTGGTTAATAAAAATGCCATAAAACTAAAAAAAAAAATGCCATAAAACTATCCCCTATTTTTGTAAACGCTGTAAATTTTGCGCAAACCAATCGTTAAACGCTTATTGCGATTTTTATTCCCCAAAATAGGTAGAATACGTATCGGTCTAAACTGAGGAAAAAAAATGACATCTTTTTTGGGGGATATTTATTATAGCAAAAAGTAAAAAATATTGAATTTTTTTCAAAATTGTTGCTCTATTTTTGTTTATAGCGCAAAAAATAAAAACCACAGAGGTGATCAAATACCACCAAAAGAAAGCTTTATCTGTGGGAAAAAAAGGACGCCAATTTTTTTTTTGGGAGCCACGTCGCACGACCGCGCAATTGTCCGTTAAAGCAACGCAGTGCCGAATCGCAAAAAGGGGCAAGGTCCTTTAGCTGCATAATGGTCCGGGTCTTAAGTGGTTAAAGAATGGACAGAGAGAAGGCAATTTGTTGAAGCTGACCACCCATCCGGTGAGAGGGGATGCAAGTGATAACATGAAAACCTTTACTTCCCTGGAAATCTCACCTTTTTGTCTTTTCTATGATGATGCCAATCGGATACGTGTAAAAAAAGACAATTTAACAAATAAGACTGCGTGTTTTCTTTGCTGTCTGGAGCCATATGCTCGTCATGGTCGGCCTTACTTTCTTCCCACTCTTTCTCAGTCTGTTTTTACACACAAATCAGCCTGATTGGAGAGTGATGCAGCTAAAACGTGTTTCTCCCGGTAGTTGTACATCTGTGAGCTCCTTTCCTCTGGCTTCTCTCCTGATGGTGATTGATGGTTTACTGCAACATTCATATCAATATTTAAACAGACAATGTGCTTTGCGTTCAGGTTATTCAATGGTTGTGTCTCATCGGTGTGGGATGATCTCCCCCTGGATGTCGGCCCGTCGGGGCACTTGGGTTTAAAGTGAACCTGTGGCCAGGCTAGGGGCATTCACGTGTTTTTCTATAAATTTCACAAACCACAAATCAGCTTTTACGCTGTAACTTAGAAGATCCTCAATATTAACAGCAGGCCATCCTCTCAGCACTTCAGCTTATCCAGGTTCCTCCTCCCAGCAGTGACTCAGAAGGCAAGTTCCATCTCCTTCTGCCTCCCAGCAGTGGCTTAGCAGGTCAGCTCACCTTGATGCCCCCTCCCAGCTTCTCGGCTCACCCTGCCCCTTCTCTTGGCAGTGACTCCTTAGTTTACCTTGCCCCCCCCCCCCACCCCAGAACTGATCCTAAGTGGTTAAGCTCCCCGTGCTACCCCTCTCAGCAGTGATTCGATGGCCTTCCAACCTTTAATGTGATGGTCTCCAAACTGCGGCCCGGGGGCCGGATGCAGCCCTGTACTTGATTTTATCCAGCCCTTGGGTACTATTCCTGCCACTGACACCAATAATGGGGTGGGTATTGGTTCTCTTACTGACACTTAATGATGGGCCACTACTCCTCCCACTGACCCCAATGATAGGGCACCACTCCTCCCACTGACCCCAATAATGGGGCACCACTACTCCCACTGACCCCAATGATGGGGAACTACTCCTTTCACTGACCCCAATGATGGGGTTACTACTCTTCACAATGATACTAATTATGGGGCACTTTTCCTGCCACTGACCCCAATGATGGCACACTATTCCTCTCACTGACACCAGTAATGTTGTACTTGTCCTCTCACTGATACCAATGATGGGGCACTATTCTTTCCACTGACGCCAATGATGGAGCACTATTCTTTCCACTGACTCCAATGATGGGAAACTATCCCTCCCCTGACACGAATGGTGGGCCACTAGTCCTCTCACGGGACACCAATAATGGGCCACTATTCCCCTCACGGGACACCAATAATGGGCCACTAGTCCCCTCACGGGACACCAATAATGGGCCACTTGTCCCCTCACGGGACACCAATAATGGGCCACTTGTCCCCTCACGGGACGCCAATAATGGGCCACTTGTCCCCTCACGGGACGCCAATAGTGGGCCACTTGTCCCCTCACGGGACGCCAATAGTGGGCCACTTGTCCCATCACGGGCCGTCAATAGTGGGCCACTAGTCCCCTCACGGGACGCCAATAATGGGCCACTAGTCCCCTCACGGGACGCCAATAATGGGCCACTAGTCCCCTCACGGGACGCCAATAATGGGCCACTTGTCCCCTCACGGGACGCCAATAATGGGCCACTTGTCCCCTCACGGGACGCCAATAATGGGCCACTAGTCCCCTCACGGGACGCCAATAATGGGCCACTTGTCCCCTCACGGGACGCCAATAATGGGCCACTTGTCCCCTCACGGGACGCCAATAATGGGCCACTAGTCCCCTCACGGGACGCCAATAATGGGCCACTAGTCCCCTCACGGGACGCCAATAATGGGCCACTAGTCCCCTCACGGGACGCCAATAATGGGCCACTAGTCCCCTCACGGGACGCCAATAATGGGCCACTAGTCCCCTCACGGGACGCCAATAATGGGCCACTAGTCCCCTCACGGGACGCCAATAATGGGCCACTAGTCCCCTCACGGGACGCCAATGATGTTACCCACATTTGGCCATTTTCTACTCCTACTGGCTGTATTCTGGACCCTCTAAATTCTGAAGGATAATAAACTGGCCCTTTGTTTAGAAAGTTTGGAGACCCCTGCGTTAATGTAAACAACAATACAGCAAGAGCTCTGGGAGAGGGGGAAGAAGCCGAGCTGCTTGGCCACTGTTGTGAGGGTGGAGCAGTGAGAACTTTACCAACACTGATTCTGCAGTGAACTTTGAAGATGAATCGCCCTACAATGCCTACAGACGTCAGTGAGTGCAAGTCTCATTTTACCCAACATGCTGCTTCATTATACAACTAGACCTGAAGAAGAAAACTGGAAGGGCTGCATGAATAGGAGGAGGAACGGGCCAGGAGAGGGATAAAGTGGTTGTTAAACCTCCTGGAATTTTTTATTTTACACTGCAAGGTAAAGCCATAATGTGCTAGTATGCGTCACGTACTAGCACATTACGTTAAACTTGCCTTTTAACAAAGCCTGTCAGAGCTGAATAAGACGGCATGGTCTCTTTTTAATATTGGCTGCTTATTTGTAGGACTGTGGTACCTTTTGGGTTCTGTGCCCTGCTATGTGCCCTCTCTAGTGCTGCTGTGAAATATATTGGCATTTTATAAATAAATACACAAGTATTCAGACAAAACGGTGAAATGTCTCTCCATATTGGTTCTCTCGAACAGCTTGGTCCTGAGATATATGTATGAAGATTCACTGGGGAATCGGGATAATTTTATTCAGCTGCACTTGTGGGCTTTCTCCAGAGGGACTTGGCAGAGAAATCTCGGCATTGTGTGAAGAATTGAAAAATTGGCACAAAAGGTTCTTCCTATGAAAATGAATTCTGACGAAAGCGTCTTTCTGGCGCACCGTGCGGGATTGTCATCACCGCTCATCAGGATGCGGCTTTTATTCTCTGCGCACCATAAACAACAAATGTATTTTTGTTGTGAAGTGGATCTGCGAATTCCAAAAAAATCCACTTTACAGACTAATGTTCTGTGACTTAACGCTCAAATCAAGTCAATTTTTTGGGGGAGGGGGGGAATTATAGAGAGTTGACGTAAGATCCACTGTCAGGTCTCCCACTGACCACCACCTAAAGCTACTGTTCACCCATTGATCTCCAATTTAAGAAGATCTTTTTGTCCACCAACCACCAATCTCAGAGAGCCCTTTTCCCACCAACCACCAATCTCAGAGAGCCCTTCTCCCACCAACCACCAATCTCAGAGAGCCCTTCTCCCACCAACCACCAATCTCAGAGAGCCCTTCTCCCACCAACCACCAATCTCAGAGAGCCCTTCTCCCACCAATCTCAGAGAGCCCTTCTCTGGCCAATCTCAGAGAGCCCTTCTCTGGCCAATCTCAGAGAGCCCTTCTCTGGCCAATCTCAGAGAGCCCTTCTCTGGCCAATCTCAGAGAGCCCTTCTCTGGCCAATCTCAGAGAGCCCTTCTCTGGCCAATCTCAGAGAGCCCTTCTCTGGCCAATCTCAGAGAGCCCTTCTCTGGCCAATCTCAGAGAGCCCTTCTCTGGCCAATCTCAGAGAGCCCTTCTCTGGCCAATCTCAGAGAGCCCTTCTCTGGCCAATCTCAGAGAGCCCTTCTCTGGCCAATCTCAGAGAGCCCTTCTCTGGCCAATCTCAGAGAGCCCTTCTCTGGCCAATCTCAGAGAGCCCTTCTCTGGCCAATCTCAGAGAGCCCTTCTCCCACCAATCTCAGAGAGCCCTTCTCCCACCAATCTCAGAGAGCCCTTCTCCCACCAATCTCAGAGAGCCCTTCTCCCACCAATCTCAGAGAGCCCTTCTCCCGCCAACCTCAGAGAGCCCTTCTCCCGCCAACCTCAGAGAGCCCTTCTCCCGCCAACCTCAGAGAGCCCTTCTCCCGCCAACCTCAGAGAGCCCTTCTCCCGCCAACCTCAGAGAGCCCTTCTCCCGCCAACCACCAATCTCAGAGAGCCCTTCTCCCGCCAACCACCAATCTCAGAGAGCCCTTCTCCCGCCAACCACCAATCTCAGAGAGCCCTTCTCCCGCCAACCACCAATCTCAGAGAGCCCTTCTCCCGCCAACCACCAATCTCAGAGAGCCCTTCTCCGGCCAATCTCAGAGAGCCCCTCTCCCACCAACCGCCAATCTCAGAGAGCCCCTCTCCCACCAACCGCCAATCTCAGAGAGCCCCTCTCCCACCAACCGCCAATCTCAGAGAGCCCCTCTCCCACCAACCGCCAATCTCAGAGAGCCCCTCTCCCACCAACCGCCAATCTCAGAGAGCCCCTCTCCCACCAACCGCCAATCTCAGAGAGCCCCTCTCCCACCAACCACCACCTAAAGTTACCTTTCACTCATTGATTACCGATCTAAGAAGATCTTTTTGTCCACTGACCACCAATCTAAGAGAACCCTTCTCCCACAACCACCAAAAGTCGTTAAGGAGACCCTTTTCCCACTAATTTTTTTCTTTTTTGCCTACTCACCATCAATCTAAATGGACCTTTTGCCCACTGACCTTAAATCTGTGAGGGGGGTAAAGTTGAGAAAGGCTGGATTAAAACGTGATGGAATACTTTCTTTGAAGCAAACCCCCTTGGTTGCTGGGCTATAATGCTGACCCTCTGTTTTAATTAATTTTGAGCCACTGTCCCAAAACAAGCATGTAGTTCAGAAATGTCAGAAGTCCTCATATGCGTAGATTTTGCAGGTCAGTGGCTCAAATTGTTTGGGAACATTGACATGCGAACCAGACAACTATCATTTTGCCTCCATATTTCCCTCCTGATAGTTTAAGGATTAAGGAGGCCCCAGAAGAAGGTCGTATCTTGTCACTTTGCAGGTGTGCTTATATAAAGAAGCAAATCTTGACAGATCAAAAATCCCATTCCCTGCTCCTTTTCTGTCGTGATTCCCAAGGGTGCTCCTTCACTCTAGATACAGTGATTCAGTGACTGACATCACAGAGCCGGTCCAGGCTAGGGCAAGATGATATGGTCAGGAGCCGCCTACATGCCTGGACCAGCACCTGTCTCAGCCTCTCAGTGAGCCGCTGAGAGCCTAAGCCGTTCCCGCCCCCTCCACAGCCCAGCACTCCAATGAGAGCAGGGGGAACAGAGCAGAGAGCAGTGACTGACAATCACCAGCTCTCTGCTCAAGGAGCACTGAGAGCTGAGCAATCAGCGGTGTTTGAATGCTTGGTTCTCGGTCTTGGAGCCGGCAGGGGATAGGTGCAACATCGGACCAATGCTGCATCCACCTAGGTAATTATGATTCTTAGAAAAAAAAAAAACATACTTCTCTTTTAACCACTTAAGGACCCCTTCACGCCGATATACGTTGGCAGAATGGCACGGCTGGGACATCCACGTACCTGTACGTGGCCCTTTAAGCCCAGCCGTGGGGTCGCGGTCCTGATCACCGCTGGAGTCCCGCGATCGGTTCCTGGAGCTGAAGAACGGGGAGAGCCGTGTGTAAACACAGCTTCCCCATTCTTCACTGTGGCGCCTGCATTGATTGCATGTTCCCTTGACGTCACACCTACAGCCACCCCCCCTACAAGTAACACAAATAAGGTCACACATAACCCCTTCAGCGCCCCCTCGTGGTAACCTACCAAACTGCAATTGTAATTTTCACAGTAAACAATGCATTTTAAATGCATTTTTTGCTGTGAAAATGCCTATGGTCCCAAAAATGTGTCAAAATTGTCCGAAGTGTCCGCCATATTGTCGCAGTCACACAAAAAATCGCTGATCACCGCCATTAGTAGTAAAAAAAAAAAAAAACTATAAAAATGCAATAAAACGATCCCCTATTTTGTACATTTTGCGCAAACCAACCGATAAACGCGTATTGCGATTTTTTTTTTTTCCACCAAAAATAGGTAGAATACGTATTGGCCTAAACTGAGGAAAAATATGTTTTTTTGTATATGTTTTTTTAGATATTTTTGGGGGATATTTATTATAGCAAAAAGTAAAAAATATTGCATTTTTTTCGAAATTGTCGCTATATTTTTGTTTATAGTGCAAAAAATAAAAACCGCAGAGGTGATCAAATACCACCAAAAGAAAGCTCTATTTGTGGGGAAAAAAGGACGCCAATTTTGTTTGGGAGCCACGTCGCACGACCGCGCAATTGTCAGTTAAAGCGACCCAATGCCGAATCGCAAAACCTGGCAGGGTCCTTTAGCTGCCTAAAGGACCGGGTCTTAAGTGGTTAAAGTTTTACTAAACCCAGGACCCTGCATTCACTATATCTAGTCGCCCAGTACACAGAACAGGGAAATGCAAATATATTTGAGTGAATATAAACATCTAAATACCTTTTTTCATCAGCATGATATAGCAGTCTTGTGTCTTCTATCCGTGTCTGTCTAAACCAGGGGTCTTCAAACTATGTCCCTCCAGGTGTTCAGGAACTACAATTCCCATCATGCCTAGTCATGTCTGTGAATGTCAGAGTGTTGCAATGCCTCATGGGATTTGTAGTTCTGTAACAGCTGGAGGGCCGTAGTTTGAGGATCCCTGGTCTAAACACTGTTTAAAGCTTGTAGGGGAGTTTTCATTCTCCTCTGACTGTCCCCTGATCCTCTGTCTGGGATAGTGCTGATTGGCCCTGTGCCAATCACATGCACCCCCCCCCCCCCAAAAAAAAAAAACATATGCAAAGTGCTCCCAAGGCTCTGTACTATCAGGAGTTAGTTAGATTGGGAACAGCGAAAGAAGTGGAGAATCAGAGAAGACAGAATCAAACAGCCTTTTTACACAATGTGCAGGATTAACCTCTAAGGTACCACAGTGAGTAAAACAAGCATGCCTTACTGCATATACAGACTGATTTTACTGTTGTGGGTTTAGTAACACTTTAAGGTTCACCTGCAATAACATTGCAATTCACTCAATGAAAATACACGTTTTTACTTTCTATTTTTTTGAAACGTGCTTTATAGTTGCTGGCAGTTGATGGACCTGCTTCTCCAGTCGTGTCTCTTTCTCGTGTCTTGTGCAAATCATCCAAGTCAGTTAATTGTTGAAAAACATTATCTGTTGCCATACTGGGTTTTCAGCATTCTACAAGGTCTGACAGCTGTTAGAAAGAGAGGAGACTGTTTTTTAATGTGGGAACAATGCGATGAATTAATTTAACACGCAAATGCTGGCTGACTGCATGTTAGAGGAGGCAGCAGATAATGTTTTATGGGTCGCTTAAAGCTAAAATGCAGGCACAAAAATGTCTTAGTAAGTAACAGTGACATTATCGCTGTGCTGTCCATAAGCTGTGGGAGGGGACCAGCAGGCTCCACCCATTACTTGCTACCTGCAGAAAACGACAGGAGGGGGCGGAGACGAGACCAGTCACCCTGCACAAGGAGACGGAGCAGCAGTGAGCGGTCTTTATTACAGGAAGTTTTTGCACAGAGGGAAAATCTCTCACTGGATTACTGCACAGATCTGGAAGAAATACACAAAGCACACCAGGACTGAAGAAGGAATACACATGATGAATATACACTATATTACCAAAAGTATTGGGACACCTGCCTTTACATACACATGAACTTTAATGGCATCTCAGTCTTAAGGGTTCAATATTGAGTTGGTTAGACAATACTCAAGTCTAAATGCAAAAATAAAAAATAAAACAAAGGAGGGAAGATTTGGCTCTTGGGAACAATTGGGGTAGATGGGTAAGGAGCAGCTATAACAGCTTCAACTCTTCTGGGAAGGCTGTCCACAAGGTTTAGGAGTGTGTCTATGGGAATGTTTGACCATTCTTCCAGAAGTGTGACTCCAGGCACTGATGTTGGGCAAGAAGGCCTGGTTCAGAGTATCCACTCTAATTCATCCCCAGGGTGTTCTATCGGGTTGACGTCAGGACTCTGTGAAGACCAATCAAGTTCCTCCACCCCATGTCTTTATGGACCTTGCTTTGTGTACTGGTTTAAATCATTTGGTGGGGGGGGGGGGGGGGGGAGATTATGGTGTGGGATTGTTTTTCAGAGGTTGGACCAGGCCCCCTAGTTCTAGTGAAGGAAATGCTTCCTCTTCACACAGCAGTCGATCAGTAGCCATTGGCTCCTACTGCTGTCAATCAAATGCAATGTGGAGGAAGTGAGGTGGGTGGGGGAGGATATTTACTGTTGTGTAAGTCTATGGAACGTGGCTCCATAGACACGCAGCTCGGGAGCGAGCAGACATTGGGGGTTATTTACGAAAGGCAAATCAACTTTGCACTGCAAGTGCAAACTACAAGTGCAAATTGCGCTGAAAGTGCACTTGGAAGTGCAGTCACTGTCAATCTGAGGGGAAGATCTGAAATGCGAGGAAGGTTTTGCGATTTTATCATCCAACCATGTGCAAGCTAAAATGCTGTTTTTTCTATTTTCCTTGCATGTCCCCCTTGGATCTACAGCGACTGCACTTCCAAGTGCACTTGTAGTGCAAAGTGTATTTTCCTTTGGTAAATGGCCCCCATTGTGTTCCTCCATAACAAGCGGCTTGCTATGGGGACATATAAAAAAAAGAGGAGGAGTCGGGATCGCAGCTAAGGGACCTGAGAAGAGGAGGATCGGGGCAGCTCTGTGAAATGCCACTTCACAGAGCAGGTGAGTTTAACAGGTTTTTAAAAAAAAAAAAAAGAAAAAAATGACTTTAGTAACTCTTTAAGTTGCTCTCCTGGTGGCAACTTATTCCATATAAACTACTTTGTGTCTTCCCATCTCATTCAGATGCTGGCACTGCAGTGCTTCCCCAGGTACTCCTCTTCATATTTGGTAGGTTTAGAGCATTTTTTTCTTAGAAAATATGTGCAGGAACTCAACCATGACCCCGTTCAGATTTCAAAAACAGTAGACGGGTCTTAAAGGGGCATTAACTGGTTGCCGACCGCCCGCCGTCATATTACTGCGGGACGGTGGCACTGCTGGGCGAGAGCACGTAGCTCTACGTCCTATCTTTTTCGGCCACTAGGGGGCGCGCGCGCCCCCCCCCCCGCACGCCCCCCGAGTCCCGCGCGCGTGGCGGGCGGGCGCGTTCGTTCGTTACAGAGCGGGGAACGGGAGGTATGTGTGTAAACACATTCCGCTCGTTCCTGTCAGCGGGGGAAACGCTGATCTCCCGTTCATACGATGTATGAACGGAAGATCAGCGATTCCCCCTAGTGAGTCAACCCCCCCATACAGTTAGAACACACCAGGAACATACTTAACCCCTTCCCCGCCCCCTAGTGTTAACCCCTTCACTGCCAATGGCATTTTTATAGTAATCCAATGCATTTTTATAGCATTGATCACTATGAAAATGCCAATGGTCCCAAAAATGTGTCAAAAGTGTCCGATGTGTCCGCCATAATATCGCAGTACCGAAAAAAAACGCTGATCGCCGCCATTACTAGTAAAAAAAAAAATATTAATAAAAATGCCATAAAACTACCCCCTTTTTTGTAAACGCTATAAATTTTGCGCTAACCAGTCAATGAACGCTAATTGCGATTTTTATGGGAGCCACGTCGCACGACCGCACAATTGTCAGTTAAAGCGACGCAGTGCCGAATCACAAAAAGTGCTCTGGTCTTTGGACAGCAATATGGTCCGGGGCTAAAGTGGTTAAATACCAGGATTGCATTACATACAGAGTGCAGAGTTCAGGGGGTTACACACAGAGTGCAGAGCTGTCACTTGTAAACACAGAAACCAGACTTCTGTGTTTACAAGTGATTGTTGTGAGCAGGCAAATGGTCTGAGACAGAGGTGGTGGAACGGAGTTCCCCCTGAAAAAAAAAACCTGGGTAGGCTTGCCCGCTGATTCATCGCTTATGGGACCCAGTCCTTTTCCTCCATAACATATACTCTGTTGTCAATACCCAACTCTCCTGAACTAGCCCTCCTTGCCCATCTATCGCAATCATTGCCAAAGCCAAATCTTTCCTGCTTTTTGTTTTATTTTTGCGCTTAGACGGTTGATGGAAATCCGCTGTGTCACCTACGTTCCCCAAATGGCTTGAGACTCTTGATGATGATATGCGGATGGAGGAGTTGGTGGCTATACATAATGATACTTATGAAAAATTCAAATCATCTGGGTAATGTTCAAGGACTTGCCTCAGTTCCGTGCCTTTTGTGGTCGTCCCTCGCTGAATGTCGCCCCTCTGGCCTAACCTGCCATTATGTTTATGGCGTTTGTCTGATTTCCTGGATGTGCCAATTGTCTTCTGGGGCTTCCCTGTGAACAGGGCCGGTGCAAGGATCTTTGACACCCTAGGCGAATCCTAATTTTGCCGCCCCCGCCCCCCGCTGCACCCCTGACTTTACTTTACTCTGCCCTTGCAACACATGTGACCTATCTGACCCCTACACTGACCCCCTTACACTGACCTACCTGACCCCCCTTACCTGACACACACATACACTGACCCCCCCTTACCTGACACATACACTGACCCCCCCTTACCTGACACATACATACACTGACCCCCCCTTACCTGACACATACACTGACCCCCCCTTACCTGACACATACACTGACCCCCCCCTTACCTGACACATACACTGACCCCCCCTTACCTGACACATACACTGACCCCCCCTTACCTGACACATACCCCCCCTTACTGACCCCCCCTTACCTGACATACACTGACCCCCCCTTACCTGACACACTGACCCCCCCCTTACCTGACACACTGACCCCCCCCCCCTACACTGACCCCCCACCTGACCTGACACACTGACCCCCCCCCTTACCTGACACACTGACCCCCCCTTACCTGACACACTGACCCCCCCTTACCCCCCCCTTACCTGACACATACACTGATCCCCCTTACCTGACACATACACATACACTGACACATACACCCCCCCTTACCTGACACACACACTGACCCCCTTAGCTGACACACACACTGACCCCCTTAGCTGACACACACACTGACCCCCCCTTACCTGACACACACACACTGACCCCCCATTACCTGGCTCACACTGACCCCCCCTTACCTGACACACACACTGACCCCCCATTACCTGGCTCACACTGACCCCCCCTTACCTGACACACTGACCCCCCCCTTACCTATCAAAACACTGACCCCCCCCCTTACCTGACACATACACTGCCCCCCCCACCTGACACATACACTGACCCCCCTGACACATACACTGACCCCCCCCCCACCTGACACATACACCACTCCCACTTCACATACAGCTTAATCTAGTCCGTCCTCCTTTACCTCCGGGAGGATCCGTCCTCCACCAAGACCAAGCCAGCGCCATCTACCCGCTCCACGGTGTCCCCGTCGGGGCCAGGCCAGCGCCATCCATCCACCCGCGGCTTCACAGAGTCCTTGCTGGGCGGGAGGTCAGCTGTGCCTCTCAATGTTACCATCTTCGTTGATCCCCGCCCCTCCGCTGCACACACAGACACACAGCGCTGCACCAGAGGGACAGGCTGGAGCACAGGTGTCCCGGAGCAGCGCTGTGAACACCTAAAAAGATGTAACAGTGCAGCGGGACACCGAGCTTACACATGACAGGGGCTGTGGTTGCGCTCTAGGTGGTAGTGCGCTCTAGGCGGCTGCTTACTTCGCCTAGTGGTAGCGCCGGCCCTGCCTGTGAATTGTCCCTACAAGGCGTGATTCCCCTACCAATAGGGTTTTCTACTCTCTCCTCTTCTGCTTCTATTTTTTTTCCCCCTCCCTGCTCTCTTCTTTTCTTTCTCTTTACTTTTTTTTTAATGTTGGTTTATTTTTCTTACCTACCATACCCATTTCCTTGACCACCCATTTTATTTTTTTTTGGCCGAGAATCTTCATCCGTCACTTCTCACATATCTAAACTTTTTCTGCCCTAAGTTTTTTCAGGACATTCTTCCTTCCGTTGATTTGATGCCATTTTTTCACCTTCTACTATGATACCATGTAACTGTGATTGAATATATTTGTATAACCCAGGGGTCTCTAATCATTTTCGAAACAAAGGGCCAGTCTACTGGCTTGATCATTCCTATGGGTGGCGAAAGGGGACATCCCCCCCCCCCCTTCCCGCCCCCCTCCAGTGCTTCTATCGACTCACCTGTGCGATCGGGGAGTCGGAGACGGGATCCGCCGGCCCCGGATGTTGAACAGATGGTCGCTGAAGGATGGGTGCGATGTTATGACGTCACGCCCGGCCTCTGCATTTAAAAAAACGGCGCAGCTTCGGCTGTGAAGCGGTGATCTTCTTCTTTTTTTTTTTTTTTTTTAGGCTTCCCAGCCTAGAGGTGAGATGTGGGGTCTAATTGACCCCATATCTCGCTGTAAAGAGGACCTGTTGTGTCATATTCCTATTACAAGGCATATTTACATTCCTTGTAATAGGAATAAACGTGATACAAAATTGTTTAAAGTGTCAAAATTTAAAAAAATTAAGTAAACAATAATACATTTTGCCCCTGTCCCCGTGTGCTCGCTTGCATGAAGCAAACGCATATGTAAGACCCGCCCACATATGAAAATGGTGTTCAAACCACACATGTGAGGTGTCGCCGCGAACGTTGGAGCGAGAGCAATAATTCTAGCCCTCCTCTGTAACTCAAAACATGTTACCAGTAAAAAAAAAATGTATGCGTTGCTTATGGAGATTTTTAGGTACCGAAGTTTGGTGTCATTCCACAATTTTGAAGCGTGACATGTTGGGTATCTATTTACTCGGCGTAACTTCATCTTTCGCATTATGCAAACAAATTGGGCTAACTTTACTGTGTGTTTTTTTTTAAGCATGAAACTGTTTTTTTTTTTAAAGCGTTTGAAAAATTGCTGCGCAAATACCGTGCAAGATAAAGTGTCAGAATTAGCCCGCCCTGAAATGGTTAAAGCGACGCAGTGCCGAATCGCAAAAAGTGCTCTGGTCTTTGGCCAGCCAAATGGTCCGGGGCTTATGTGGTTAAAGTGGAACTGAACTCAAGAAGGGAATTTTTTTGCCATGTTTATAGGGAATATTTAGTAATATTAGAAAAAATAAAAAAACACCGGGTATCCCCAGATCTCCTGTAAGGGATATATAGAAATGGAGAGTGATCATCTGCTGTATTTATATTACTCAGCACCTAGATCCTGTTGTAGTAAAAGATTCACAGTAGTTAGATTCCAAGAAGGATATCTATTAAAAAGCATAACGTGTGAAGAAAATAAATGTGATCTAATCTTGCATATAAACTACTCTTACCAAGAAAAATGATGATAATTGAACATTTAGAAATCTGAATTAAAGTGATACCAAACACACACCCTTCTATTTCTATATGCGGATGATTACACTGTAATTATTTTAATAAAAAAACAACATCCAAGTACCTCTTTCCTAATGGATTTACAGCTGTCGCATGACTCAGATCTTTTCCCAGCCTGTCTGCAGGGAAACTTAAAAGGGAGTTCCAGGCTTTTTTTATGTTTATTAAAAGTCAGCAGCTACAAAAAGTGTGGCTTTAAGTAAACGGACACTCACCTGCTCCACTTTCCAGCGACGCGCAAGCCGGAGCTCCGCTCCTCTTCCCCCCTCTCCGGCCGGCGTCTTCATGCTTAGTGTGGGCACCCGGCCGTGACCGCTTTCGAGCTTCACAGCCGGGCACTCACTGCGCATGCCCGAGGGGCGCTGCACTCTGTGATTGGTCAGACGATCGCCTGGGACCTGTTGCGTGTCCCAGGCGATCGCCTACAGGGAGGGGCCGCTGTAGGTGATATGACGTATCGCCCAAGCTCTCCCTGGACGGAAGGAGGAAGTGGGACAGGAAGTCCTACTGGTTGTTTTGTACCATGCGATCTAGTGCAGGCAAACATGTTTGGGGTGTCATTAACCACTTAAGACCCGGACCTCAGCTAAAGGACCCGGCCAGGTTTTGCGATTTGGCACTACGTTGATTTAAGGCTGCATTCACACCTGAGCGTAGCGTTTTTGGTTGTTTTTTCTGGCGTTTTGTCACGTGTATTCACGCGTTTACATACAGCGTCGTCGGATGTTTTTGAACTTCAACGTTTTTTATTTTAGCCAATAGGAAAAATGATCATCTCTTTCATCACTTCTTGCTATGTTTGTCGATTTTTGATCTTCTGCTGGGTGAAATGTTCTATTGACTAAAGCGACAAAACGCCCGTAGAAACGCTCGTTGTCGCGCTAGGCGCTTGAATCGAGCGTTTCCATTACTTTCTATGGGAAATACAAACGCTCAAGCACGCCCAAACCGCCCGATTCACGCGACAAAAAAGAGTCTGGAGCTTGTTTGAGCTTCAGGCGTTCGGCATCACGCATTTTGTCATGGAGATGTGAACCATCTCCATAGAGAATAATGGATTTTTTTCCCCTCTAGCGTATTATAGCGTCGCGCTTCAGGCGACAAATGCTCAGGTGTGAATGGAGCCTAACAGACAATTGCGAGGTCGTGCGACGTGGCTCCCAAACAAAATTGGCGTCCTTTTTTTTCCACAAATAGAGCTTTCTTTTGGTGGTATTTGATCACCTCTGCGGTTTTTATTATTTGCGCTATAAACAAAAATAGAGGGACAATTTTGAAAAAAATTCAATATTTTTTACTTTTTGCTATAATACATATCCCCCCAAAAATATATATAAAAAAAATTTTTTTTTCTGGAGTTTAGGCCGATACGTATTCTTCTACCTATTTTTGGTAAAAAAAATCGCAATAAGCGTTTATCAGGTGGTTTGCGCAAAATTGGGGATATATTTTTTTTACTATTAATAGTGGCGATCAGCTATATATATATATATATATATATATATATATATATATATATATATATATATATATATATATATATATATATATATATATATATATATATATATATATATAATCGATGATGCCGCCACAGTGAAGAACGGGGAAGCCGTGTTCACACACGTCTCTCCCCGTTCTTCAGCTCCGGGGACCGATCGCGGGACTCCAGCGGCGATCGGGTTCGCAGGTCCCGTGGTTCCAGTACAGGACGTACCTGTACGTGGATGTGCCCAGCTGTGCGATTCTGCCAACGTATATGTGCAGGAGGCGGTCCTTAAGTGGTTAAAGTGTTACCAAACCAACAACAGTAAAATAAGTCTGTATATGCAGGAAAGCATGCTTGTTATACGCACTGTGGGACCTAAGAGGTTAATTCTCTGCATTGTGTAAAAACGCTGTTTGGTCCTGTCTTCTCTGATCCTCCCCTTCTTCCATTTTCCGCAATCCATATGCTGATAGCACAGAACCCTTGAAGGCACTCTGCACATGCTCAGTTTGGTGTGTAATGCTAGAAAGTTTTTTTTTCCTTTTGGGAGGGTGCATGTGATCAGCACAGGGCCAATCGGTAATGTGCTCATGGAGGGTCAGGGGTCCTGCAGCCTCATAAGACAGTCAGAGGAGAATGAAAACTCCTCCTACAAGCTTTAACCAGACACCGATAGAAGTCACAAGACTGCTATATACTGCTGATTAGAAAAGTTATTTAGCAGTTTATATTTACTTAAATTAATGCATTTCCATGTTCTGTGTACTGTGGGAGACCAGATATAGTGAATGCAGGCTTCGGGGGTTTAATACCCGCTGCAGATCGCAATGGCGCAGTGCGCTTTGAACGTGGTGCCGGGAATGTGAATGGATCTTGGGTTTCCTGCACCGAGTTCTAGTGTGAACCTGGGCTTACTGGCCAGATCAGCAGGTGAGGATAAAAGAAAGCCTAAAAAACAATTGGTAAGCTGCAAGTTTTTTTTTTTGGGGGGGGGGTTAATACTGCTTTAACACGTAACGGCTTACATGAGGTTTCAGCGATTGAGTTTACATACAATGTAATGACACCACAAGCACAGGATTTCATGAGATGCGGGTGGATGTCCTGTGTAGGTCTTGTGATTGTGGGAGGACAGGGCAGCAGGTCATGGACAGGAATGTGGGAAAGAGAATGGTGACTCAGACTGTGCAGGGTAACCTGTAACCTGTAATTGTGCCTTTTGTACAATGGAAGTGTATTAATGTAGGTCATGGTGACACCTTGTGGTGGATCTTAGTATTACAGTAAAAAAAAAGAAAATAAACATACACTTCTTATTATACAGGATATGTAGCGCGCCAACAGTTTGCTTAGAGCTTTGCAACATGAGGGCACAAACGTTACAGCTACAATTCAATAGAGAGGGTCAATCGGCCATAACATTATGACCACCCCACCATAACCACTTCAGCCCCGAAATATTTTCCCCCCTTTATGACCGGGCCATTTTTTGTGATACGGCACTGCCCTCCTTTAACTGACAATTGTGCAGTTGTGCGATGCTGTACCTAAACAAAATGTCCTTTTTTCCCCCACATATAGAGCTTTCTTTTGATGCGTTTTTTTTTTAATTTTTTGCACTATAAACAAAAAAAGACCAACAATTAAAAAAGTAAACAAGTTTATACTTACAGCTATAAGACATATATACAATAAAAAAAATATATATAAAAAAATCGAATTTCTTCATCAATTTAGGCCAATACGTATTCTGCTACATATTTTTGGTAAAAAATTAAATCCCAATAAGCGTTTATTGATTGGTTTGTGCAAAAATTATACAAGCTATGGGATATTTTTTTTTGTATATGATTAATTTTTTTTTTTTTTTTTACCAGTAATTGCAGCGATCAGCGTCTTATGGCGGGACTGCAATATTTCGGCGGACAGTCGGGACATTGACACTTTTTGGGGATCAGTGACATTAATACAGTGATCAGTGGTAAAAAGAAAATGCACTGTCACTGTACTAATGACACTGGCAGGTAAGGGGTTAACATCAGGGACAATCAAAGGGTTAACTGTGTGCCTGACCAGTGCTATACCACTGTGTAGCTTGTACTCGGGGAAGGCATGGATTGAGCCCCTGCTTAGCAGAGACACAGGATCCATGTATTCTGTAGTGACAGAACAGCGATCTGCCTGTGTGCCGAAGCATCGGCAGGTGCCGGTGGACATCCGCTCCTCCGTATCCGCCAATCGGCTGCCACTGTGTCTAATCTCAGCAGGAGTGCAGGATCGCACTTAACCCCTACAGCGCCCCCTCCTGATTAACCCCTTCACTGTCAGTGTCATTTTTACAGTAACCAGTGCATTTTTATAGCACTGTTCGCTGTAAAAACGACAATGGTCCCAAAATAGTGTCCGATGTGTCCGCCATAATGTCAGTCACGATAAAAATCGCTGATTGCCACCATTACTAGGAAAAAAATGTATGAATAAAAATGCAATAAAAATATCCCCTATTTGGTAAACGCTCTAAAGAATACGTATCGGCCTAAACTGAGAAAGAAAATGTTTTTTTTTATATATTTTTTTGGGCGGATATTTATTATAGCAAAAAAATTAAAAACATTTTTTTCAAAATGGTCGCTCCATTTTTGTTTATAGCGCAAAAAATAAAAACCGCAGAGGTGATCAAATACCACCAAAAGAAAGCTCTATTTGTGGGGGAAACAAGGACATCAATTTTGTTTGGGAGCCACGTCGCACGACTGCGCAATTGTCAGTTAAAGTGATGCAGTGCCGAAATTGCGAAAAGAGACCTGGTCCTTTTACCTGCATAATGGTCTGGGGCTTAAGTGGTTAATGAAGGTACAAGATTTATCAACTTATTGCTACACTTAGAGGTTCCTCTCTTCTCTTGTATACCCTGTAAAAAAAAAAAAATGCTTTGATATACAAGTGCTTTGGATTACAAGCATGTTTCTGGAACAAATTATGCATGCAAACCAAGGTTTTACTGTATTTGGGAACATAAGAGACGGCTCAGTCTAGCACATCTAAGGCAGTTTTCTAGAGACAGGGACAGCGTAGTTTCTTGACAGCTGCAGAGAAGCACATTGGTTACCTGACATTTGTGAAGCCATGCATTCATTTGAAGTGTTGTCACATATTGATGTCTTCCTAGCAACCCATGAACCTGGGTAATTACTTTAAAATAACCCCTTCCCTCCATCTTCCTCTCCAGATTGTAATATATCAATACTGAGTTTGGATTCAGACAAATGGGTCTTCACCGTGCCACTGCTTGCCCAAGGGTGGGCTGTAATTTTACCATACAGTGTTCCTGCAGCCCTGTAGATGTGGCTACCGGTAAATCGAAACATTTACTATTGAAGACTTTGAATCACAGTCCGGGGTCAGACTTGGAGACCAGTAGCTAAAAGAGTAGAAAGATTCCCACCAACCAGCAGGATAGGTATATAAGCAGGTCGCCCTGGCAGATGCCACAGGCTCACCTGCAGTGTGAGGTCTAAGCAATATCTGGTATTCACCAGAGCTCCTGATGGTGGAGATGGGTTTTGCTGCGTGTTGGTTACCAGATTGCAATCCTCAGGATCGCCCCACCAGGTGAGCAAGCCCGGGGTCCAGTAGAAGATATTTAAGCAGAAGCTTAGTCATTAACAAGATCAGTACTGAGTAGAGGTCGACCGCTATGGGTTTTTCTCTGGCTGATGCAGATATTTAGAAATCGGGGCAGCCGATGGGCGATATATATGATGCCGATTTTTGCGGCCAATATTTTAGGCCAATTTTTTTTTTGTGGCACTAGCAGAAGGCACTGATTGGCAGATGGCACTTATTGGCACTGGCAGGTTGCACTGGATGGCACTGAAAGATGGTACTAGCAGATGGCACTGGTTGGCACGTGGCATTGGCAGGTGGCACCAACAGGTGACATTGGCAAGTGGCACTGGTTGGCACTGACTGGCAGGTGGCACTAATTGGCACTGGATGGCAATAGTTGGAACTTGCAGATGGCACTGGTTGGCATTGGCAGGTGGAACTGATGGATTTAGTTGCCACTGGTAGGTGGCACTGGATGGAAGGTGGCACTAATTGGCACTGGATGGTGGTACTGGTATTGGCACTGGCAGATGGCACTGGATGGAAGGTGGCACTAATTGGCACTGAATGGTGGCACTGGTATTGGCACTGGCAGGTGGCATTGGCAGATGGCACTGAACAGCAAGTGGCACTAATTGGCACTGGCAGGTGGCACTGGTGCAAAAAATTTGTCACCCCCCCCCCCTCAGTACAGACCCCTCTCCCTCCAGTATAGACACCCCCCTCCTCAGTACAGACCCCCACGTAGTACAGACACCAGAGAGCAGTGTGTGTCCCACGAGCGCGGGCCCCTCCTCCTCTGTGGGTGTAAACAGAGAGAAAGGCCGCCGCGCTGGGTGTACCAAGATGGCCGCGGCTCCGGAGCTAGGCCAAAGCCGCGGCCCTTCCTGATGCTGTGACCACGGCAGCAATCCGTGGATCTGCCGCGGTCACAGAACTAGGAAAGGCCGTGGCTTCGGCCTAGCTCCGGAGCTGTGGTACCGCTTGTGGCCATGTTAAATATCGGCCTAATTTGGATAAAAATCGTCCGATGCCGATTTCTCCAAAACTGACAAATATCGGACAAAATATCTGCCTGTCGATAAATCGATCGAGCTCTAGTAATGAGCAGTTGCAGGTTGGGATTAAGCAGAAGCGTCAAGGAACAAGCCAAAGGTCTGTAACAAGTAGTGAAGACACAGGTGGCAACTGGAGTGATGAGAGTGAGCTATTGGCTAGAGAGAGCACAGAAATCTGGCAAACAGTGCTTTCCTCGGGACAAGGTGCTTTGAGGTGGGGGCGGGCTACTACATCATGTTGTCGTCATTTGGTAGCACCAGATGTGCAAATACACAGTAAGTATGGAGTTGAGCATTGTGAGACGACCTGGGTGGAACAGTCCAGACTTGGTAAGCTTGGAGTTTACCATAGTGAGAAGACCTGCACTGTGTGAGTAAGCATTGGTGGTGTAACGGATCGTCACCGATCCGTGATCCGAACAGGGCTTAGCTCCGGAGTAGGGGCCATCTTGGTACACCCGGCAGCGGCGGTCTTGTTAGGAAGTGAAGTTTCGTTTCACCATCTCGCCATCTTGCTCCACCCCACACTCCTGCACAGTAATGATAGTGAGAAGGGGGCAAGCGGACATCTTGTTACACCCAACGGAGTTTTAGATTTCACAGTTACTTTCAGTCCAGCGCTCTGTGTATCAAACATTTTGGGAATACAGCTTAAAGGGACACTAAAGTCAGGGCTTTTTAAAAAAAAAAAAATAACAAACATGTTATACTTACCTCCACTGTGTAGTTCGTTTTGCACAGAGTGGCCCGGAAGCCGGTCTTCTGGGGTCCCTCGGCGGCTGTCTGGGCTCCTCCTCGCAAAAGCTTTCCCTCTTCATGCGAGGGCGCTCGCACGGAGGAAAGCTTTTGCGAGCACGCTCCCGTGATACAGCAGCGGTGCTGTGAGATGTTTTTTTACCTTAATGCATAGGATGCATTAAGGTAAAAAAAATTGTACCTTTACAACCCCTTTAAGTGCAGATCCCTTGTTTCTTAACAGATTCACCTGTTCATATTTCCCCATTGTAGTACCAGCACTTTATTAAGACCCCTTTCACATTGGGGCAGTTTTCAGGCATTATGCAGTCCTGTGCCCAGCGCTCTGTGTATTATGCAGTCCTGTGCCCAGCGCTCTGTATCATGCAGTCCTGTGCCCAGCGCTCTATATTATGCAGTCCTGTGCCCAGCGCTCTGTATTATGCAGTCCTGTGCCCAGCGCTCTGTGTATTATGCAGTCCTGTGCCCAGCGCTCTGTGTATTATGCAGTCCTGTGCCCAGCGCTCTGTGTATTATGCAGTCCTGTGCCCAGCGCTCTGTGTATTATGCAGTCCTGTGCCCAGCGCTCTGTGTATTATGCAGTCCTGTGCCCAGTGCTCTGTATCATGCAGTCCTGTGCCCATCGCTCTGTATTATGCAATCCTGTGCCCATCGCTCTGTGTATCATGCAGTCCTGTGCCCATCGCTCTGTGTATCATGCAGTCCTGTGCCCAGCACTCTGTATATTATGCAGTCCTGTGCCCAGCGCTCTGTATTATGCAGTCCTGTGCCCAGCGCTCTGTATTATGCAGTCCTGTGCCCAGCGCTCTGTATTATGCAGTCCTGTGCCCAGCGCTCTGTATTATGCAGTCCTGTGCCCAGCGCTCTGTATTATGCAGTCCTGTGCCCAGCGCTCTGTATTATGCAGTCCTGTGCCCAGCGCTCTGTATTATGCAGTCCTGTGCCCAGCGCTCTGTATTATGCAGTCCTGTGCCCAGCGATCTGTATATTATGCAGTCCTGTGCCTCAGCGATCTGTGTATTATGCAGTCCTGTGCTCAGCGCTCTGTGTATTATGCAGTCCTGTGCCCAGCGCTCTGTATCATGCAGTCTTGTGCCCAGCGCTCTGTGTATCATGCAGTCCTGTGCCCAGCACTCTGTATTATGCAGTCCTGTGCCCAGCGCTCTGTATTATGCAGTCCTGTGCCCAGCGCTCTGTGTATTATGCAGTCCTGTGCCCAGCACTCTGTATAATGCATTCCTGTGCCCAGCGGTCTGTGTATTATGCAATCCTGTGCCCAGCGCTCTGTGTGTTATGCAGTCCTGTGCCCAGCGGTCTGTGTATTATGCAGTCCTGTGCCCAGCGGTCTGTGTATTATGCAGTCCTGTGCCCAGCGGTCTGTGTATTATGCAGTCCTGTGCCCAGCGATCTGTGTATAATGCAGTCCTGTGCCCAGCGCTCTGTGTATTATGCAGTCCTGTGCCCAGCGCTCTGTGTATAATGCAGTCCTGTGCCCAGCGCTCTGTGTATTATGCAGTCCTGTGCCATTTGTGAATAAAAAAAAAATGTCACCGGATTTCTTTTAAAAAATCTGGTCACCTAAATGGAACATTGGAGTGTGAGCTACCATGGCAAGATAAGCAGCGCAGTGTGAATAAACAATCCGTCTCCAATTTTATTGAGATGGCAGCATATGCCAAGAAATACATTGATTGCCCACTGGTCAAGCAGTTTAGATGCATTTTTCTGAGCATAAAACAGAAGACAATAACCCCACAGAAATGTATCTCATTTTGGCATGTTGTGGGTTGTTTACGTTTTTTCCAGATTACGGCTTATCTGTGTGAAAGAGCATTCTTGCCAGTCAGAGTTCACTTGGTGTCAGGAAACATTCCTTCCTGTGATGTAATGGGATATGGCATAACCAGCCATGGAGATAAAACCTCCTTCAGGGTCACCCACCCCACTGCCTTGAGAATAGGCAGTTTGACACAATTGTGAGGAGGAGGGGCGATGAATGCTAAAGAGACCCTGTCACCAACTTAAAAAAGGAATCCAATGCTGGCAAAGGGGGTATATAGTAATGGGAGAGGAATCCAATGCTGTGAAAGTGGGTATGGTAATGAAGGAGGAATCCAATTCTGGGAAAGGGGGGTATAGTAATGGGGAGGAATTCATTGATTCCAATGCTCTGAAAAGGGATATAGTAATGAGGGATTAATCCGATGCTGGCAAAGGGGGCATAGTAATGGGGATAAATCCAATGCTGGGAAAGGGGGTAAAGTAATGAGGGGTGAATCTAATGCTGGGAAATGGGGTATAGCAATGGCAGAGGAATCCAATGCTGGAAAATTGGGTATAGTAATGGGGGAGGAATTCAATGCTGGGAAATGGGGTGTAGTAATGGAAGAGGAAACCAATGCTGGGAAAGGGAATCTAGTAATGGAGAAATCCAATGCTGGGAAAGGCGGTATAGTAATGGAAGAGGAATTGAATCCTGGGAAAGGGGATCTAGTAATAGGGGGAGGAATCTAATGCTGGGAAAAGGGGTAAAGTAATGGGGGTGGAATTCAATGCTGGAAAATGGGGGAGGAGTCCAATGCTGGGAAGAGGATATAGTAATGGGGGAAGAATCCAATGCTGGGAAATAGGGCATAGTAATGGGAGAGGAATCCAATGCTGGGAAATGGGGCATGGTAATGGGGGAGGAATCCAATGCTGTAAAATTGGGTATAGTAATGGGGGAGGAATTCAATGCTGGGAAATGGGGCATAGTAATGGCAGAGGAATCCAATGCTGGAAAATTGGATATAGTAATGGGGGAGGAATCCAATGCTGGGAAATGGGGTGTAGTAATGGGGGAGGAACTCAATGCTGGAAAATTGGGTATAGTAATGGGGAGAAATCCAATGCTGGGAAATGGGGCATAGTAATGGGGGAGGAACTCAATGCTGGAAAATTGGGTATAGTAATGGGGGAGGAATCCAATGCTGGGAAATGGGGTGTAGTAATGGGAGAGGAATCCAATGCTTGAAAATTGGGTATAGTAATGGGGGAGGAATCCAATGCTGGGAAATAGGGCATAGTAATGGGGGAGGAACTGAATGCTGGGAAATGGGGTGTAGTAATGGAAGAGGAATCCAATGCTGGGAATTGGGGCATAGTAATGGGGGAGGAACTCAATGCTGCAAAATTGGGTATAGTAATGGGGGAGGAATCCAATGCTGGGAAATGGGGCATATTAATGGGAGAGGAATCCAATGCTGGAAAATTGGGTATAGTAATGGGGGAGGAATCCAATGCTGGGAAATGGGGCATAGCAATGGGGGAGGAACTCAATGCTGGAAAATTGGGTATAGTAATGGGGGAGGAATCCAATGCTGGGAAATGGGGCATAGTAATGGGAGAGGAATCCAATCCTGGAAAATTGGGTATAGTAATGAGGGAGGAATCCAATGCTGGGAAATGGGGTGTAGTAATGGGAGAGGAATCCAATGCTGGAAAATTGGGTATAGTAATGGGGGAGGAATCCAATGCTGGGAAATGGGGCATAGTAATGGGAGAGGAATCCAATGCTGGAAAATTGGGTATAGTAATGGGGGAGGAATCCAATGCTGGGGAATGGGGTGTAGTAATGGGAGAGAAATCCAATGCTGGAAAATTGGGTATAGTAATGGGGGAGGAATCCAATGCTGGGAAATGGGGCGTAGTAATGGGAGAGGAATCCAATGCTGGAAAATTGGGTATAGTAATTGGAGAGGAATCCAATGCTGGGAAATGGGGCATAGTAATGGGGGAGGAACTCAATGCTGGAAAATTGGGTATAATAATGGGGGAGGAAGCCAATGCTGGGAAAGGGGGTGTAGTAATGGGAAAATAATCTAAGGCTAGGAAAGGGCTACAGTTATATGGAAGAATCCAAAGTTGGCAAAGGATGTCTAGCGATGAGAAAGGCGACTATTTCTAGGGGAACCCAATGCCGAATAGAGGGTCTAATGTTGAGATGCAGTGCCCATTGCTTGGTTATGGGTCAAATGCTTATATCTTTCCATTTTACATGCAAAGACTTGTTCAGTAGGGTGAAGGATGTTTTTAAATTGAAACAAAGCTTAGCATTGCCCGGTTACGACCCTGCCCACTGAAAGATTCCTCAACTATTCCACTAAATGTTGAATTTCCCATAATTTTCAATATTTAACTGTATTCAACGGTACAAAAAAGAAGGCATATGCATGACGGGGCCACAGACAGCAGTAGGAACCTGTAATGCAACAAACCACCCTGCCCTTATAAATCCCTTTTAAGAGGCGGCTGCTCAGCTAAGTGGTGACACTACAACAATTCCAAAGGTAGAGAAAATCCAGCACTTCAACAATGTTCCAGAAGATTGTTCACTGAAGTCCCTGTGATATGGAGTCCTAACCCTGCTCTTGCCAAAACTAAAAAAAAAAGTTTTAGCTTTAGATGAACTTTTAAGAAAACAGAGATTGGAATTCTTCATAAAGCTTTAGCACCTTATACGATGGCAGTGTTGCCAACCGTCTGTATTTTTACGGACAGTTTATTAAAAACGGGCACTTTTTTCCCCCGTTCGTAAATGTCCGTGGATGTGGGAATGTGCCAGTAAAAATAGCAGAGATTGGTTCGGCTTGGAACTGCGCATGGACATTGGAGGCAGGGGGTGATTGGAGGTAGAGGGTGATTGGAGGCAGGGGGTGATGGTGGCTGCGGTGGCACCGCAGAGGGGGATGGAGGCAGGGGGTGTTAGTGGCAGGGGGTGATTGGAAGCAGGTGGTGATTGGAGGCACCGCAGAGGGGGATGGTGGGGGGTGGAGACAGGGGTTGTTGGTGGCACTGCAGGGGGTGTTGGTGGCAGAGGGTGTTGGTGGCAGAGGGGGATGGAGGCAGGGGGTGATGTGACTAAATAATTTGCCCTTATTATATTGAAAATAATAAAATGTTTTTTTACCTTAATATCTAACTTAAATCACAGTGCTATTTGCCTAGCCTACTTGTTTGTAGCCTAAATACTGAAATTTGCACCTAAAAATGTAATTTAGTAACTTTTGTGAAATGCCAGTAAAAACGTGGCTGCGCCAGTAAATTTCAATCTGGTGGAATGGGGCACAGTTTGAAGCTCTAATAACCGCAGCCATGAAAGGGTTTAAGAGACTGCTTTTTCTTTATATCAAAGTTTTTCATCATCCAAATGCTTCAATTAGAGGATCCCTCAGACTCTGTTCACTGGCCAGTGAAATGTAGATTGTAACTGTCGGTATCCATTACCTCCTTCTGGTGCTTGTCCTCAGGACGTGCGGCCTGTTTGCCTGAGTTATTGATCTTGTGAAGTACAAAGCTTTGCAGAATGTAAATCTTAGTTGGTTACTTTGCCAAAAAAGCCATTAGCTTAATTTATTTTTTTCAGGGTTGGGCTGGTGGGGAGTTCAGGGAGAGAAAAAAAAAAACAGGATAGATCTATCAACAGGTCCAGAAAAGATTGGTAGTTGGATCTAAATATTTGTAGAGAGTAATAGTTAAAGTGGAGCTGACCTCCGATATATTTATGGCCTATCCAATCCTCTCTAGATAGCTTGTTTTAGTCCAGGGCACATGTGTCAAACCCAAGGCAATGAGGACAGGGTTGATGATGATCACTGCTTTAGACATCTTGTCTTACAGATACAACTGATTCTATGAGGGCAACCATAATGCTGATGTGACCCATGATGAAATTGAGTTCAACACCCAGGAAATTATCTTATTCCTTACTTCCCTGACTGCTGGTGCTCCTCTTCAATCCTCTACCAGTATATGGGCGATCCTTTGACACTAGGTGCGCAACGGATCATCATTGATCCGTGATCCGAACGGGTCGCACACCACGTGATCCACGGATTACGGCCATAGGAAAGGCCGTGGCTTCGGCCTAGCTCCGGAGTGGCGGCCATCTTTATACACCCGGCGATGGCCTAGGTGAGCTCCCAAGAGGGAGATGTGGATATTTCTGTGGGTGTGGGGGAGATGTGGACAATACAGTAGGGGGATGTGGATCTTACGGTGGCGGTGGGGGAGATGTGGACATTGCAGTGGGGGGGTGATGATGTGGGCATAACAGTGGGGACTATATATGGTGGTGATCCAAGAAATAATCCGATCCGTGAGTTTTTTGATCCGTTGCACCCCAACTTGACACCCTATAAAACAGTGTAGGACTACTGGATCTACATTGTACGTGATGACGTCGGAGAGGTCGCTGCTGGATGCAAAGCAAAGAACAAAGGTTTGTGGGACCAGAAGCCGCAGGAGGGCAGAATAAGGCTGGTTTTTGTCTACCACAAAGTATGGTGTTTTAGTATATGGTAGCTAAAACTTTTTTAGGTTGAGTAGGAAAGGGCTAATCTCCCTGCCAGTTTATTTTTTTACTGTCTGTGTATTACTGGGAAAAGTGGTGACACCCCTTCACTTCCTGTCCCAGGGACATAACAGGAAGTTATAAGAAATCTCCCAGGGTCAGGAGACTCTAGAGTCCTATAGAGTTCATAAACTTCCCCTTACCGCTTGTTCTGAGGACAATTCAACTAGTACAAATAGAGAGATGCGCTCCCTAAGGGCGACACCGACCACAGAAGAACAGACGGAGGGTCCAAGCCTTCCCCACTTTTAAAAATTAGTTTTCCTGCCTGCAGCAAACGGATGACCTCATCTCAGCCTAGGCAAACTCACTGAAGTTCCGTTTTTGGGTGGGACTCTGCTTTAAATAAAACAGAATGCAATTTAATCAGATTTGTTTGTTTACATCTGTTTTTTTTTTGTTTTTTTTAAATGATTGTTTTCATACACCCTGGTTTCAGGAGACAGACCCCCTTCCACAGAGCTAACCTCCCAGTCTGCCCAGTACGAGGAGGACTGCATCACTGAAACCATTGCCCACCATAGTTCTTTTATTTAGGGAAGTGCTGGATTGTGTTTTTGGTTGGTCTGGTGACCATTCAATTTCTTGTGGAAAGCCTTCCAGAAGATTGGAGACTGCTGTAGCTACAAAGGAGCGAGCATACTCCATGCCCATGGTTTCAAAATGGGATGTCTGGTGAGCTCATATAGGTGTAATGGTCAGGTGTCCACAAAGGTTTGATTAATAATTGTCCATCTCTTTTCCAAATTCACAAGTCTTTATCTTACGACAAAGGACTTGCAAAGCACTATGTCTTGGCTAAATACACCTCTGCTGTGCTGTGTTTTTAGCTAAGACATAGCGCTTTGCAAGTCCTTTGTCGTGTAATAAAGACCTTTGCATTCCTTACTTGTGCTGTGACAACTATAACCACTAGATGGCCCTGTATTCAAAGGATAAAACCTGTCTGGATTGCGTTCTGCAGTGTGTTTTATTCATTGTTTTTCTCTCCGGTAGCAATGTGGATGCAGCTGGTATGTGATAATATGCTTTTCAAGAAGTGTGAAGCGTTTGGTGCGCTGTTATTTTGCTTCTACAAACTGTACATGGCACACTGTGGAAATTATCACTCGGAGGCTCCTGTACTGTTAAAGTGTTTTTGTCCTAGATACACAAAGTACACAAAGGGCTGTTATTGTGTAAGAAATAAAGCAGAGACTGTGAGATGATGTATGTCTAGGTTCACATCTGTGCGGGTGGCATGGCTTATGTTTGCGCGGGCACATCAGCCCATTCATCTGACCGTTCTTTGAAAACGTAGCCGCATGGAACCGCATTCTGCTTTGGCACCTTTTTTACGCAGCCCAAAAATTTATCGCACCCCTGCGTGTCTGCTAAAGAGCAGAGCGTTTTGTCTGCTGATGCAGGAACTCTCATCCCTGCACCTGCAATAGTGTGATCCGAGCCGTAACCACGCCAAGACCACAATACGTGTAAATACGCCGAGACTTTGAAGTGGTTTACCGGGATTATGGCAGACGATATCAGTCATAAACCCAGTATTGTTTCTCTTGAAAGTAGTGACGGCCCTTGGATTAGGGGCACACAGGCACTACCCCTTTCATCCACGCATCCGGTCCTCTGATGGCTTCCCAGGCTTAGTCCATAGGGTTCAATATTGAGTTGGCCCAAGGCTGTCCACAAGGTTTAGGAGTGTGCCTATGGGAATGTTTGACCATTCTTCCAGAAAACGAGAATACCTGGCTCGTAGTCTCCACTCCAATTCATCCCAAAGGTATTCTATCAGGTTGAGTTCAGGACTCTGTGCAGACCAATCAAGTTCCTCCACCCCAAACACACCATCAACTGCTAAATATGTCATCCAATCATTTTTATTTTTTTCATGTTACGTTTCAGGCTGATGTTTACAGACATTTATTACATCGCAATGCCATCACCTGATTTCAGTCCAAAAGGATGGCGCCATCTTCAGGGTAGCATCAGGGATCACTATGCAATTGCTGGACTGAGATGGTGGCTCAGGTGAACCAGTCATGGTGCCACTTGCCATGCTGCCTGCCACCAGATGAATGCCACTTGCCATGCTGCCTGCCACCAGATAAATGCCACTTGCCATGCTGCCTGCCACCAGATGAATGCCACTTGCCATGCTGCCTGCCACCCGATGAATGTTACTTGCCACTGTGCCTGCAGTGGTCGTTGTTGAGTAAGGGCAGGAGACTGGAGATCGGTGATGCAGAGCCGGCGGTGAGAGATGTCATCTCTCTGCTCCCCGCTGTACCTCTGACACCAGCGCTGTGAGGGCGGAAGCGGGGTGGGCGCATGCCTCTGTGATCCACAAGGCTCTCTCACCTGCCCGCTTCTGTGATGCACCGGGCTCCCTCACCCGCCCGCCTCTGATGCGAGTTCTCTCACCAGCCTTGCTCTTTCATGCCGCCCGTAACATCCGCGGCCCAGCTGCAGAGACACTACGGCCCGGTAGTGGGCCACGACCTGGGGGTTTGAGACCCCTGGCCTAGAGAATGTACATCTTTTTACCTTGCAATACATCTGTTGTGGCCATATTTTGATCTTGATGAAAACAGCCTATACTGTGACAGTATGAAGATCAAAATATGGCCACAACAGATGCAAGGTAAAAAGATGTACATTCTCTAGGCCAGGGGTCTCAAACCTCCAGGCCGCGGCCCACTACCAGGCCACGGATGTTACGGGCGGCATGAAAGAGCAAGGCTGGTGAGAGAGCTCGCATCAGAGGCGGGCGGGTGAGGGAGCCCGGTGCATCACAGCAGTGGGCAGGTGAGAGAGCCTTGTGGATCACAGAGGCATGCGCCCACCCCACGTCCGCCCTCACAGTGCTGGTGTCAGAGGTACGTCGGGGTCTCCAAACTGCGGCCTCAGGGCCAGATGTGGCCCTTTGCTAGCCTTTATGTGGCCCTTGGGGCACTATTCCTCCCACTGATACCAACAAGAGGGCACTATTTCTTCTACTAATAACAATGATGGGACACTATTCCTCCTACTGATAGGAGCCCTACTCCTCCTCCTACTGACCACCAACCCTGAGGCCACATTTATTCTCACTGGAGCTTGGTCCGGGGCATTTTCTGCCCCACGCTGGCCACACACCGGCCCTGCTAAAGCCCGAAGGACAATAAAGTGGTCCTTTGTTTGAAAAGTTTGCAGACCCCTGCTCTAGGCTATATGGGCATGGTAAGCAGCCACCTGAGTAACTTCCAATACAAAGTGAAGATTAATTATCTCTTGTATAAGTCATGAAAATCTTTCCATTGGAAAAAAAGGGGCGGAGCATGGGTGGCCTTAAAATGACCCCCCCCCCCTCTGGAAAAAGTTACCCATGGATGACCTCCTCTCAGCCTAGGTAAAAATAACAAAACAGACTTTTTATGATTTAATGGTGAAGTGTTTTTTTTGTTTTTGTAAAAAGATATTGTTACTGTGCTATGTCTGTGATGTATTCATGCAGACTTTGTAAAGTTACTGAAATGTGCTCAATTAAAAATGATCTCCGCAGCGGCTCTATGTACATAGGGATTATGGCCGTCCTTATGTTTGGTTTGGGCTCTGCTGTGAAGGGGACTGGTTGGGTCACACAATGTACAAACACAGTATGGATTTATTGTGAGAACATTCTGTTCTTCCGTACCAGCATGTTCTGCGCTGTTTTGTCTCAGTTGTCAGATATCTATACAGGCTGGTTATACAAATCCTGGATTCGTACCATTTAAATTTCCCGGGTGTTAAAATCTCCTTCTTAATTTTAGAATATTCACTTAAAGCATGGGTCTTCAAACTACGGCCCTCCAGTTGTTCAGGAACTACAATTCCCATAATGCCTAGTGATGTCTGTGAATGTCAGTGTGTTACAATGCCTCATGGGATGTGTAGTTCTACAACATCTGGAGGGCCGTAGTTTGAGGATCCCTGACTTAAAGTGTGAGAGACTAATGTATGGAGCAGCAGCTACTAGAATAAGATCATAGGTGTGCACAGCCTGTAGCATTAGGGTGTGCACCTGAAAGCTTAAAAACACAGTACCGATCTCTCACTGTGTTCATTCAGAAATGGAAGGGGTCGGTAAATGACATTACCCCTTCCCCCACTCGTCCTAAAATATCATCTATGTGTGCCCACTGCAGTAGTCAATGGGAGAGAAGGGAAGCCAGCCATGCTGTGGGAGAAGACACTGGGCAGCAGTGGGAATCTGCACTGCAGGGAGTGATTAGGGTGTGCCTGGGCACACCTGGCACACCCTGTGCGCACGCCTATGAATAAGATTATTTCTGATTAGCTGCTACTGATCATTACTGTACACAACGCTTCCTGCCCTGAAGGGAAACAATAATGTTTAGGAAGCCAAAGCAAGTAAATGATGATGGTGAGTGAAAAAAAATATATATATATAATATAGCGCTTCCTTACTTTCAGAAAGGGCGCTACGCTAAAGTTAGTAGAGACTTACTTGCTCTCACCCAGGTTGATTTGTTCAAATTCGGCAGCTGTGGGTCATTCTGCGTTCCATAGATGTGGTCCCATCTCTGGGCTGCAGGTGGCGCCGGAGGGATTCAGGCAGAGCCGCTTTTCCCCAGCAGCCAATTGGAGGAGTATATAAGGAAATCAACTGCAGAAACTGAAAATTAATAAAGTAAGTTGGGAGCATCTAAATGCTCTAAAAAAGCTGCACCTGACTGTACTAACTACAACAGTGGAAACAGCGAGATGCGCTACAAAAGTGAAAATCAGTACATATGTCCAAAAAATATTATCATAAATAATTGTCCATGTACACATACAAGCAAGAAAAAATAATCAGAGTCTTATGATGAACAACATAGATCCAGTGCACCAGTGAAATAAGGTATAATGCCGCGTACACACGGTCGTTTTTTGCGATGAAAAAAAACGTCATTTAAATTGATTGTGTGTGGGCAAAACGTCCAACCATGCTTGAATTTTTTGTGTCGTTTTTCAAAACGTCGTTTTTTTGTTTCACAAAAAGTCACCGTGTGTAGCAAAAACGTCGTTTAAAACGAAGTTTTTCAACCCGCGCATAAAGTCCCCTAGTTTTGTACCTCTTTGGTACTCTTATTTTGAGTACTTACCATTTCATACACTCTACTACTATACTATTGTACCCCTACATACTATTTCATACACACTACTATACTATTATACCGTACATACCATTTCATACACACTACTATAGTACTATACTATTATACTCCTACATACTATTTCATACACACTACTATACTATTATACTGTACATACTATTTCATACACACTACTATAGCACTATACCATTATACCCGCACATACCATTTCATAAACGCTACTATAGTACTATACTATTATACCGTACATACCATTTCATACACGCTACTATAGTACTATACTATTATACACGTACATACCAGTTTATATACGCTACTATAGTACTATACTCTTACACCCGTACATACCATTTCATACACGCTACTATAGTACTGTACTATTATACCCGTACATACCATTTCATACACACTACTATAGTACTATACTATTATACCTGTACATTAGGGGTGGCCAACCAGTGGCCTGGGGGCCACATGTGGCCCGCGGAGTCCTCTGACGTGGCCTGCGACCTCCTGCTCTGGAATGGTGGGTTGGCAAGTCCAGATCACAGGTTGCCGAACCGCCATACCACAGCATCAGTGTTGTGAATGAAGCTGGTGGTAGAGGAAGAAAGTGGCTGCGGAGCAGAGCCCCATAAGCCGATGCTTCCTCTCCAGTGCTGGCTTTTGCCAAAGGCGGAGTCTATGGCAAAGTTCAGCTAACCCGCAGGATAGACACAGGTGCATGACGCTGCACCCGCAGTGTGGGTAGACCGCAGCACATCAGTGTGAAAGCAGTCTTAGGCCCTTTTCACACGACCACCCTGACCAAATAGGACCCTCAATTCACCTCTATAGAGAGAAAGATGTCCGTTTACGCCCGCCTACCTCCAATCCAAAAAACAGAAGGGAATTTGGCCCTTCCATCTGGGTGGATCAGAGGGCCTATAGAGTAGCCGTGACCTGTCATCCGCTCGCTCCGCTCATTGTGGCCCTCACTCTTCAAAAGGTTGGGCACCCCTGGTGTACATGCTATTTTATACACACTACTATAGTACTCTATTATGCTATACTATTATACCCGTACATACTATTTCATACCCACTAGTATAGTGCTATACTATTATACCTGCACATACCATTTCATACACACTAGTACAGTACTATACTATTACACCCATACGTACTATTTCATACATACTATAGCACTATACTATTATGTCCACCCTCCTAATATTCAGTAGGTCCCCAAAACAGCCCTGACCCATCAAGGTATGGATGCCAGACTAGACAAAGCATCACACTGCCTTCACTGGTCTTGCCTTCTTTCTATATTGTGTTCTGGTGTCATCTCTTCCCCAGGTAAGCGATGCGCAAACACCCGGCCATCCACATGATGATGTAAAATAAAGTGTCATTCATCAACCCAGACCACCTTCTTCCATTGCTCTGTGGTCGAGTTTGTCTGTGGACATGGTTCAGCATGGGCACTCTGACCTGCCTGCAACTACACAGCCCTATACACAACAAACTGTGATGCCCTGTGTGTTCTGACACCTTCTAGGAGTCTATCAGAACCAGCATTCACTTTTTCAGCAGTTTGAACTACAGTAGCCCTTCTATTGGATCGCACTCCATGGGCCAGCTTCCATTACCAACCTTGGCTACCCAGGATTGTGCGCTCCATTTACACCTATGCAGTTTTCTTTTGAGCGTTTCTGCAGTGCTTTTTGCTTTTCTTACTGCGATTTTGCTGTGCCACAATTTGCATTATTTTTAGGGGGGGGGGGGGGGGGGGGGGGCAGTTGTTTGGCAGATTAAAAAATAAATCGCGACAAAATTGTTGTAAAAATGCACTACTTGCTTTTCTGCATCTTTTCTATTGAAGTCTTTTGAACCAAAAAAGCACAGTCTTGTGTTTATAAAAGTCCCTGACCCTTTCCAAAAATGCAGAAGCACAAAATGCATTGATATGAATGTGTTCCACAGGAACTCATGATAAAAATAATGTCCTGCGTTTCTGCAAAAAGCATGAAAAAATGCATTGGTGTGAATGAAGCCTTGTGTCCCTTTTACACGAGTAGACCGACCTGTCCTAGACCGACCGTCCTTTTTTCACGTGGACCCGATCGGACCCTTTGTCATCTATGGAGTGGTGGATGTAGATGGAAGTGTCGGTTTACACCCCCTGACATCCAAACCGACAGACTGATGGTAGTCGGGTGTAAACGGACAGGTAGTCTGTTTACATTTTACCACTCATAGAGGAGATGGGGCTGCTCAGTGGACAAATTCCATGCTGACAAGTCTAAAGGACAGTCTCTTGGCCAGGGGTAGGCAACCTGGAGCCCTCCAGCTGTTCTGGAACTACATGTCCCATGAGGCATTGCAAGGCTGGCAGTTAGAATTACTCCCAGAGACATGATGGGACTTGTAGTTCTGCAACAGCTCCAGGGCCCCAGGTTGCCTACCCCTGCGCTAGGCTCTACTTTTAGGCTTGTACTTGCTGTGCCCTGGGTACTTGAATGCTCTCCTGCAGTACCAGATAGCTTCTGTACTGTGTGCCTCCAAATCAAACTGGAAACTGCTTCCAGGGACTTAGGATGTGGGTTCCCCAGCTCTCCTGAGGCTGGAACTCCAATGGCCTCCTCTAAACTCCAGCTAAATGACCCAGAGGCAGAGACGGCTCTCTAATTAGGCAAATTAGGCGGTCGTCTAAGGCCTCGCACTCACAGGGGCCTCGCGGTTGCCTAATTTGCCTGTGATTAATACTAATGTCGGCGGCATCAGATCTCTCTATTAACCCTCTCTCTTTCTCACCTACCCTTCTCTCCCCCCTCTTGCATTGGCTGAATATGTCTGATGGGTGAGGAGGGTGCTCTGGAAGTGGTGCTGATCACCTGTGTGCTAGATCCGTGCATTTTCTGCAGCCATTTTTCTTGCTTGAATTATTTTTCTCATTATGGGCATGAGTGGGGCCTCACGTCTAAGTTTTGCCTAAGGCCTCACAAAGCCTAGAGCCGCCTCTGCCCAGAGGGCCCCAGCCCCTTGAGCTGGGTCCTTCTTCCACAGAATAAGGACCTTGCTCTTCTAGGCTCCAGCCTATTTATACATACCTCAGCCCCCTCTGGCCATTCTTTTTAAAATGGATTGACTGAGGCTGTATTAATATGCAAGTTGAGGGTCTGCCTCCTTCAACCTATTAAATTCTGGAACTTACCAGGGGAAAGCAGTTGAACCTGCAACCAGCAGAGCTAAGAACAGTCAAAAGCAAATGAAACTTCACTCTGATGACTACAGAGGAGCCAAAAACGAAATTTGCCTTAATACTACTAGCAACCTAACTAGGGAGGTGCTACATACAGTAGGTAAAATATAGAGAAAATTGAAATTTTACATATAGTGTTTCATCTCTTGTCTACTTCTTTAAGAACCTATCATCTGAGGAATGTCTAGTTGTACAGGTGCGTACAGTGGAAAGTTACCCAACTCCTCAATATCTTTATTAGCAATCACGGAATCTCCATCATCTTTAAAAAAACAAGTTTGCTTTTACCCTGGTGAGCTTGAAGGGAGCCTCAAGCAACATCCCAGTAAACTGTCCCTTGACCTGATTACACAGGGAATGGAAATTTACTGATCCTACTGTATGACTTCCGTATGTCGCCTATAATACATTTGATGATGTGACTGGGCAGCGGAGATTCATCTGATAACTCACTGATAAAGGCTGTAGACCTGTCCTAAGCGTGTTCTCTGGAGGGGGGTAAGACTTTTTCTTGTTCTTTTTTTTAAATTAACGCTTTGTTACAATTATTTCTCATTATTTGTGTAGCACTAGCACCGAAGGAGCCGCTGATTAGTTTTGGGTGGCCTCTATTCCTCCGCAGTCTAGGGTACACAATGAGAGCTGGGAAGAAACTGCAATGTCCACACTTTAGATGTCTTTTTCTGTGCTTTATTACCCAACGGGGTAAAATGATAAAAGTGGTAGTAGTTAAGAAAGGTAGAAGGGATAGTAAGTAGTAGGTTCAGGCGTATGACTTTGTTCCGAAACAGTACTGCTTTCGGCGGTAAACTCTCGTCGCCACTCTAGCCAGAGTGGGTATTGTGCACCTGGATAGGCCTCTCTCACCAGCCTAGTACCCAGAACCCAGAGTATCACACGGAACTTGAGCAAAGTCTCTGCCACACATAGGCCTGCGCACAGGGTGTGCCAGGTGTGCCTGGGCACACCCTAATCACCCCGTGCAGTAATGATTTCCCCTACTGCCCTATACCCCCTGGCAGCGCTGCCAGCTTCCATCCTCTTTTCTCCCACTGGCTGCTGTGGCAAGCGCATACAGGGGGGTGTTTTAGGAAGAGTGATGGCAGGGGCCAGTAAATATATAATTTACTGGCCCCTTCCCTTTCTAAATGAACACAGTGAGTGATTTGTAGTGTGTTTTTGAGCTTTGGGGTGCACACCCTAATGCAATAGGCTGCGCACACCTATGCTGCCACATACCCTCCCAAAGACGGAGATATTCTTGGTCCAGAATCCTTCTCAACACAGGATTAAGTACCCCGATCTCTCTTGAATGAACTTTATTCAATTCAGGACTGACAGGCAATCATAATCCAGCCTTTCAGTAACGATGCGTCCTTCAATAAAGTCTAAGGCCTCTCTTGAGATACCAGCCTCGTGCTTGGTACTCCCCCAGACAGGTTCTTCATTGGGCGGCTTTCTCCCTCAGGACGGACAGCACAGGACCACTCTGCAATTGTAGACCCAGTCTGATTACCGGGCCTACAAGGTAAATCACAAATCCGAACCAACGTGTTTCGGGAGCCTGGAACACTTAAACACACACCCCTGGCCATCAGAGCCTACATTAGGGGGTGGTGGGACGACAGCCAGGGACAGCCTCTCAACACGACGTTGACCCCGAACTAATGGTGTCTGTCCCTTAAGTACTCTCCCCCAGCATGCACAGCGGGCGACCAGCTCCCACTGATTGGTTGCTGAGGAAAAACACCCATCACGCCCTGACCTGACTGCTGCCACCCTCGGCCTTTAAAGCACTACAAGTGAAGCTGTTCTTTAATCGATTGCCGCCCGTGCTATAGCCGAAAGATGGCAATTCCAGGAGGGCGCCCATGGGCAGTGTGCTCTGTGAACGTCAAGCCCTAATGACTGGGCTGATAACAGATTGGGGTAAAGGGCCAATCACAGTGGCCTTTTACCACATGATCAGCTGTCAGCCAATGCCAGCTGATCACAGGATGTAAACAGAAGCCGGTTCTCTGCTTTTCTCTCCTCGCAGCGACAGCACAAGGAGAGGAGAAGAAAGCCGATAACTGGCTTTTGTTACAGGGACATTGGTCCCAACGGTGCCCACCAGTGCTGCTAATCGGTGCTTCATCATCAATGTCACCTCTCAGTGCTGCCTGTTAGTGCCACCTATCAGTGCAGTGTGAGAAAGAAGAAGAAAGCCGATGACCATTTTTTGTTACAGGGACGTCAGTCCCAACAGTGCCCACCAGTGTTTCCAATCAGTGCCTCATCAATGTCGTCTATCAGAGCCCATCAGTGCAGCATGAGGAGAGAAGAAGAAAGGCGATAACTGGCTTCTGTTACAGGGACATCGGTCCCAACAGTGCCACTAATCCGTGCCCCACCAGTGTTGCCAATCAGTACCTCCTTTTCAGTGCCCACCAGTGTTGCTTTATCAGTGCCCATCTGTGCCACCTCTTGGTGCCCTTCAGTGTAGCCTCATCGGCAAACATCAGTAAAGGAGAAAAATTTGGCATTTTTTTTTAACAAACTATTTTTATTTTCTAAATTTTCGTTTTTCTTTCCGCTTGTTTAGCAAGTAATAAGAAAACTCAGTGGTGATTAAATACTATCAAAAGAAAGATTTATTTGTGTGGAAAAAAAAGATTAAAAATGTCATATGGGTACAGTGCTGCATGACCGCGCAATTGTCTTTCAAAGTGTGACAGCGCTGAAAATTGGCCTGGGCAGGAAGGGGGTAAAAGTGCCCTGTGGGCAACTGGTTAAAAACTAAAAGTGAAACTGTTCTTTAAAAAAAAAAAAAATAACGTTTTGGCTGCGCTCGCTATTAATTGGGTTATGCGATTCATATAAACACACCATTTTGCTTGCATTGTTGCATACCAGATACCATCAGAATACAGTGGAGTCATTTCAGGTAAACAGATTTCTGAAATGTGCGGGCAGAAGATAAGATAAGATAAGATCTGGAGTCTGATTGCTCATAAAACTTTAGCGTCGTTTGATTCCCATTTAAGATGAGTGGCCGGTTGCCTAATGAGGTTCAGCTGTTACTGAATGTGCTAATCATGGAGCCATGGGGTCTGTAATGATCGTAATGATCACTCGAATTTCAAAAGGAAAATGCTGAGCAATTGGCACTTACCAATACCCAGACATAATTCAAGTTATTTAAGTGGACCTGTCATCCACTAGGTCAATAGGGCAAATGTCTGTATTACCAAATCATATTATTACATTTAAATAAAATTTGAAAAAAAGCTTTTTTTTCCCCCAACCTGACAGCCTGATTTCCGTGCTCTCTGGCTATGACCTCCTTCGTAATACATCGGATTCCGTTAGTGGATTATTGTGGCTGACAGGTGCGTGCAAACGGTGGGCGCTCTGCCTACATAAACTAATAGGGATGACCCCCCCGGTTTGGTTTGCACCAGAACATGCGAACAGACAAAAGATTTATTTGAACACTGTTAAATTCTATGGAACTTGAACGTGTAAAATAAAGTGTTCATTTTAACGGCTTATACGCAAGTATGGGGAGGGCGGTACCTCTAGCATTGTGGTTAGCACTCAGGGTTGGCAATGCTGATCCCCCCCCCCATAGGTTTGAATCCCCAGGGGGCCGCCCAGGACAGCTTGCGAGCGTGCGCATACCTCAGAAGGAATAGCGGAATATCGAAGAAAAAACAGTATGGGGACCCGGGTCCTGCCCCAGGGGACTTAATGTGTTAATGCAAAAAAAAAATCTTTTTTTAAAACTGCTTTTTTCTGGAGCAGCAATTTTTAATGATGCTTGAAGTGAAACAATAAAAATGAAATATTCCTTTAAATATAGTGCCTGGGGGGTCCCCTTAGTCTGCCTGTAAAGTGGCGCATCTTTCTTGTGTTTTTACTGTGCCGCAGAAAAATTACATTTCCAAAGAAACAAATGTAATTTAAAATAGCTTGTGCTGTAATGTAGATGCAAATCTATAAAAAAATCGGCGTACACCAAAATGTAAAAAAAAACAAAAAACAGCGTGGGGTCCCCCCCAGAATCCATATCAGGCCCTTCGGGTCTGGTATGGATTTTAAGGGGAACAACATGTTAATTTTTTATTTTATTTTTTGTAAAATGGCGTGGGGCCCCCCTCCAAAATCCATACCAGACCCTTATCCGAGCAAGCAGCCATGGCAGGCCAGGAAAGGGGGGGTCCCTCTATATGCTCTTTATGATCCCCTGTAATAAGGGATCATGGAGATCTGGTAAGGAGCCAATCCATAGCCTGGTGGAGTATATATCACTGTTTTCTTTGGACACATTTTCAACTTATATGAAATTCAGCACAAACCACGGGTGTTTAACACATTTGCTAAAAACTTATGAACTTTGTTGCCACAGTTTGTAATTTTCTAATATATTTTAATTTAATTTTTAGTTTTATTTCCATTCCCAGCTTTGGTTTCTATATGTTTTTTCGATTGAAATCTATATAATTTATTATTTTTTAGGTATTTTATTATCACTGTTTACTAACACTGAGGGGCTCTGAGACTGCCTCACAGCGCCTTCTTAGTGGCTATCAAACTTTTATCAAATTTTGGTTTGGTAGTGGGCTATATACATCATATATCACTCACGTTTAATATCAACGTTTTGCTCTTTCAGCGCGATTTATATATTTTTCACGTTTTTTTACTTAAAAATATCTTTGCGTTATTAGTATTGCGTATTAGTATTGCACCGCTGGGATACATTTTCCAGGTTTACTTGTAGGTTCTGCCTTCATGCTATTAAATAAGGCACAAATGATGGGCAGGTTGCAGTAACACATAGAAGTCCATCAGAATTCACAGCTGACTGCTGTAAAGTCAAGTCATTTAAGTTGTTATGGGTTACTGCACACCACCGCCGCTCTTCGCTTTATATTGAACCAGCCTGAACAGTTCAGATAACAGGGGAGTAAAGTGTAGTACTAAATAATATGATGAATTGTGTGCAATAACCTGAACTGACAATACTTGGATCCAAGTAATACATGGTTTGATGATTCTATGGACTGTACAGCAAGGAGCGAATATAATCCACTTTCCAACCTGCCAGTCTGTGATGGCTCCCCATATTACTGTCTCCTTTATTCCTGATGTGCCAGTAAGCTGCCCTTTCCTTCACGTTTTTTAAGAGGGGCAAGACGCATGCTACTCATGCCTTGATGTGGGTTTGTGGTCTTTCCTTCTATCTTTTCTGTTTCAATAGGTTTATCGGGTTTTAGAAATAAACAAGAGATCACATAAGCAAGCTTGTTAATCACCCCCGCACAGGGGCTAGAAAATGGGTGAACATCATAACACTAGCCAAAATGACAAAGGTCCGAAAGTAGGGGATGGTACTGAGATATAAACACTGCAAAAAATGGCATGTCCTTTTGAATCTTCATGCCGTCGCCGGAGGGCGAGGCTCTTCTGCTGGCGTCGCCGGAGGGGGCGAGGCTCTTCTGCTGGCGTCGCCGGAGGGGGCGAGGCTCTTCTGCTGGCGTCGCCGGAGGGGGCGAGGCTCTTCTGCTGGCGTCGCCGGAGGGGGCGAGGCTCTTCTGCTGGCGTCGCCGGAGGGGGCGAGGCTCTTCTGCTGGCGTCGCCGGAGGGGGCGAGGCTCTTCTGCTGGCGTCGCCGGAGGGGGCGAGGCTCTTCTGCTGGCGTCGCCGGAGGGGGCGAGGCTCTTCTGCTGGCGTCGCCGGAGGGGGCGAGGCTCTTCTGCTGGCGTCGCCGGAGGGGGCGAGGCTCTTCTGCTGGCGTCGCCGGAGGGGGCGAGGCTCTTCTCCTGGCGTCGCCGGAGGTGGCGAGGCTCTTCTCCTGGCGTCGCCGGAGGTGGCGAGGCTCTTCTCCTGGCGTCGCCGGAGGGGGCGAGGCTCTCCTCCTGGCATCGCCGGAGGGGGCGAGGCTCTCCTCCTGGCGTCGCCGGAGGGGGCGAGGCTCTCCTCCTGGCGTCGCCGGAGGGGGCGAGGCTCTCCTCCTGGCGTCGCCGGAGGGGGCGAGGCTCTCCTCCTGGCATAGTGAGGAACTAGAGATAAGGCGAAGAGAGGGTCGTAGGAAAGGGAGAGGGGGGAAGCCGATAACTCGGAAGTTCCAAAGGGAGAAATCTGACAAGGCCCAAACAAAGTGATTGGAGTGAGGGGAACTCATGAGAAATCCATGGTTCCCAAACCATGAGAAATATTGGCATGCGAGTCATCCACAACACTGGACATTTGTTCCTGAAGCATCGTAGTGGTCATACATGTCTTCACTTCCTGGAATGCTACACGTTGGGTCTTCCAGGCTTCAGCTATAGTCCGTTTAGCCACAATAGAGAGATATGCGGCCAGCTTCTGAAGCGTATAAACCAGGTATTGGACAGTGTAGTAGGACTAACTTAGCGCCCTTATGGATTGTTAGATGGAAAAGGGTCTGAAGTAACCAAAAAAATTGCGTTCCATGTTTTTTAGATCAGCTTATCAGAACCTTCTTACCCTGAAGAAGCCCTTGAAGTTATTTTAGTGTCTCAGGGAACTCCTTTTAAAAATCATGTATTTGTTTGTTCACAAGACTTTTATGAAATCTCAGCTGGTGTAGAGGGAAGGCCGATATTGACTCCATGGATTGTGCCTTCATTTTTTGCATTAATAAATCAAACTTAGTAGTGATTCATTTACATCCTTCCTCCTCATCAGCTGAGTATTACAGGTCAGTTTACTGTAAGTTCTGAGTCATATTACCTGGATTACTACTTACACATGTCGCAATTATGTCTGTGACCTGTTCACATGACAGTGTGAATCATATTCGTTTTGTGTTTGGCGTCTTAAGAAAATTAAAAGTGTATTCTGGCATCGGTCCCTGTGTTACAGGGGGCACTTCCAGGTTTTGTTCCTGGAGATACCGTCACCTTGAAATGTTCCTGCGTTAATGGAAAACATAAGAGCTTCTTTATGACGTTCAGGACTAAGAAATAAAATAACAATAACTTTTTTTTTTTTTGCAGTTTGAAATATTTATGTTTTTAGGCTAATCTTAAAGTGCAGGGAAAAACCTCTAGTTCACATTAATGCCACCCCATGCAAAAACACCTGTTAATTCTTGGGTATAGGGTGCATGTGATTTTCTCGCCTTTCTCCCATGATACAGAGCTGGTTGCTTAACCCAAAAAGCCATGGTACATTCAACACAAAACATTTCACTTAAAGGGGAGTTCCACCCACAATTTCACTTTTTAAATAGAAATACCCCTGTAATACACAAGCTTAATGTATTCTAGTAAAGTTAGTCTGTAAACTAAGGCCCGTTTTGTTAGGTTGTTACAGCATTTAGAGTATTAGTTTATAATCTAGAAATAGACCGTGGCCATCTTAAGTGTGGGCATCATGAAGCCAGACTGTATGACTTCCTGGATTTCAGCTTTGCATATCTCGCACATGCTCAGTGCTGCACAAGCAATGTAATAGATTTCAGTCAGGTTTGCAAAGACTACTGGGAAACATGATGCCTATCCCAGAAACCCTTGCAAATAGCCTTGTGACTTAATAGCCTAGGCCAATAAGGAGGAGGAAGTAATGAAGGACTACAAAATAAAGGTATTTACAAGCAACAAAATAAATAAAAATTGTCCATTCTGAACACACTGAGATTAGGGCATGCAGCACAGACAAACATAAAAAAATGGGTGGAACTCCACTTTAAGTCATTTGTCATACTATTTGAGAAGCTTCAAATTTTTCCTACTTCCTGGTTTCCCTGAGGCACTGGTGTTTTTATCTGTGGCCTCACAGGTGCCCCCCATGTGAGGGTCACATCACCAGTACCTTCCAGGGAAACCTTGCCAGATCTGGTGCATGCTTTGTACAAGATCTGGAGGCACATTGTTATTGAAGGATCGTAAGCTGACCAGGCTACATAAATGCGCTGTACGACATCTAGAACCGCTTGTTATCCTTCAGTAGTAAGCCACCCCAGATCTCATATGGCTAATGCGTGAGATCTGTTGCAACACCATCGATGGGCCGGAACAGAACAGGGAACAAGATGAAGGTGCCGGAACAGAACAGGGAACAAGATGAAGGTGGCCACTAAGGATGAGCTTTGGCGTGTTTGCATGGAACACGTGCAAAGCCCGCCAGGAAGTGTGCACGGCGCTGCGCTAATCACAGCCAGGGAGACATTTCCCGATCTCTGCAGCCGAGCATCGGGACAATGTCTCCCTGGCTGTGATTAGCGCAGAGCCGTGCACACTTCCTGGCGGGCTCTGCACGTGTTCCATGCGAACACGCTGAAGCTCATCCTTAGTGGCCACCAATGACGTTCCTTTTAAAACAGGCAGCAAGGGATGCCGAGCCCAGGAGGGAAAGAACTGTGCGAAAGAGGGATTTGAATAAAGAAAGCTCATGTTCCTAATTGTAAGTTTATTTGTTTGCCTAAATGCATTTATTTGGCGTGGCCAGTTTATTTTGGGGCAGGGGGTGTTGCTTTTAATCACTTGCTGACCAGTTGAACATTTGCTGCTGGTCGGCGGTTTTATTGTTCCCATCGGGGGGAACTTTTAGGTTTAAGGGCATGCACCCTCTGCTGCTAGTGGTGGTGTTTGACACAGCTCAAGTTTGTTAGCAGGCTCACAGCCAATGGGTTTGGCTGTGAATCTGCTGATGGGTGTGTCCAACCACACCACAGAGATCTGCATTTACGAAAACACTGATCTGTCTGGTCCTTCTCCCTGATCTCTCTTACCATTTAGCGCTGAGATCAGGGAGAAGAAACAGCCAGATCTGTGTTTACTAACCTACTGATCTCTGTGCTGTGGTTGTGCTGTTGTTGGCCACAGTCATCAGCAGGTTCACAGGCAAAATTATTGGCTGTGAGCTGTGTTCAACCACAGCACAAGTAGCAGGGGGCGCAAGCCAGTAAACCTGGAACAACCAAGTCACCTGCCAACAGTAAAAGTTCAACTGCTGGTCAGCAAGTGATTTTACCTGCAATTTTTTTCAAGTTAACTTATCCTTTAAAACCAACCAGACAATATGAAAATAAAATCAGTACACATACACTTGTTAAAAGAAATGTGATTTTATTGGATATGTTTTAGGGCCCTTTCACACGTGCGGACCGTTTTTTAGGTCCGTTTTTTATCATCAGTTGATCAGTTTTTCATCAGTTTTTCATCCGTTTTTTTTTGGTTAGAACTTTTTTTTTATTACATATTTTGATGAAACACGGACGTTAGCGGATCGGATGTTAAACGGATCGTCCGCTAACGTCCGTTTTTCGTCCGTTCCGTTTTTTTGACGGAAGAAAAATAGGGTTTTCTTCCATTCAAAAAAACGGAGCTTGACGGAGACGGACGTTAGCGGATGCGTGTGAAAGGACCCATAGGAAAGCATTGCGGTCAAAAAACGGACGTCTAAAAACGGACGTGTGAAAGGACCCTTATAACAGAAGGTAGAAAAAAATCTATCTTTTTATTTTTTCATCTTTGATCTTTTTATTTATATAATATATATATATATATATATATATATATATATATATATATATATATATATATATATATATATATATAACCCAGTGGTGATCATAAAGAAGCAGGGGTTGTGTTATTGCCGGTCAAGTTTAAAAACCTGTCTAGTATCATTGCTAGCAGAAGGCATAGGGTGTGCCAGATCAAGCCTTTACTTTTACATTCAAAGTTCCCAAAGCACCCTCAACAGTCCACCAGAAGTAATGACTGTATAAAAGACAGTTTTTGCATAAGCACAGTCCGCTCTCCCACACACACTTTTTCATATTATCAATGCTCAGTCATTGACAAATGACTTGGGTGCTGCACTGAACATTGCATTGGGGGATATAAGATGGCAAATAGCCATTTTTCCCATGCCAGAGAGACTGATATCCCCGAAGCAAAGAGAAAATAATATAGGCGAAGGGCTGGCATGACTAGGTAGTAGGGAAAACAGGCAATTACAGGATTAAACATGGTGCTGGGTAGTTACATACCGGGTTTGGTTGGCTTGACAATCCAGAAGGGGCTTTAACGTGGAAGAGGTGGGAGTATCCCAGGCAGTTGGAACTTTGCAGATGAAGAAGAAGCTTCCCACCCTCCCGGCCAGTTGCTAAGCTCGGGTTGTGTGTATGTCGTAGTGGCCTGGCGGTTGGGATCTTTGGAGGCCTTCTAAGGTAAGCGATATTGCATAGTGGGGAATCATCTAAGGCAGGGCTCAAAATTTCAACCCCTGAGCTACTAGCCAGGTCTCAAGAGTTACTCGCCACCAGTTGCCCCACCTTATTCATACACTGCCCCGTGCCTAATTGCGCTTCTAAACACGCCCTCGTAGATTACCTCATGGAAAACTGCTCTGCCTGTGCGCAGCTCACCAGACTACTTTTCCCAAGCATGCACCTTTCCTCTTCGGCCACCAATCGCATCAGGGCTTTAAGTGTAGGCACAGATTGGAGGGAGGTTGGTCATGCAGCCCTGTCATCACTCGCCCCCAGCTCAAATCCACTCGCCAAATACTAGCAGGCGAGTGGAAATTTTGAGGGCTGTGTGTGTGTATATATATATATATATATATATATATATATATATATATATACACATACACAGGGCTCAACATTTCAAGCCCTGAGCTACTAGCCAGGCCTCAAGAGTTACTCGCCACCAGTTGCCCCACCTAATTCATACACTGCCCTGCACCTAATTGCACCCGTAAACACGCCCTCGTAGATTATCTCATGGAATGACACTGTTAAATGTTTTATGCAGAATCAAGTTACACAATTAAATATTGCCAACAACAACTTTAACAAAATGGGACAGGGCACTGGGGGCAGACCAGAGAGACAGGGCACTGGGGGCAGACCAGAGAGACAGGGCACTGGGGGCAGACCAGAGGGACAGGGCACTAGAACTGGGTCTCTTCCCCATTCTCAGAACTGTCTCCTCTGCAACTTACATCCATCCTCTCTCTCTCTCTCTCTCTCTCTCTCTCTCTCACACCTTTCCTCTTCAGCCGCCAATCTCATCAGGACTCTAAGTGTAGGCACAGATTGGAGGGAGGTTGGTCATGCAGCCCTGTCATCACTCGCCCCCAGCTTAAACCCACTCGCCAAATGCTAGTAGGCGAGTGGAAATTTTGAGGGCTTATCTAAGGTATGGGGTCCTATGTAGAATTCCAGTTAGCGGAGGGCATTTGGGATATGGAGGTAGCTGTGAAGAAGGTGAGAGTTGGGATCATCCCTGAGTCAGTGTGTTACGGCTGGGGACCTGTATGTGGTTACGCAAATACAAAAACAAATTTTGGTTCATTAGTGCCTTCAAAGATCGGCAACCTGGATTATTGTGTATCATTGTGAGTAATGGGTTTTATTGGTTAGGTTATATGTTAATAAATGGCCGCTACAGCCAATTTTCACTCTAAATACGTTGTCTGTTTATTCGTGAACAGTAGTTGGGTAAGGTAGGGGTCGTATAGCTGGTTTAATTGGTGGGATGGGGTTTTCATCTATTTATTATAGTTGTGCAAGGAGCTCTGAATAGATGTTCTTAAAGGGGTGTTCCAGCCCTAAGTTGTGTTTATTAAAAGTCAGCAGCTACAAAAAGTGTAGCTGCTGGCTTTTAATAAACACTCACTTACCTGCTCCTGCGTTCCAGCGACGCGCCGACCGGGGCTCCGCTCCTCTCCCCCCTGCCCGGCCGGCGTCTCCATCCTGACTGTGGGCACCCAGCCGTGACAGCCTTCGGCTTCACGGCCGGGCACCCACTGCGCATGCGCGAGCCGTACTGCGCATGCGTGCGCGGCGCGGCTCGCCGCTGATTGGAGAGGCGATCGCATGGGACCTGTCAGTGTCCCATGTGATCGCCTACAGGGAGGGGGCTGGTGTAGGCGATTAAGCTTAATCGCCTAACCAGCCCCTCGGCGGAAGCAGGAAGTGGGACAGGAAGTCCCACTCCTACTGAAGCCCCCACTCCCCCCCCAAAAAAATTACATGCCAAATGTGGCATGTATGGCGGTGAGGAGTGGGAAAAGCTAAGGTCGTTTTTTTGGGTGGAACACCCCTTTAAGAGCACCCTTTCCTCATTCAAGGAAAACAAGTGTATAGGTGCTGCAACCTTCCCACATAAAAGCTCCGCCCGGTGCTCAAACCTTGAGGCTGCTAATACCTCCAACGTACCAGAATAGGGAAAGAGATGGTCGGCACTCGGGATCACATCCAAAATGGTATTCCTTTATTAAATACATGTACAGAGCTGTAAAACACCTACGCGTTTCGGACATTAGTCCTTAGTTATGGCTAATGACTTGCGTCCAAAACGCGTAGGCTGTTTTACAGCTCTGTACGTGAATTTAATAAAGGAGTATAATTTTGGATGTCATTTTGAGTGCCCACCATCTCCTACCTTTTCCTCATTACATACAATACCACAAATGGAATTCGGACAACCAACAACACATGATGGGGTTTACTGGAAAAGTACAGCAATGCCTTGATGAAGAATTGAACCTCTGAGCACTAGGCTGTGTTGCCTTTAAAGGGGTTGTAAAGCTTCCTGTTTTTTCACCTAACTGCATCCTATGCATTAAGGTGAAAAAACACCTTGCAGTGTCCAGCTCCCCTGATCCCTCGTTTTACTTACCTGTGCCACGAATCTCTGTGGGCACGGTCCTGCATTGCTTTCCCCCAGCTCTTGTGGGCGCTTCATTGGATGATTGATAGCAGAGCAGCCATTGGCTCCCGCTGCTGCCAATCAAATCAATGACGCGTCTCACCGAGGGCAGGGGCGGGAGATACATTCGGCGGCTATGGCCTCTGACTGTATCGGAGATCAATGAAAGAAATTCATGGACAGCTGCACACCAAAATAAACCTAAAAAGGTAGCCTTTATTGGTGTAAAAAGGATAACAAGCACTGCCAAACACAGCACGGCAAGCAGTGGGATAGAAAAGCTGACGTGTTTCGCACAAAAATTCAGTGCTTAGTCATAGCATAGTTTTTAGCTATGACTAAGCACTGAATTTTTGTGCGAGTCGCGTCAGCTTTTCTATCCCACTGCTTGCCGTGCTGTGTTTTGTAGTGCTTTTTATCCTTTTTACACCAATAAAGGCTATTTTGGTGTGCGGCTGTCCATGAATTTCTTTCATTGATCTCTGCCTTGTGCATTGCCAGCACCCACGGTCTTTGAGGAGGACATTGATTGCTTATTGAATTTGCCTGGAGCGGCGATTTCTTTTCTTTGCTGACTGTATCACACGGGAGCGTGCCCGTAAGCTAACCTCCTCGGACATCGTTTCCCAGAGGGGGGTTAGCTCTTCCGGGGAGGAGCCGAGACAGCCGCCGAGGGGTCCCAGAAGACATCGGGCCACTCTTTCCAAAACGGACCACACAGTGGAGGTAAGTATTGGTATGTTTGCTATTTAAAAATGAAATAAAAATTAAACCTTTACAACCCTTTTAAAGCGGATGTCCGTTCAAAAAAAAAAATTAAAAGCCAGCAGCTACAAATACTGCAGCTGCTGACTTTTAATATTGGGACACTTACCTGTCCTGGATTCCAGCGCCGTCCGCAGCAGAGGACGAGCGATCGCTCGTCACCCTGCTGCTCCCCCCTCCATCCACTTTGAGGGAACCAGGAAGTGAATTGCTCCGGCTTCACTGCCCCGTTCCCTACGCCGGTTGGCTCCCGCTGGGAGCCGAGTGTTCCCAGCACACAAGGGGGGGGGCGACGGGATGTCAGAAAAAACCCGTCTTTTGCCCGAGACGTGTGGCCGGAAGTGGGTGCAGATACCTGTCTTTAGACAGGTATCTGCATCCCCCTCCCCCCTGAAAGGTGTCAAATGTGACACCGGAGGGGGAAGGTTTCCGATCAGCGGGACTTCACTTTAGGGTGGAGCTCCGCTTTAAGGACTATATTTTACTGGAGTGTGCCTTTAAATCCAATGAGCGATGTAAACAACAACACATTGCATATTCAAGGCAATCGGCAGACTGTGATTCCACCGGGAGGTGTAAGATTTGCAGCCAACCGCAAATGGTTTCTGTCGTCTAGCACTCTGGGAGGTGACGAGATCAACTTTCCATCTGTGCATCCATATATATTTATTATTCCAGACTTTATTTTATTTATATGCGTATTTTCTATGTTTTGCATTATTTTATTTACCTAGTGAATAAGTGCCTACCTTTACCCTGGGAGCCCAGGAGTCATATGGATCAGTGGAATTACCATCGTAGGTAGTAAGGGGGTGACATGCAGGCTCTGTGGATATCTGCTTCTTGCTGTCACTAGTATTTACATCCCAAATTGTATGGATGTCGCTGAGGTCACAATTTTCCTTTCCGCGCAGCTGGAATAAAAGAACTGGATTGTGAATGGATGACTCATGGCAGATCACATGACTTGTCATTAGCCGCCTAGAGGGAAATAAAGGGCTTTCTAGATATTAGGCTGGCTGCAGTTGACGGGGGCAGAGAAAGTTCAATTCCCGACTTCCACTATTTTTGGATTTTCATGAATCGGAGTTGTAAATAAAGGCTTACAAAAATCTCAGTTGTAGACTGTGTTTATGGTCCATATTCGTTGTATGATTTAAACGGGTCGCAAAACTAGGCCGTTCAGAAAAAGCATATGGGGGGGAAAAACACATCCTTTTTTGGGGAAAATCTTTAATCAAAAAAAATCGTGGATCTGGAGATAAAGGCAGCTTAATTTACTTCAGAAGCATTCTATTTCATGGCGCTCAAGCAAAAATAGTAAAAACGATGATTAAAAAAAAGAAAAGGGAGCAATGTGATCAAAAAAATTCAAGCAAAGCAAATGATCAATAAATATCCAAGCCTTTTAATCATTGCTTGTAGGAAGAGGCAGTTGGCCTTCCCATCTGTTGGTGGCCTAATGCCATTGTTGCATGGGAAGAGGAGTCTTGTAAGGTAATTGATCCTTTAGGGCATAGGTGTCAAACACAAGGCCCGCGTGCCGAATCCGGCCCTCCAGGCCATTTCATGTGGCCCTTACACCTCTCCTGCAGCTGCAGAAGAGCTCCAGCCCTTCTCTGGTTCTACTCCAGACCCTTGCTATCAAGCAATGCTTTCAGCTTCTTCCCAGCAGCAGTATAAGGAAAGGGGGGTGCACTCAACGTCTGATGGTGGGGTGGCTCTTGACATCTAATCTTACAGCTACAACCAGCCCTTTTGAGGGCAATCATAATGCTGATGCGGCCCACAATGAAATTGAGTTTGACACCCCTGCTTTAGGTATTCTGTCCAGTGCTTTTGAGAGGGCAAGTTGTCTGATTGGACGCAGAACTCGAGAGAGACTTTGGCGGCCATATTGGGTGAGGGAACCTTTTTAGATAGGGGAATCCATGTCATATTGATGCCCTCTGTTGAGTAGTTGACCAGGGAAAGGAACTTTCTTTTAAAGTGGAAGTAAACCCTCCTATTGTTTTCAGCCAAGGAAGCTGCCATCTTGGCCTCTGTTTAATCTGCAACTGCCACGATGCTGCACATGTGATCAGTTATGAAACCAGCCATTGGATGGTTTGATAGTTTGGTTGAGAGCACAAGCAAGTGTGACTTCTAGCATTTCCGGCATGCCGGGAATGTTAACTGTTTTTTTAAACTATCAAATAGATGGGTTTACTTCCGCTTTAAGGGAGAGCACTGAGCAAAGAGAGAGTGGTTCGAGACAGAAGGCTGTCTAACTGGACGCAGAACTCTCTCGAGATTTTGGCGGGCATTTTGTGTGAGGGAACTTTAATAAAAATGGGAATGGGAAAATGGGAAATCCATGTATTTTTGGCGCCCTCTGAGTAGTTGACCAGGGAGAGCACTTGGCAAAATGAGAGGTTCCAGACAAGTAGGGGCAGCTTAGAGAAGGCTCCCTAAACACCACATATACAACAGGGATCTGTATAGAAAAGCCAATGCTGGTTGCTGAAATTACTTCCCAAGCATTCCAAGAAAACGCCACCAACTAGGTAACTGAAGCCATTCTCTGGTAACACACCTTGTCAAAAACTGAGACTGGCCACTTTATGAGCCATTATATTCAGTACTAAAGACTTTTTTAGCATTATTACTAAAACATGCTCAAGTTCTATATAAAACTCTTTAGTGCGCCATATATGTGTGAGTAATTCCTCCCTAAAGGCTGTCTAACTTTGGCCCCACCTACATGCTGCACATCATAGGTGTGCGAGTGGCAGCCTGGCGACATCATAATCACTCTGTGCGGTGCCAAGTCCCTCTACTTCCCGGGTTTACCCACATGCTTAACCACCCCCCCCCCCCACAGTGCTGCTGGTTTCCCTCCTCTTCCCACGGCTGCTGCGTGGGATGTTTCAGGATGGGCAGCAGAGGAGAGAGCTATTAAATAGATTTACTATTCATTTACTTTCCCCTTCCTTTTCTAAATGAGCACAGTGAACACACTCGATGTGTATAGTAAACTGTGTCTACTATGCTAAAGTTTGTGAATGATCAGGAAGCCACTCAGCCCAGAACACTTCCCATTCATTCACTATCCAGTGCAGCCGAGGCTGCAGAGAAAGGCATTTGTGGTTGAGTTTTGGGGTGCTCACCCTAATGCAATAGGCTGTGCACACCTATGCTGTGCATATTGACATTAAATACATGGCAGAGGTACTCCTGTAACAAAAAATTCACTCTTGTTATAAATTGAAGCTACTTGGGGGCTGGGACTGATGTGATAAGTAAATGGGCGGTACAACTGAGATAGAGGAGTAACCTACCTCCCAAATTTTTGAGATGGGAGCGAGAGACACTTATTGGCAAAGATATGTAGGCATAGGTCACACCCCCTGCCATGTCCCCTTAAAGGAGCACTATATAATGTATAATAATAATTGTATATATCTATCTATCTATCTATCTATCTATCTATCTATCTATCTATCTATCTATCTATCTGTGTGTGTATATATATATATATATATATATATATACAGTGCAGAAAATAAGTATTTGAACACCCTGCTATTTTGCAAGTTCTCCCACTTGGAAATCATGGAGGGGTCTGAAATTGTCATCGTAGGTGCATGTCCACTGTGAGAGACATAATCAAAAAGAAAAATTCCAGAAATCACAATTTATGAATTTTTAACTATTTATTTGTATGATACAGCTGCAAAGAAGTATTTGAACACCTGTCTATCAGCTAGAATTCTGACCCTCAAAGACCTGTTAGTCTGCCTTTAAAATGTCCACCTCCACTCCATTTATTATCCTAAATTAGATGCACCTGTTTGAGGTCATTAGCTGCATAAAGACACCTGTCCACCCCATACAATCAGTAAGAATCCAACTACTAACATGGCCAAGACCAAAAAGCTGTCCAAAGACACTAGAGACAAAATTGTACACCTCCACAAGGCTGGAAAGGGCTACGGGGAAATTGCCAAGCAGCTTGGTGAAAAAAGGTCCACTGTTGGAGCAATCATTAGAAAATGGAAGAAGCTAAACATGACTGTCAATCTCCCTCGGACTGGGGCTCCATGCAAAATCTCACCTCGTGGGGTCTCAATGATCCTAAGAAAGGTGAGAAATCAGCCCAGGACTACACGGGAGGAGCTGGTCAATGACCTGAAAAGAGCTGGGACCACCGTTTCCAAGGTTACTGTTGGTAATACACTAAGACGTCATGGTTTGAAATCATGCATGGCACGGAAGGTTCCCCTGCTTAAACCAGCACATGTCAAGGCCCGTCTTAAGTTTGCCAATGACCATTTGGATGATCCAGAGGAGTCATGGGAGAAAGTCATGTGGTCAGATGAGACCAAAATAGAACTTTTTGGTCATAATTCCACTAACCGTGTTTGGAGGAAGAAGAATGATGAGTACCATCCCAAGAACACCATCCCTACTGTGAAGCATGGGGGTGGTAGCATCATGCTTTGGGGGTGTTTTTCTGCACATGGGACAGGGCGACTGCACTGTATTAGGAGAGGATGACCGGGGCCATGTATTGCGAGATGTTGGGCAACAACCTCCTTCCCTCAGTTAGAGCTTTGAAGATGGGTCGAGGCTGGGTCTTCCAACATGACAATGACCCGAAGCACACAGCCAGGATAACCAAGGAGTGGCTCTGTAAGAAGCATATCAAGGTTCTGGCGTGGCCTAGCCAGTCTCCAGACCTAAACCCAATAGAGAATCTTTGGAGGGAGCTAAAACTCTGTGTTTCTCAGCGACAGCCCAGAAACCTGACTGATCTAGAGAAGATCTGTGTGGAGGAGTGGGCCAAAATCCCTCCTCCAGTGTGTGCAAACCTGGTGAAAAACTACAAGAAACGTTTGACCTCTGTAATTGCAAACAAAGGCTACTGTACCAAATATTAACATTGATTTTCTCAGGTGTTCAAATACTTCTTTGCAGCTGTATCATACAAATAAATAGTTACAAAAATCATACATTGTGATTTCTGGAATTTTTATTTTTGATTATGTCTCTCACAGTGGACATGCACCTACGATGACAATTTCAGACCCCTCCATGATTTCCAAGTGGGAGAACTTGCAAAATAGCAGGGTGTTCAAATACTTATTTTCGGCACTATATATATATATATATATATATATATATATATATATATATATATATATATATATATATATAGTGTGTGTGTGTATATATAATGGATGGATATCTCTATCTATATATCTCTCTATATAAATTTGTTAAACTGTTTTACAATTTACTATTGCTTTTATATTGGCTTTTGGAATTTACAAATGCAGAAAGTTAGAAATTGGATAGATGGAAGGCACCGTAAAGCATATTTTGAAAGATTAAAATGTGCATATTATATATAACTATAGCTCAGACCAAAATGAGGACAGAGGGACTCTTTTTCCAAATCAGTGATCGTCTCTCGAAATCAAGGACAGTATGGAGTAAAAGCTCAGAGAGAAACCGTAATAAAAAAGAGAGTACAGCTCAAAAGTGCACAATAGTGTAGTATATTGTATATTAATTTGTATTTTAAAAGTAAGGCCGGCCATACACAGTTTGAATCTCGGCCGGTTTAGCAGAAACCAGCCGAGATTCGAACCGTTGATGGGCAGGCTGAATGTACCAGGTTGATCAATCTCTCAACTTGTGTACAACACGCCTGATGGATTCTCTTGCGATTATTGCTAGCGGCTACTATCGCGATAATCACTATCTTCTCCCGGCAGGGATGGCTTCCCCCCAGCCATGCCCTGACCCCCCCCCCCCCCCCCCCCCCCGCCATGAGAAGACAATTGCTGATTCCCCTGTCAGCGCTGTGTTGATGGGGGAATCTGCAAATTATTTTCCTGCAACCCATGGTTGCAGCAAAGAAATTCCCACCATGTATGGCCGGCCTAACAAGCACTCGCACAATTAGATGCAGGGGAAATGGTGAATATATAACCGCAAAGCACAGAGGAAATGGTGAATATATAACCGCAAAGCACAGAGGAAATGGTGAATATATAACCGCAAAGCACAGAAAGTCTATCCCAGTAACAGCGGCAACAACGGAGACACCGCCCAGGAGATGGGGCATTAGGTGTAGAGAGAGGAGACAAACCGCACATCAGTGCCCCTTCCAGAAATGTTAGCAGGTAATGAGAGCGTGTTTCAGGGATTAAGATTCCTTTTCATCAGCCCGTTTGTCTCTTCTCTCTCTACACCGAGCATGCTTGTCCACATTTGTAAATTTATATGAGGTATGAGAGTCTTCAAAAACTCTACTCGCCTGTATTTTTTGCCACTTCAATGAAATTCTGGGAGAAATTCTACGCAATAAAAGCTTGAGTTTATTTTAACATGGTATACCTATAATACACATCACCTGAAATGTAGCTTCAACTTAATTTTAACTTAAATGGTGCTCTCCGGTAATTTACTTTATTTTATTTTTTATACCTGCTCAGTAGTAGGTTTGGTTGCAAGTATCAGGAATTTATCATACAGGTCATCACATTGTAAACCATAAGCAGTAACTGAAATGTTATGGCAATTGTATTTTAATATGTTCCCCAGAGGGAGAACCTGCTCTCCTATACCAAGAGTCTCCATAACTAATTCTGGATGAGTTTTCTCTTTTAGAGCCTCGTAACCTAACACGTTTCCTGTCCTCTGAGGATTCTCTATGCGGACATGCTCATGTATAACTACATTACTATTTCTAGGCACATCCAATTCTCTCTTTCATCCTGTACATCACAAGAAACAATGGGGTAGCCAGATTAGCAGATTTGGGCACCAAGAACATTTCAGTTCTTGAAGGCTTCTTTCACTAAATAGTAAAATAAAGCCACAGATATCGTTACAACACTCACCCTATGTCTGCCTAAGTTAGGGTGACCAGACATCCCCGATTTCCAGGGACAGTCCCCGGATTGAGGCTACTGTCCCTGGACCAAGTATGTCCCCTGGTTGGATTTTAACAGGTGCTGGGGCAATTTCAAAGACCGTGCAGAATTAAAAAATAAAATACAAATCTGAATTACACCCCCACCCCGCTCTACCGCTCCTATTATCTTAGGGGGGTGTATTTTTTTTTTCTTCCATTATCTGTGCCAATTTCTTAAGATCATGTGCTGGTCGGAGCGGAGGGAATATTTCTTCAGTTTTCAGGAACATGACATGCCCATTCAGCTCCGCTCGCATGTTCTTCTGCCTTGGCTCAAGTCATGGCCACCTGCCTGCCTGCTTTTCTCCTTGCCTTCCCTGGCAGAGCGATCTTCCTCCACTCCCCACCGAGTAGTAGTCCGGGGTCCGGAGAGTGAGACTTGACGGGCTGTGTGGCGGGTGGCGACGGGCAGGGAGTCTCTGATTACTTGTTAAAGCGGAGCTCCAGCCACGGTAAAATTTTTTTTTAAAGTCAGCAGCTACTAACAGTGTAGCTGCTGACTTTAAATAAAGACACTTACCTGTCCTAGGCGCCCGCGCTGATGGGCCCCCCGATGCCGGTCCCACGATCGCTCCGGGTCCCGCGCCGCCATTCACAATATGGGAAACAGGCAGTGAAGCCGTACGGCTTCACTGCCCGTTTCCTACTGCGCCTGCGCGAGTCTCACGCTGGCTTGTGAATGGGCGCGCTGCTCTCTGAGAACACAAACAGTTCCCAGGAAGCAGCGCGCCCATTCACAAGGAGAAGAAGAAGAAGAAAACACACCGCGGATTAGGAAGAGGCAGATTACGGACTTCCGCATAGCAACAGCTATTTCGGGTGAGTATTTTTATTTTTATTTTTTTCAGGTTTTTTTTTTTTATTTTTTTCAAACAACATTGTAAAATGTTGTTATACTGGGTGGAGCTCACCTTACCTTAGTCTAGGTGCCTTGCATTAATGCAGCCTATTGAAAATAGTGGCTGCCAGCACACCTGAAATGTGTCGCATGTCAGATGTGGCCTACTTTTTCTAATGCAATGTGTGTTGTTGCACTCTGCAGCAGAGTTGCTTTGCCTTGGTGCATTGGGGTACAATTCAGAATGAATTGCACCTCAACTAAGCAATGCATCTCTGCCTTGCTAGTCTGCTTAATAGAAGTGTCAATTGCTGTAAACTGGAAAGGTAGGAAGATGCGTTGTCTGCAGGCAGATGTTGAGTCACTGAAACAAAAAGATGAACTGACTGCTCATAGACTGGAGCCATCAACATGTGAGTAGACAGGTACGTAGCCTGGGTACAAACTGTGGTCAGTAGCAGGCAGATGAGCAGGAGTAGGTTAAGATGGGTCAGTAATGAGTAGACAATCAGGATTCACAAGTCAAAGACCACTGGTGCTACTGAAGTCAAATCGGCACTGAGGCAATATGGATGCCTTGATTAAATGGCCCACTTGGTGTAAATGCCATCAAGGAGCACGCATAAGCGCCGTGAAGCCCTCGCTTAGATGTGTGCATCTGGCAGCAATGCATGTGCTAAGATAGCATTTTGCAATCTGGCAAGATGTTCTTGACCCAGGCACAGATCTTGTCAAGCATTCTTCCTTTGATGACAGCTCACCAGTAACGGGAGTGCAAAATTTCAATATGCATGTGGATCACTTTGTTGCTGTTTCCTGAGGAGTGTTCTGACTCAGATTGTTGTGAAGCGATTTTATCCCTTGTGAGACCTCTATGCCTGGCTTGTATAAGCAGATATAATCACTGTGGACAATCTTTATCATATAGCTTGAACTCACCAATACCGATTCTATTCACAGAAGTTGCTTCAATCCGAACATCAGATGACCGGTTACAGCAGATGAACAGGTTGTAGTATTGTGCGGTCAAAAGATGATACTGTCTGTAGATTACAATGCAGAATACATGTGCCCTTGTTACATGTGGCCTGTAAGCTGTTCTCCATTAAGCAGGAAGTAAACTTTTTTCCTGTTTTCCCCGCCGTGCCGTGTCACTCCCCCTTGCTCGGGATTGGACGGATCTGTCCAATCCCGAGCAAGGGGGAGTGTCTCTATACACGGCGCGGCAGGGAAAACAGCTATTCAAACGAAAGCTGACTGTAATGTTCCCTGCACGGTGATTAACGCGGCGGTATCATTTAGGTACGGGGGACATGGCTGCAATATGTTTGGGGACATGGCTGCAATATGTTTGGGGACATGGCTGCAATATGTTTGGGGACATGGCTGCGTATATGGGGGACATGGCTGCGTATATGGGGGACATGGCTGCGTATATGGGGGACATGGCTGCATATGTTTGGGGACATGGCTGCAATATGTGGGGGGGACATGGCTGCAATATGTGGGGGGGACATGGCTGCAATATGTGGGGGGGACATGGCTGCAATATGTTTGGGGACATGGCTGCAATATGTTTGGGGACATGGCTGCAATATGTTTGGGGACATGGCTGCAATATGTTTGGGGACATGGCTGCATTTATGGGGGGACACATTTAAAAAAAAGTATCGGTATTCGGTATCGGCGAGGACATGAAAAAAAGTATCGGTACTTGTACTCGGTCCTAAAAAAGTGGTATCGGGACAACCCTAATAATTAGTCATGCACTGCAGTGATGACCCAATCTAATCTACAGTTGGGTACAGAACTTGTTTCTTTTTTGAGGTTTGAACCTTGTACAGCATTTGAGAAAGTTGTTAGTCGTTGATTAGCTGAATTGTTTGTGCCAAACAAATTTTTAAGTGAGTGTTTCATTGAATAAGTGATCACAAATGTTTTATGGTCCATTAGCTGCTTAGCAACCACAGTATGGCTTCCCATCATCAGAGATTGTGGTAGCAGAGAACTGATGAAAATTGTAATGTGACAGTGTTGCTTCTTTGTAACAAAATTGCCCAAGAATACACACACACACACACACACACTATATCGTTAAAAGTATTGGGACAACTGCCTTTACACTCACATGAACTATGACATCCCAGTCTTAGTCCGTAGGGTTCAATATTGAGTTGGCCCTCCCTTTGCAGCTATAACAGCTTCAACTCTTCTGGGAAGGCTGTCCACAAGGTTTAGGAGTGTGTCTATGGGAATGTTGTACCAATCTATTGAATGTATATTTTCATTGTCTAACCCAACCTATTTGGTTCCAGGGACCAGTTTCCTGGCAGCCAATTTTTCCAGGGACCAGGGGTTGGACTGGATATTCGGAGTCTGTCCTTTAGCCCTCTTCACACCACAACCTCCTCTTACAGTGTCCACAGTGTGCTCCATCCCCTTTCACATCACAGCCCCCCTTTACATTACAGTGCCCCTTTACAGTTCAGTCCCCTTTACATTAATGCAGTGTTTCTCAACTCCAGTCCTCAAGGCCCCCCAACAGGTCAGGTTTTCAGGATTTCCATTATTTTGCACAGGTGATTTGATCAGTTTCACTGCCTTAGTAATTCCCACAGCCTTTTCATCTGAAGGAAATCCTGAAAACATGACCTGTTGGGGGGTCTTGAGGACTGGAGTTGAGAAACACTGCATTAATGTAATGGGGGCTGCACTGTAAAAGGGCATGGTGATGTAATGGGTACTGTGATATAAAGTGAACTACACTGTAAATGGGCACTGTAATGATTGCAGTGTCCTACCTATGGTAGGATAGAGGTCGTTTTTAGCCTTGTTGCCCTTCTCCCGTGTCTTCCGTCGGCGTTGTCAACCTGTCAGCAGGGGGTGGGAACAGCTGCAGATCTGGACTGAGGACGGGAGCTGCCAAAATGTATAATTTAACAAGCGGGTGATCACCTGCTTGTTAATATGAAAGACTCCCACCATCTAGAGCAGATTTCAGCTCCTCCCGCCCCCTGCCCTGCTGAAAGGATGACGTTGGCGGCGGGGTAGGAGACTCGGGAGAAGACACAGGCTCAGTGACACAACAGGAGGTGAGCAGCGACCGCGTCTGTGATAGTCCTGTCGAGACCGAGGTTGATGCTCACCTCCCGCTGCTTGGCCTGGCCATCAGCAGACAACAGACTGGAACCGGTCCGCAAGCCCGGGGGTTGGGGACCCCCTGGTCTATCCTTTGCTAGAATCATTGGTCTTTTAAAGTTAGTTTGCAAAGAAATGTTAATCATTATCCAGTCTAGTAAATATAGTATTGATGGCTTGGCTTTATAAATGAGTTATGAACAGTGTCGGAAATAATTTTATGTTGGCAGCTCTGCTTGTAGGAGTATAATGTAGGATTATTTTGGCAGGGAGGTAGGTTACAGAGTCCCTCCTGATGATTACACAGTCACATGCCAGGGTGTGGACACAGCTTATCAAATGTGGGCACGTGCTCTCACTCACGTATGTTTATATTTTTGCTGAAAGGTGATGATACTTAAAGAGGAAGTAAATCCTCTTGGAAAAAAATCGGGAAAAAAACCCCCTGCAAGAAAAAAGCATAATAAGCTAGTATGCATAGCATACTAGCTCATTATGTGTTAATTACCTAGGATCGAAGCCCCCCCGCAGCAGTGCTCGTTCCTCACATCCGGTGCTGCCATCTTTCCCCAGGTGTCTTCCTTGTATTGCGGCTCCGGCGCTGTGACTGCTCGGAGCCGCGATGACGTCACTCCCTCGCATGCGCCTCCACTAACGGCATGATCGCCGTTATTAACAGCACGCTCAGTGCGCCTGCGTGCCGTTGTCTATGGCGCATGTGCAGGAGACAAGGGTGCATGTCTTTTGGAAATATCTTCTAAACTGTGTAGGTTTAGGAGATATTTCTTGCACCTACAGGTAAGCCTTAAAGGGTCACTAAAGGAAAAAAAAATTTGCTGAAATTACTGTTTACAGGGTATAGAGACATAAAAGTTAATTGATTCCTTTTAAAAATGATTAATAATAGATAAAAATCAATCATATAATGTGCCTGCAGTTTAGTTTAATTTTTAAACTGGTTTCATGTTTCTGTGAAGTAAAGAGACACACAGAACAAAAACAAACAAATACAGGGCAGTGTTTTGTTTTTAAAATTAATCTGATTGGTTCTGAGGAGTTTTAGACACACATTAATGACAGCTTGGACCACCGTGAAAAGCTGCCATGAGATTTTTCATAAGGAGCCAGACAAGCAGAAAGTGTGGAGGTCAGAGCAGAATTACAGCAACTTCAAAGCAAAAAAAACCCGAACAATGAGGACATGAAACCAGGACTGCAGTAAGGTAAAGGAAGCTATTTAGCTAAAAAAAAATCCTTTAGTGATCCTTTAATCTAGGCTTACCTGTAACTACTTAAAAGGTGAATTCTGGGCACAAGAACTTTTATTCAACCGTTTTTCTCAATAGCCACACAAAAATGTAATTTATTTATTTATATATATATATATATATATATATATATATATATATACACACACACACACACACACACACACACACACACACACACACACACACACACACACACACACACACAGTATCTGACAAAAGTAAGTACACCCCTCACATTTTTGTAAATATTTTATTATATCTTTTCATGTGACAACACTGAAGAAATGACACTTTGCTACAATGTAAAGTAGTGAGTGTACAGCTTGTATAACAGTGTAAATTTGCTGTCTCCTAAAAATAACTCAACACACCGCCATTAATGTCTAAACCGCTGGCAACAAAAGTGAGTACGCCCCTAAGTGAAAATGTCCAAATTGGACCCAATTAGCCATTTTCCCTCCCCGGTGCCTCATTAGTGTTACAAGGTTTCAGGTGTGAATGGGAAGCAGATGTGTTAAATTTGGTGTTATCGCTCTCGCTCTCTCATATTGCAAGACCGGTCATTATTACAGATTTTTTTTGGCCAGAGTACCGTTTTAAATTGTAAGGAAAAGGGTTATTTTTTGTGTGCGGTACATTACGTTTTTTGCAGAATATAGCATGTTCTATTAAAAAGCTTTGCTGAGTAATATAGTTGGCGTCTTCCAGCTCTACACTGAGCTTTCATTGTTCATCACGGTAGAATAATGAATCACATTGATACAGATGGCTGTTCGGCAGCACCTGGGTCCTGTTCTTCCAGTTCACCCGAAAGTTCTATCATTGAGTCTTATGAACATAACAGGGTGGTAATTTATTGGCCGCCGCACGGATCCGTGTTTTCTGCTCGGTTATGTATCTTGGTTTTAGCCAATTGTATTCAATCTTGTCTTGTCTCCGTCAAACCTGATATTTCAGTTCTGGATCAATGTTCTGATTTTAGTCCTTAAAGCGGATGTCCGCTGAAAAAAAAATATTAAAAGCCAGCAGCTACAAATACTGCAGCTGCTGACTTTTAATATCGGCACACTTACTTGTCCTGGAGTCCAGCGTCATCCACAGCAGAGTGAAGAGCGATCACTCTGCACCCCCCCCCCGCCATCCTCCGGTGAGGGAACCAGGAAGTGAAGTGCTCCGGCTTCCCTGCCCGGTTTCCTACGGCGAATGCGCGAGTCGCGCTACGCCTGCTGACTGTCTCCCGCTGTTTTCTGGGAGCCGAGTGTTCCCAGAACACAACGGGGGGGTGGGGGTGGGCGATGGGGACAGGAGGTGACGTCCTGCCTGCAGTCTACTTGCAGACTGTGTGGCTGGAAGTGGGTGCAAATACCTGGAAGTGGGTGCAATACCGGAGGGGGGGGAGGGTTCTCGATCAGCAGGAGTTCCACTTTAGGGTGGAGCTCCACTTAAATCGATGCTGGTGAGCCATGTTTTTTGAGCTTAGAGCTGAACTCCAGGCTACTAGCTAGATGAGCTACTGAAATACATACAGTATATGCGTAGTATTTTGCTTGCTAAGGGAATTCCGTGCAGCCAGTCTTGTGATTTAGGTATACTTACAGTTTAGCAATACAGTCTGGTCTAGGATCCACCCCAGCCTAAGATTGGGCAATTAAAGTTTGCAAGCTCACTGATCAAGCTATACACTACTTTTAACCTCCTATCGATAAAGCCTGTGCTTGATTGGTTGAAGTGGAGGGAAGGGGAGACATTAGGGGTCTAATAGCCCCTAGTGCAGGGGTGCCCAACCTTTTGAAGAGTGAGGGCCACTTAAGCAACTTGGTTAACAGTCGGGGGCCACAATGAGCGGAGTGAGCGGATGACAGGTCACGGCTACTCTATAGGCCCTCTGATCCACCCAGATGGAAGGGCCAAATTCCCTTCTGTTTTTCGGATTGGAGGTAGGCGGGCGTAAACGGACATCTTTTTCTCTATAGAGGTGAATTGAGGGTCCCATTTGGTCAGGCTGGTCGTGTGAAAAGGGCCTAAGACTGCTTTCACACTGATGTGCTGCGGTCTACCCACACTGCGGGTGCAGCGTAGTGCACCTGTGTCTATCCTGCGGGTTAGCTGAACTTTGCCATAGACTCCGCCTTTGGCAAAAGCCAGCACTGGAGAGGAAGCATTGGCTTATGGGGCTCTGCTCCGCAGCCACTTTCTTCCTCTACCACCAGCTTCATTCACAACACTGATGCTGTGGTATGGCGGTTCGGCAACCTGTGATCTGGACTTGACAACCGGCCAGTCCAGAGCAGGAGGTCGCGGGCCACGTCAGAGGGCTCCCCGGGCCACATGTGGCCCCCAGGCCACTGGTTGGCCACCCCTGCCCTAGTGTCTACATATAGAGAACCTGTAACCTGCTCATACTTGTTAAAAGTGTTGATTAAATAAACCCACCCGCTAAACTTACGTCATAAAATACTCTCAAATGTTGTATTACATGCTGCTCATACTCACTCAGTCACTATGAGATTTGTTTTCCGTGTTGTGCAAAAATTCTGGTTGATCCTGCTGCTCTCTATCTTCCCCTTCTGTCGATGTCCCCAATTCAGCTAGGGTTTTGCAGCTGTGGTGCCAACTCTACACATGCTCAGTTTTTTTAGTGTGCTTCTATGCTGAGCCCCATCACATCTGAGCAGCCCATGTGACTATAGAGTCGCACATCTCAGAGTATACACAGTGATAAATGACAGCCCACTCTCTCCCGCCTCCTCCATGGCCACTAACCAGCTAAACACAATGGGGACGGGATATTACATGTATATTAATGGAGGCTTCACCTCCCTGTTATTCTAAGACACAGACTGGAGGGGCATGACACAGCCTGTGAGTGGCAGAAATTCACCCACTTCATGATATTGCCCCCCCCCCCCCAAAAAAAAACACCAGCCACCACTGGGATTGAATGTAAATGAAACAGTGTGTTTAGTATCACTCCAACACTCAACTGTAAACATACCTGTAAAAGCGTTTACATTTTTTTTTTAAATACGTTTTTTTTATTTAAAAAAATTTTTTTTTTTTATTAAATCTTTTTTTTTATTATTCAAATCAATTTTTTTTTTATTTAAATCTATTTTTTTTTCCATCAAATTTATTTTAGGAAAATGCTTTTGGAGTAAAAATCTATCTAAAGATAGTTTTCTATTTAAGATACATTATTAATTTAGTTTATTCAGCATGAAATGGAGCTTAGTTATGTAGCATGAGGCTGTATATTCAGAATTATTTACATTTTTGTTAAACGTATTCAATGAATCCAAGCTCTGCAAGTGGAGATAACATGCACTGCATTGATGCATTCACACAATGTCACAATAACCATGAGATAAAACAAAGTCCAGGAATATTCCTTTATCCCATTGTTTTGCAAGTCTATGTACACTAAAAACTGTATGATTGAATCGGTTCCGATATCACTGTTTTACTAACCTGACCGCTTATTATTCTTAATAGTAAACCTTCATTTTGGTTGCAAATATTAAAGATTCTAACTACCAGCAAGAATAAGTCCTTACATTTAAAGAGCACCTGTCATTTCAGATCCATGAATGAATGAATGAATAAATGAAAGACTTATATAGCGCAGCACATGCAAACTAAATCACCTCTGGGCGGCGCCTGTTAGCGGGCATCCCCTCACCTGCTGCCGCCACATCCCTCACCTTGCTGTGTCACTGCCGCATCACCAGCCGCCCCATTGAAGTGAATGGGACTGTCGGTGAGTCAACAGTGGGTCAGATGAGGAGCCCCTGCGGGACAGAGATGACGCGCTTTAAAAATTATGATTTAACCACTTAAGACCCGGACCTTTAGGCAGCTATAGGACCCGGCCAGGTTTTGCGATTCGGCACTGCGTCTCTTTAACAGACAATTGCGCGGGCGTGCGACGTGGCTGCCAAACAAAATTGGCGTCCTTTTTTTCCCCCCACAAATAGAGCTTTCTTTTGGTGGTATTTGATCACCTCTGTGGTTTTTATTTTTTGCGCTATAAACAAAAATACTACTAATGGCGGCGATCAGCGTTTTTTTTTTTTCATGACTGCGACATTATGGCTGACACTTTGGACAATTTTGACACATTTTTGGGACGATTGTCATTTTCACAGCAAAAAATGCATTTTTTTTTGTGAAATTTACAATTGCAGTTTGGGAGTTAACCACAAGTGGGCGCTGAAGGGGTTATCTGTGACCTAATGTGTGTTTACAACTTTAGGGGGGTGTGGCTGTAGGTGTGACATCATTGATTGTGTATCCCTATAAAAGGGATCACACGATTAATGACGCCACCACAGTGAAGAACGGGGAAGCTGTGTTTACACGCGGCTCTCCCCGTTCTTAAGCTCCTGGGAGCGATCGCGGGACTCCAGCGGCGATCGGGTCCGCGAGTCCCGCAGTCCCGGAGCTTAATGCTGGGAGCGTGCCCACGACCCAGGGCTGGGCACTAGCACATGACGTACCTGTACGTGCTTGTGCCCAGCCGTGCCATTCTGCCGACATAAATGTGCAGGAGGCGGTCCTTAATTGGTTAAATAAAATCCATCCTGGCTGAGCCTGATTAGGAGAAGGGGATCCAGGTCATCACAGTACTTGCAAATGGGAGAGGGAGGGGGGCACTACAATAATGCCTAGATCAGTGTTTCTCAACTCCAGTCCTCAAGGCGCCCCAACAGGTCATGTTTTCAGGATTTCCCTCAGATGAAAAGGCTGTGGGAATTACTAAGGCAGTGAAACTGATCAAATCACCTGTGCAAAATAATGGAAAGCCTGAAAACATGACCTGTTGGGGGCCTTGAGGACTGGAGTTGAGAAAAACTGGCCTAGATGACTGACTTAAAAAGCCTTGTTAGGCAGACTTTGTTACCTTTATGTGTCTCAAGGCTTCATTTTTTATTTCTAATTGGAGTGTCCCTTTAAATGTGGCCATAGGAGGTCCTCTCCCACGTATTGTGTTGATTCTCTGTACGGGGATGGATGTGATTTAGGATGCTTGTTTCCCAGCCGTCTGATGCAGTCTTCCTGGAAAGGTCATCACTCTTTAGATTACACAATGTGTTTTGTGCACCAGCAGCACTGACACTAACAAGTCGACTGACCGTCTTGGACAGATCGCTAATTGGCTCTTCCAATTAAGTATTAGAAGAATGGAGGGTAGGTAGTAGAATGATTAAAGAGCAAGTCACCCCAACCTGACACATTCAAGGAATAAAAAAAGGATTCATCAGAAATTCTGTGACGTCATCACTCTGTAAACCCTATTGGGGATTATAGGAAATGAGCAGGGCAGGTTTTCATGAACCACTCGCCCTGAAAGCTTTGATTGTGATCGACTCTTAAAGGTGTATTCCAGCAAATATGAAAAGTTTACATTCAAACTAAGTTGGGTGTATTCATTTCACCTCACTGGTGAAGCGTAAAGCATTATTTCCCTGATCTTGTGTTAGAAATATCATTATTTAATATGTCGGCCAGGCTCGTTGCGACAAGGCAAGCAAACCAAGCAATTGCTTAGGGCCCCAAGCATGGCCCTTGCCGAGTTTTCTAAATGCTGCAGCCACCTGAGCGCTCTATAGAGAGCCTCAGGCGGCTGCAGCATTGCTGCCTCTCCCCTTTACTTCTTCCCCTACCCTGTAGTGTGGCCGAGCTCCTCTTCCTTCTTCCTGTCAGTCCGGTCGGGTACCGCACGGTACAGGAGATTCAGTTTCCTGTTCCCGGCCGGACTGACAGGAAGTGCACACTGAGTGCTCACTTCCTTTCAGTCCAGTCGGGAACAGGAAACTGAATCTCCTGTCGTGCAGTACGGTTGGAGTAAAAAGAACATATGGTGGGTGGGAGGGAGGGGGAGTAAAAAGATCTTTTGGGGAATAAAAAAAAAACATAGGGGGGGTGGAGTAAAAAAAACATTGGGAGGGGGGTAAAAAGAACATTGGGAGGGGGGAGTAAAAAGGACACAGGGAGGGGGGGTAAAAAAAAACATAGGGAGGGGGGCCTCCATGTCCATTTTGCTTGGGGCCCCCAAATTCCTTCAAGCGGTCCTGATGGCGGCCATTAATATTGTAGAAGGAAATCTTTATTTTTTCAAGACATTCTAGCAAATTTTAAGAGTCATATAAAGCTCATTACACCCATAACAAAACAGAAAAACCCAAATTAAAGTGGTTGTAAAGTCAGACGGTATTTTATCTTAAAGTGGATGTAAACCGATTCATGAAATTTGAGCTGGGCACATATATCTGCAGTATTTTGTTATCTCTATTCAATGAGCTAAGTCTTATAGCTCTCTTCTGAACGGTTCCTCTGTTATCAGCCTGAGAACTCCTGACATATTTTTTGACTTTTTAGACAAAAGCAGCCTGAATCTTTTGTCAAAGGAGGTTGCTAAAATAGAGTAGCAGAGAGCAGCTCCTATTACAAAACGGCTCTCAGAGTCTCTGCCTATAAATGAGGGGGTGTGTGCACCTTTCCTCCAATCAGCAATGTTATTGCGAAATACGTCAGTGTCAGGTTTTATTTTATGCGGCTGTCCTGAGACAATTTTTGTTCCTGCTCAGCAATGTTAGCTATTGTGGCTGTATGCCCAGACTGAATCACACTCTGTGTTAACCAGGAAGAGAAAATCTCCTAACACAATCTCAACTTTCTAAACAGTATATAAATGTGAACACTGCAGATCAGGGGTGCCCAACCTTTTGAAGCACGAGGACCACTTAAGCGATTTGGTAACTGGTCACGGGCCACAATAAACAGAGCAGGCGGATGACAGGTCCATGTCAATATACTTTTTTTTTTTTGCGGATCGGATTGGAGGTAGAATAGAAGTCGGTTTACATCTGCCACTCCTTAGAGGTGAATGGAGAGTCCTATTGGGTCGGACTGACCATGTGAAAGGGGCCCAAAGCTGTTTTTTACATTGATGCGCTGCGGTTTATCAACGCAGTGTACCTTTGGCTTTCATGCACTTTGCAATAGACTTCTATTATATTCTTCAGGTTTGGTATATTTTCAGAAAGTTCACCAAACTTGCAGGTAATAACAGAAGTCTATAGGTCAGTGCAGGTGTACTGCTCTTCACCTCCGGATCAGTTTGAAAGCAGCCCAGTAACCACTGCAGAATGAATATGCCCATATATACACTGATTTTAGTAATAAACTGACCTTTAATTACAGTATTCTATTCCATCTCGGCAGAAGGCTGCGGGCCACATCAGAGTGCTCCGCGGGCCACATGTGGCCCCCGAGCCACTGGTTGGGCACCTCTGCAGCAGATATACATATAAAACCTACCTATACTTTACATCCACTTTAATGCATTGAAGGGTTACTAAACCCTCTGTTTTCTTTATATATATATATATATATATATATATATATATATATATATATATATATATATAAATAAATATTTTGTGACAGGAATTTTAGGTAAATCTGTGGGTGTTGTCACAGACGGGAGATACATTTCTGCCTTGTTAAGACAATACACCAATTACTATTAGGTGTAGGCTGCAGAAATAGCCAGAAAGGTTTACGGGCGTTGGAAAGCTTCAGCTGTTCAGAATGAGGCAATTAAGGCCTCTATAAGTTATCCAGAGGATGACTACTGATTGCTGCATCCTGAGGCTTTTTGAGTTAAGGAGAGCAGTGGACTGAGAGACTTCTCAAGAGGTGAGGTGGTTGTTGATTTTTCTGTGTGATAAAAATCAAAAAGACTATTGTTTTTCTGCTGTATGACCAGCAGTGTCTGCCCAACAGTAGGCTGTACCAGACTCCATAGATGGGTTCCTGTGTGGTGAAGGTAGACGCACCCAAGTGGCCAGGGTTTATTTTATGTTTTGTTTTGTTTATGCCGTTTGGATGCTTGCACATGTTTCCAGCAATATGGAAGAATAACCCATATCATTTGTTTTCAACCATATTCGGCTGCCTCTCTGTATAGTTCAGTGTGTAGTGAACCCACCCAGGGGGTCACACACACCCGCTACCGAGCTAACCCCTTACAATATATATATATATATATATATATATATATATATATATATATATATATATATATATATATATATACAATCATGTTCTACTTGCCTCCTCTGTGCAGTTGGTTTTGTACAGAGTGGGCTGATCCTCCTCTTCTGGGGTCCCTCAGTGGCACTGGTGGCTCCTCCTCTTCTCTAGTGCCCCATTGGAGAAGCGCTCTCCTTCGGACACTGTGCGGGCGCACTCCCGTGTCCTGCTGCTGCGTCTATTGACACAGCAGGACTCGGCCACACCCCCTGGCACTCGCGTCATTGGATTTGATGGACAGCAGTGGGAGCCAATGGCTGTGCTGCTAGCAATATATCACAGCCAATGGCTGTGCAGTGTGTGACAAAAGATTGCTGCTCCCTGTCTTCTGAAGTTTATAAATGCTGTTTAATTTCTGGACGGATGTAGAGGAGAGAGGGCTGCAGATAAACAGGTACAACTTGCGTAGGAAGATTTGTTTCCTCCCTGTGTATCAACTGAGACCAATCACTTCACTGGCCAGATGTAAAAGGTTTACAACCACTTTAAAGGTTAACAGAGTAGACTTGCTAACTTTAGCACAACTGCAGGAATTTCAGGTTGACATCACCAGTTCACTGATTGATTTTACTGAAGCTGAGCTTTAATGTATCTAGCTGATGGATTATTTGCTATAAGACGTGTTACCTTCCAATCTCTAATGGCACATTCTTCTTCTTCTTTTTTTTTCTTTTAGGCGGAATCTCGCATCCTCCGAGTTAAGATTGTGTCTGGTATTGATCTGGCAAAGAAAGATATCTTTGGAGCAAGGTAATTATCACAATTATTTATACTCTTTTGTATCATGTTTCATGTCCATCTAATTACGTCTGACATTCCGTCTTATTGAAGCGGCAGATTCTGCAAAATGTAATTCCACTTGCAGAGTCCCCGCTGTGCACTGGGACTTGTGGCGCCCACACAGCGGCAGTTTTCAAGTCTGCCCGTTTCTTGGTTTATGTTTCTGCAGACAAATGATGGTAAGTGGTTGTTTGCAGGCAACTAATTTAGAAGTTGCTTGCCCAGAACCATGGTGGAACCCTTGGGTTGCTTAGCCTGTTACTTTCCAGCATGCAAAGGCTAACTGTAAGTCGGAAGGGCAGTTCCTGCCAGCTCTTGTATTGTGTTAGGGGTTGACCTCCAGAAGCTGTGTCCAGACTCTGAACTTACCTTGAGGGCTTGTACATGTAAAAGGCAATCGGTAAGGATGCACCGATATATCGGCCTCTTGAAATTTAAAAATTATTGGTCAGAAATGGGGTTGAGGCCAGGTGACATATGCACACCGTTGGAGTCAGGAGTGCACCACTAAGGTAGTGGACCTTATGGCTGACTGTCAGAGCTGTATCCTGGCCTAGGCCAACAAGGCCCAGGCCTATGGCAGCACTTTGCAGGGGGGCAGCATGAAAAGAGTCCCAGCTGGCTTGCGCTACACTGTTAGGAAAATTAGTCTAGCGCCCCCAGAAAGCGGCCGCGGGCGGGCGGCATTCCGCAACTGTGGGGGGGGAGGGGGCGCTTCCAATTTTGACTGTTTTATCATCCTGGACCACAAACCTTCCTTACTGTGCTATATGTTTCTTCTGCACCATCTACTTAAAGTAGAATTATAGACTACACTTTTTTTTCATTTTGGGTAGAGTAAGGGAGGTATTAGACCCTGTCAGTATATTTTTTACCATCTCTAGCCCATTGCAAAGATTTCCCTTCACTTCCTGCTCTATGGGCAACCAGGAAGTAAGAGAAAATCTAAGTAAATTAAGGGAATCCATTCCCCCCCCCCCCCCAGGCCCTCAGAACTAGTGTCCTCACTCAAAAATTTCAGGGCGGGTCTTAAACAACACGGGGTGTGGCCATAACAGGAAGGGGTGGGTCATATTTAAATTAGGGGGTGCTCAAGTTTAGTCAGGCCTAGGACAGCACAAAACCTAAATACACCTCTGCTGACTGTTGCGGATGGGAAAAGGGAATAGCCGCTCAAGGTGGGAAACCAGATGAATATCCTCCGCTGCACATAACTCCGGTGCAGGCAATGCACTTGGCAAAGCAGGAACAAAAATTGTCTCTGGACAGCCGCACTCTGAACAAATTGTAGCCTTTATTAAAAGGACAGCACTACAAGTCACAGCAAAATGAAAATAAAAACCAGATGAAGCGTTTCGCATTGAAACTAGTGCTTAGTCATGACTAAGCACTAGTTTCAGTGCAAAACGCGTTTGAAATCAGGTTTTTATTTCATTTTGCTGTGACTTTTAGTGCTGTCCTTCTTTTAATAAAGGCTAGGATTTGTTCAGATGGCAGCTGTCCAGAGACAATTTAAAGCTCTGGGTGGTTCTGGAAAGCAGGTCCTCTGGAGCACCAACACAGATCACACCCGGAGCTAGAGCCTGAGATTCCCCAGGGTGCGGAGTCTAAGAGCCAGCAGGTGTTCACCAGAGCCCCTAGTGGTGGGAATGTACTTTGCTGCAACTGGCTCCAGGTCACGGCCCCCAGGGCCTCCCAGCTCACGATAGCATAGCTTTCAACTGTCCCTGATTTGGAGCAATGTCCCTCTGTGCCTCTTTCCCCTCATTTTGGTCTGTTCTATATAGTTGTTTATAAAATCCACTTTTTATCTTTCACTGTTTCCCAGTGCTAAACTTTTCATTCAAAGTCTAAATTACTGCATTTGTACGTTTTAAAAGCAAATATAAAGGAATAGTAGTGGTAAAAAAAAGTTGTGGATTTTTTTGGGTTTATTCTCCTTTAAGGGTGTGTGGCAGGGGGTGTGTCCTATGCCTACATACGTTTTGTTAGTAGGTGTCCCTCATTCCCATCTCAAAATGTTGGCAGGTATGCGGTAGGCTACTGGAGGATAGAGAGGAATCAGCCGACCAGGACAACAAGGGACAGTAAGGAGAAAAGCCAAAAGGCCGGGGCAACTAGCAGACCGGGATAGTCAAAGAACACACCAAAGATCAGGGTATGAAGCACACAGGGATAGCCGAGAACAAGCCAAGGACGGTAAACAGAATCGAATGTGGAGCACGCGGCAAGAAGCACACGGCAAGAAGCACACAGGAAGCCAAACACACAATATTCATCAGCAAGCCTGGGACCTGGGTTCCAGTGCACAGGTTAAAGCGGTTGTATGGCTTCAGTTAAAAAAAAAAATAACAAACATGTTATACTTGCCTTCACTGTGCAGTTTGTTTTGCAGAGTGGCCCCAATCCTGGTCTTCTGGAAGCGCTAACCCCCTTCATGGGAAGCTCTCTCCCAAGGGGTTTAGCTTGCGGGAGCCCTCCCGTGATACAGCCGGTGGCTATAGCCACGACTGTATCGCTCGGCCCCGCCCCGCCCTCTGGCACGCCACGTCATTGGATGTGATTGACAGCAGCAAGCCAATGGTTTTGTTGCTATCTCCAATGACGAGCCGCCTCAAGCAGGGGGAAACCATCACAGGAACAAGCCCAGGAGTTTTGTGGCTTGGGTAAGTGAAACGGGGTGCTGGGGGGCCCGAGAATGCAAGGTGAAAAAACACAAAGCTTTACAACTCCTTTAATATAGTGTTCCCAGTTAGAAACTGGGGTGGAGCCATGCTTGAGGGAAGATTACTTAAGCAGACAGGTGTGAGAGTGCAGGCCCTAAGACTGATACACAACCAGACAGGGCATGAAAGCATTACTGCAGATTCATGACAGGCTATCGGCAGGGAGCCGATAATGGCCGCTGAAAATATGCCGAAAATAAATCCATATTTATTTAAATTCATAATATCAATTAAAAAGTTGTATAAAATAGAATTGTACATAAGAAAAGTAAAGAAAAGTAAATATTCAGGCCACTGCTTAGGCACAAATAACTTGCATTAGTGGTGGAGCTACCAGGGTCACAATGGCCAGGTCGCACAATGCGGCTCTGACGCTCCGCCACTTGCAGTTGTCTGAGCTGGGCTCTCACACAGCCCAGAGCCAGCACTGACGGTTCCCCTCCCTCATCCCTCAAACAGACCGGAGGGTAGAGAGAGGGCTAATCTGATCCTCCTGCTCCCACCCCTCTCCTCCTATATGTGCATTGCAGGAAGTGTAAAATCTAGCTGCTGCTTATCAAAGGTGCAGACCCCTGATACCTGAGCCTCCATCATGGGTGAGCGAACTCATTCGTCATCCGCTGTCCTGTGAGTAAGGTGCCCCCCTTCAAACCATTCTCTCCCATGCCCCTGAGTAAACTGTTGGGGTGCTCTGTGGACTCTGATGTAAGCGGGGCTATTGTGAGCAGAGGACCCCTTACATCAGAGTTCCCAATTACACTAGAGTCCACCGCATTTCCTCTTACATCAGAGCTCCCCTTAAATCCAGGTTCCAAGAGCACACCTTACATCAGAGCCCCCCTTAAATCCAGGTTCCAAGAGCACACCTTACATCAGAGCCCCCCTTAAATCCAGGTTCCAAGAGCACACCTTACATCAGAGTTCCCCTTTTACATTTCAGAATTCACAGAGATCCCCCTTACAGTGTAAGTGGAAATTCTGCAGACTCTGATGTAAGGGGAGCTCTGATGTAAGAGGGGGCTCTAGGAACTCTGAATATTAGGGAATGCTGGGAATCCTGATGTAAGTAGGGGCTCTGGTAACAGAGTCTTCAGCGTTTCCCTATACATCAACTTTCCCTTCATACATAAGAGTCCTCAGTCTTCCCCTTAGAGTCCCCAGCGTTCCCCCTTGCATCAGAGTCTGCAGAGTCCCCCCTTGCAGTGTAAGGGAACTCTGCTAGTTTTGATGTAAAGGAGAATTCTTCGAGTCCAGATGTAATAGGGAACTCTGCAGATTCAGGTGTAAAGGGCAGCTCTGCGGATTTAGATGTAAAGGGTAACTCTGCGGGTTCAGCTGTAAACTGCAACGCTACGGGTTCAGCTGTAAAGTGGGGAACTCTGTGGACTCTGATATAAGGAGTGACTCTTATGATTAAATCCATATGATTAGAAATGTAATTTAATCACAAAATATATGTATAGTGTATACTACACAGTTTTTTTTTCTTTTTTCCCTTGCCCCGCTAAAGTGTTAAGTTTTGGCTTGAAGAAAAGGTGGCAACCCTACCCAAGATGGCAGGAAAAGGGGGCATGCTGCAAAACATGTGAAAGGGTCCTGCTGCAGGACCATAATAAAGGGCCCTGCAATGGGAGTAAAGGGCCCTTCATGGTTTCTTGCCATCGGCCCTGAAGATTCTAGTTGAGCCTCTGATTTAGATATTCTCTATAACATAGCAAATCCTCAGATTTTTATTTCAGGTTCAGATCTTTCATTGCAAGCTATAAAATAGAGAGTAGTGTTGAGCAGAATACGCCATATTCAATTTTGCGATATTGCGCGAATATATAGAAGAATATTCGCGAATATTAGCTAATATCGAATATTCGTGATATTTTATCCAAAAAAAATTTTGCAAAATTTCGCTAATGCGAAAATGATTGCGAAATTCTCATAAACGGAGATCATTTCCTGTATTACTAAACTAATATGCACTAAACACTAACTCTACACTAACTCTACTTAAAAGAAAGGAGAATAAGGGGGCAAAAGAAGGGCGGAGAAGATAATCGCGCAATATTCCTATTGTACGATTTTCTTCTCCGCCCTTCTTTTGCATCAGAGCCAATCAGAATAACTTGAATATTCGGCAAAAGGAATATTGCGCGATATTCCTTTTGCCAAATATTCGAGTTATTCTGATTGGCTCTGATGCAAAAGAAGGGCGGAGAAGAAAATCGCGCAATATTCCTTTTGCCGAATATTCAAGTTATTCTGATTGGCTCTGATGCAAAAGAAGGGCCGAGTAGCTGATGCGATTCTTTTATGTTGCCGACAATTCGCAATGCGAATTTTCGGCAACATAAAAGAGTCGCATCAGCTACTCGGCCCAGGGTCTCTCTCTAATCATACCAGCAATGCTTTTAGACGTCGATGGAGATCACTAGGATGTGATCTGTTTTAAAAAATAAATTAGAAAAAATACGAATATTCGCCGCAATATTCGAGTTATTCGCGAATACTCGAATATGCAATATTCGTAGCGAAAATTCGCAATGCGAATATTCGTGAGCAACACTAATAGAGAGCACTGCTCCGGTATGTTTCTCAGGTTGAAGGATTGCTTCTTGTTACTATGGTATCTTTCTAGGTTACTCAAAGCTCTTCTAAAAAGACTGGGCCTTGAAGAAACCTTATTCTTATTGATTTGGCCTTTTTACCTTGGCCATCATCTTGTAGATCGGATCCGTACAAGAACAGAGGGTGTAATTGCATGCCGCAGCCGCGCTAACAACCTTGCTGGCGATTTCTGTAGATTAACAGTCAGTGTTTCTTCTCCATCACCTCTTATTATAGTGAGATTGTCTTGTGCTGTCACAATCATCGCCTCTCTATAGAACCGGCCATTGCACATCTCAACATTCTCCGTCCTTCCCATTGGCGGCACACAATACTGATCATGGTCTTCCCGTCTCTATTATTTCTGATTCTTAAGGAACCTGTGATAATATAATATTGCTGCAGATAAAAACTGGTAATATCTCTTCTTCGCTAATGACTAGATAATGGCCGCAGAATTAGATTTAGATGGAAAACCGAGCTTCGTGTTTTGAAGATGTGGTTAGACTTTATTTACTTCTATGTGCAGCAAAATAATCTGCATGAATTGTTAATCACTTTCCTTATAATGGGCATTTTCGGTGTTAGCCAGGATCTTGTTTTGTAATGCTTATACAGTGCTGTGAAAAAATATTTACCCCCCTTCCTGTTTTTTGTTTTTTTGGCCTATTTGGCACACTTAAGTGATTCCAATCGTCAAACAAATTTTAGTATTACACAAAGATACCCCAGATAAATACAAAATGCAGCTTTTAAAATGGTGGTTTCATCTAATAAAGTGGAGTGCCAGACTTTTTTTTTTTCAAAAAGACACCCGTGATGTTCTTACTAATATCTATCTTACAAGGTTATTATATGCAATGCCGCTGTTGTATTTCTTTTGTGTAGTAAACTAACTATCTCTGATTGCCAGCACGCTCCCATCTTAATTGTGGGTATGTGAAGCCCACTAGTTTATTATTCCAGCATAAGGTGCTGCTGGCTACCCAGCATGCACCTCCTGATCTCGCACATAAAGCACACACTAGTATATTCTCCCAGCATAAGGTGCTGCTGGCTACCCAGCATGCATCTCCCGATCTTGCGCATAAAGCACACACTAGTATATTCTTCCAGCATAAGGTGCTGCTGGCTACACAGCATGCACCTCCCGATGTTGCGCATAAAGCACACACTAGTATATTCTTCCAGCATAAGGTGCTGCTGGCTACACAGCATGCACCTCCCGATCTTGCGCATAAAGCACACACTAGTATATTCTTCCAGCATAAGGTGCTGCTGGCTACCCAGCATGCACCTCTCGATCTCACGCATAAAGCAAACATCGTGTTGTCTCGGGTTGCCATAACAATGGTGGCATGCAAGAAAGTTCCCGCCCCATTGTTATGGCAACCTAACCTATAGATCAAGACTAAACCAAAAAAAAAAATGGCACTTATTACCGCCTTGCTTCGCATCATTTCCTTTTTGAAAATAATGTGATGCTTACAGGCGGCGATGCCCACTGACTCCTGAGAATGATGATGCACATCTCCGCCACAAATTGATGTACCTCGCCACAGCGAGATAAACAGGAAGAAAAATTATTAGCCCATGAAAATAAGGTAACGCGAGCAAAAAAAAAGGCTAATGATGTTTTAACTTGCTGCTATGAAGCAGATTGTGCAAAGATGCAAACGTGAGTGGAACTCCGCTTAAAGCTGTGTTCCGCTAAAAAAAAAAAAAATTAAGTTAGCAGCTACAAATACTGCAGCTGCTTACTTTTAATATATGGACACTGCACTTCCGGTTCCGGCGCCGCATGGAGTAGCTGACCTCCTCATCAGCTCCCGCAGCACGACCCAAAATCGGCCTAAAAAACCAGCCTGAGAAGACATCCGAGCCTCTCTCCACCTCTGGGCACTCTACACAGCACCCATGGACCGCTTCCTTGAAAAATCGAGCGCCCGGACGCTCGCGGCGCAGACGGCTCACCCGCCGCCGGCGCAGCCACAAATCGAGGCCCCGGTCTCGGCCTATGCCGCGCTGCATTCATCCGCGCCGGGGGCGGACATGGAGGTAAGCGGTGAGACCTCTTCCCCCCCTCCTCCACACACATCCCTACCTCAGCTGGAGGGAGATAACTCCATTGACCGGATAGCCCAGGCTGTAGCAGCGTTGCTGTCACCCATGATTGCAGCATCAGTGGAGAAGGCCGTGAACGCCGGGATGGCGCAAATTAAGGCCCAGTTAGGGGAACATGGCACGAGGCTAAATGAGCTTGAACATCGCCTCTCTAATGCAGAAGAGGAGCTTTATCAAGCCCAGGCCACAGAGCATGCCCAGGACAAAACAAACCAGTACATCTTGCAGAAGCTGGATGATTTGGAGAATAGGGCCAGGAGAAGTAACCTGCGCTTCGTGGGAGTACCGGAGACACTACAGGCATCAGCCCTGACGGACTTCTGTGCCCGGCGCGTCCCAGAAGCCTTGGGCCTTCCGGGCCCATGCACGGTGGAAAGAGCTCACCGTATGGGGCTATTCAACTCGGAGAGAAAATCACCCCGTCCAATCATTGCCAAGTACCTCAGCTATGCAGACAAGTCCATTATCCTGCAATCATTCCGGCAATCTCGTCAACTTCAAATTGATGGCGTCAAAGTTTTAATCTTTGCTGACTACTCCATCGAGGTGTCAAAGAAGAGAAAAGCATTTCAACAGGTATGCACGGAACTTTTTAAACACCAAATTAAATTTTCTTTGGCCTTCCCGGCAATTCTCCGCCTCAGAGCTCCTAATGGCGACCAACTGACCTTCCATGACCCTGCTGACGCAGAAGCATTCCTTCGTTCGTGCTTTGCAGACCAGCACCACCAGCCACCCTCTAAAGCCCTTCCGATCAACCGTCCCATGGACCAGAGGAGCCCCCGCAAGGATTCCCCAAAAAGATTCAGGGGCTCTGAATTGGATTCCGCCCGGCTCATCACAAACTGACTCTGGCAGTAATACTTTTCCACTCGTTCTCTCCCCCTACTCTTATCCCTCCCTGAGTGACCTGTCAGGTACTCCTCAGAGCTCACTGCGTAGCAGTCTCCGTCCACCAAAGTGACCTACCCACAACGCCGGTTGCCTTCCGCACTACCACAGGTCCAGGTAGCTATGACCGCTGAGGTGAACCTCTGATCTTTGAGCTCGGGCATCTCTCAGCACGCCACTACACTTCTCTGTTATTGCTGATGCATTACCTTGGGCAAAAAGGGCTTAGTTATTCATTTCAGCTGCTCTGTTGCTCTTTCTGATGCAAATGCCCGACTGTTTTGTTTTATTTTTGTTACTCTGCCATGCTCCCTCCCCCCCCCTCCCGGGTTGCTAAAATATGTTTATATGGTATGTCTCTCATGATATTTCACTGGGCATTGCACCCCCTGGGCTCCTTGTACGCCGTCATTCTTCATTTCCTCCATTACACGGTCTGTGATCACACACCGCTTGGCACCTTATGCTTTTGGTGCCGGGCTCTCGGGCCTCACATCGGTGTGGTCGTGACATGGGGGCTGGCTCGTACAGTGACTCCATGTGGAAAAAAGCGAAGTACTCGCAATTGTTTTTGTTCTTTCTTGTTACTGTTGGTATTACCTTTGTTTCAGGTTCCCCCCTTGCCACCCCCTTACCCCTCCCCCCCCCTCACCATGCACCGTACCGCCCCCTCCTTACACTCCGTCGACACACCATTCTGCTGATACCTACCCACCCCTTGAAGTGGCGACCCCCCCATACTTTTGAAATAAGAGGGCCCCTATATAGTATTTCTGCCCAAACCCTTTACACAGTCCCCCTGACATGAAAGTTATATCCTGGAATGTGAAGGGACTCAGATCACCCAATAAGAGGATGAAGGTTCTTAGACACCTGAAGAGGCACAAAGCAGACATTGCAATACTGCAGGAGACCCATCTAGCACAGTCTGACTTCCCGCGCTTACATAAGCTATGGGTGGGCACGGTCCTTGGCTCAGAGGCTGTAGGCCGCAAGGCGGGCGTTATAATGCTTATACACAAAAACCTCCCCTGCACGATCATCGCAGTTAACTCGGACGCCCAAGGTAGGCTTCTCTCAGCACATCTTAAAATAGGCTCCAAGGAACTAGTCATCTCTAACGTTTATGCCCCTAACAGTCCCGGTAAAACCTTCTACAGCGAACTCTCCACCTGGCTTCTCCAAAACCCTCACCTCCCCCACTTGATTGGGGGTGACTTCAATGACACCTTCCACCAAGTGGATGACAGGTCCTCCCCGAAACACTCGAAACTCGCTCCAGATGCTAGTCATCCCTCCCTTTTCGCGTCCACTATGGACTCCCTCCATCTCCATGACCTATGGCGCTTATCACACCCTGCAGACAGGGAATTCACTTTTTACTCCAACCCACATGCCGTCTTTACCAGGATAGATTACCTTTTCGGATCGGACGACTTAATACCCATGATGTCGGACACCGATATCCTCGACATAGCTATATCCGATCATGCCCCGATAACGGTCTCACTTGACAATCTGGACCTCCCCCCTCACCCCAAAATCTGGCGCTTTCCCTCTTATCTACATAACCGCGCTGACTTCCAACGATTCATGGAAAAAGCGTGGCTAGAATACTCTGAGGCCAACGCCTCCCATGCAGAAAACCCGAACCTCTTCTGGGACGCCGGTAAAGCATTCCTCAGAGGCCAGATCATCTCCTATGCTTCTTCCTTTAAAAGAAATGCCATGTCCCAATACAAACTGGCCAGCTCCCGTCTGCACCTGGCACAAAGGGCCCTTCTCACCTCTGATTCCCCGCAAAACAGAGACGAATGGCACGCTGCCAAGAGATCATTTGATTCCTGGGCAGACACTCTAGAATCGGTCAAAAAGGCCACACTAGATGCCACCTTCCACAAGTTCGGCAATAAATCTGGCAAGTTATTAGCCAGGCTCTGTAAAGGCGCCTTCAAACCCACCCATATCACGTCCCTGAGAGGCCCCAGCGGTAATGTTAACACAACCCCTCCGTCAATAAACGCGGCAATGCTACACTATTACTCGACCCTATATGCCCCTGACCCTATTGACAATCAAACAGCAAAAGCCTTTTTAGAAAACTTAGACATCCCCCAAATCACCCTCTCCCAACTGAAGGCCCTAAACGCCCCTATCTCTCCCGCCGAGATCTCTGACACCATTCGCTCACTTGCCCCATCTAAAGCCCCGGGCCCCGATGGCTTCACGGGCGAATTCTATAAGACCCTACGAACCTTACTGGAACCCACCCTTCTCTCAGTTTATAGCGGCGTGTGGTCCGGCGGCTCATACCTCCCCTCAGGAAATCAGGCTATCATCAAACTGCTGTCCAAAAAGGGGAAAGACCCCCTAGATCCTGGGTCATATAGACCCATTTCCTTACTGAACCTAGATGTTAAAATCTTGTCCAAAATAGTTGCCAATAGGCTCTCGGATATATTCCCCTCCCTCATCCATCCGGCACAATCGGGCTTCGTAAAAGGCAGAACGGCAACCCTGAACATCCGCAAAGTCATGCTAGCCCTAGAGCACGCTCGACAACACCCTATGGGGGACTTTGCCATCATGTCCCTCGATGCCGAGAAAGCCTTCGATAATGTAAGCTTTGAATGGCTCTCTCTATCGATGGCGAAATTAGGATTCTCCGGCCCCTTCTGCCACCTCGTCCACGCCATGTACGCTTCCCCCTCGGCGAAATTAGTAGCTGCGGGCCTCCTCTCGGAGGAATTCCGCCTCCATAAGGGGACACGGCAGGGCTGCCCTCTCTCCCCGCTCCTTTTCAACATAGCCTTAGAACCCCTATCCAGACACCTTATCCAAATTGCCCCTCTTCACGGCATACGAATTGGCCCGCACGAACTGCGCTCTTCCCTCTTCGCGGACGACGTTCTCATTTTTTCAGCCGACCCGTCCGCCGACATGGTCACCATCAAGAAAATCTTCGATACGTTCCGTACCTGCTCAGGTCTCCGCATCAATTATGGCAAAAGCGAAATCCTCCCCCTAGGCTCACTACCCCCCCCTCATGGACTCACCAATCCATCTTCTCGGTCGCCACGTCCCATATCACATATCTCGGCATCAAAATCGGCAAACTGCCCTCCTCCCTGTACCATCTTAACTATCCCCCTCTATTCTCAAAAATTTCTCAGGAACTGGTGAACTGGTTAGACCTGCCGCTCTCGCTCCTGGGGAGATGCCACCTGGTAAAGATGGTTAGCTTCGCCAGATTGCTTTACCCGATGCAGACTATCCCTCTGCTCCTCCGTCACAAAGACGTTAAAAACCTTGAATCGGCTGTTTCCAAATTTATCTGGCATGGCAAGAGACCCCGCATTGCTCTAAAAAAATTGTTTCTCCCCAGGCGCGAAGGTGGTGTTAATCTCCCGAACATTAGACTGTATAATATAGCATGTCTATTAAGAATTGTCTTAGATTGGATAGCACGATCCTCCCGATGCTCAAACTTCCCCCTTGAGTCTGCTATGGCACACCCCCTTTCACTGGTAGCACTCCTCCACTGCAAATGGAAGTCTGTTTCCCCCGAATACCAGCATAACTTACTACTCAGGGACACGGTCATCGCATGGAGGGAAAGCAGGAAAAGCCTTGGTCTCTCCCCCTTCATGTCGAGGCATCTACCTATCCAAGGTAACCCCAGTTTTCAACCGGGACTGGACCACAGGCCCTTCAAAGTTTGGCAGGAAAAAGGACTTACTCATTTTATCTCTCTATGTGATGCTGCCACCGGCCGCCCACGACCTTTTGCTGCTGTAGCCAATCTCTTTGCTCTGCCCCAATCTCACTTTCTTTACTATTGGCAATGTGTCCACTACCTACGTGCCACCTGCAACGAATACTGCAAGCGCTTCACCCCAAACTTCACTGACCAACTACTTCTAGATGGCACATACAAAATCTCAGACATCTACAAGCCACTGCTCAGTGAGGCGTCCCCCTCCCTGGCATCCGCATCCTCATCAGCAGCCAACTGGGGAAAGGACTTTCCGGACGATGATCTGTTGCACAAACTATTCCAAGGCTACAACAAGACGCTACAACTGACCCCGAACAAAATATGGAGGGAAACCCAGTTAAAAATTCTCCACCGAGCTCACATCCCTTTCCTTCGATCCTCTCAGGACTCAAGCAGCGCAGAGTGCCCTCTATGCCGACACCCCAGACCCTCCCTGGCACACCGTTTCTGGACCTGCTCTTTCATTTCAACGTTTTGGGACCAAGTGTTGGCCTACATATTTGAAATCACTTTACTTAAGCTACCCAAGGACCCTTTCCTCCTTATCTTCGGCTACTGGGACCCCCAGCTACTACGACGTTCACAGCGGGATGATCCACCCACCCCCACCTCCAATATCCCTTCACATACCTCCAAAGATTGGCCTCTGATATGCCTGCTTGTCGCACGAAGAGTCATTTTGAGAAACTGGACCTCCTCACGCCCCCCCTCTACTTCCCAAATTAAACGGGACATCCTCCTCCTCCTCTACAAGGAAAGAGCCACCACGGACTTCCGAAAGGACACTGCTAAGGAACGTTTTCTTTCCATCTGGCTACCCTTCATGCAAATGACCTTGTCCCATCAGGATTTGGAAACCTTTGAGCATCACTCGTTCTCCTTCTCCAAATCCGCCCCTCCACCAACCCCAGCAGGAGTTATCCCCCCAGATACCCCCTCTACCACCTGATTGTGACTTTATACCTCTGCCGCCACCCCACCTCCCTCCTTATGTACTATATGGAACTAACTCCCTCGGTGCACCCCCCCCCCCCTCCTCCCTTCACCCCCAAGTTTCGCTATCCTCCCCCCAATATTGCTCTGCTTGTTATATTGTATATGTAACTCCCCTGTTTGGAAAACCTCAATAAATATTTTTGAAAAAAAAAAAAAAATATATGGACACTTACCTGTCCTGGGCGCCCGCGATGTCAGCACCCCGAAGCCGATCTGTCTCTTGGCTCTTGGGTTCTGCCATTTTCGCTAAGGGAGACATGAAGTGAAGTTTTGCGACTTCACAGCCTGGTTCCCTACTGAGCATGCACGAGCTGCGCTGTGCGATCACACTGGTCCCTGCTGTTTTCTGGGACCCGTGTGTCTCCCAAATAACAGCGGGGGAGGGACTGAGAAGTTGCCGGATGTGGCATATGCCCGGAAGTGGGAGCAAATACCTGTATTACACAGATACTCCTCCTCCCCCTGAAAGGTGCCAAATGTGACCTCGGAGGGGGGAGAATTACGAAAAGCGGAAGTTTGATTTTTGGGTAGAACTCCGTTTTTAAGGGCTGCCTGGCCCTATGTGGAAAAGTAATTACCCCCCCCCCCCCCAAACCCCCTTGACCCACTCCTCCAGGCTAAATCATGAATGAACTGAGCCACCACATTTTTTGGAAAGCGGAGTAAAAAAAATTCTTGCCACAAACTTGGTGTCAAAAAGGCAATTTTTAAGGGCTCTGAGAAGTATATTTTTTTGCCTCCACACGCCCCTCCATGTTAGCCTAAGTGTCCATGCAGATATTTATGCCGCGTACACACGGTCGTTTTTTGCGATGAAAAAAAAACGACGTTTTTCGTGAAGTAAAAAACGACGTTTTTGAAACGTCACTTTCAAAGACGATGTTACGAGGTTACGTTCACCACACTTTTCCATTGAAGCTCGCTTCATAACTAGCTTCTGGGCATGCGCGGGTTGAAAAACGTCGTTTTAAACGACGTTTTTGCTACACACGGTGACTTTTTGTGAAACAAAAAACGACGTTTTGAAAAACGACACAAAAAATTCAAGCATGTTGGAATTTTTTTTTGGTCGTTTTTTTTAAGACAAAAAACGACGTTTTGCCCACACACGATCAATTTAAATGACGTTTTAAACAACGTTTTTTTTTTTCATCGCAAAAAACGACCGTATGTACGCGGCATTAGAGGCAGAAAAATAATGACTTGCGCATCCAGGAAAAGAGGCAGAAAAAACACACTTGAGTGTTCATTTCAGTTGCTAGTGGAATGAATGAATGCCCAAATACTTGATGTGTAAATCCATCTATGGCCACTCCTGCTTGTCAGAAGTCGATCTAACGATTGACCATTGTCATATGGGATGTTGGAAAGTTGTTATCTGGTCAACAGCTGCAGCCTTGATTCTCATATTCTGACAGTGGAGTTCCCGCTGTCAGAATACAATAACACAGTGGGGAAGATTCCTCTGTTCGCCTTGTGTCGTTGGAGGAATCCATTCAGGTTTTTCAATCAACCTGCTGGCTGATCGATAAAAAGAAAAAAAAAAAGATCCATCCATGACCAACCTAACTTACATATTACACTTCCCCAGATGCAGGGGGAGAAGTGGCCACACACTAGAGCTAGCATTCAGATCTCTGTTGGTTGCACAGCCATGGGGAGTGAAATTTTAATTTTGTCTCTTTCTACTTTAATGTTTCCTTCTTAATGACATCCTGGTTTATGACATAATTGAGGAAAACATTTAAAATAAAATTAAGTTTGACTGCAGATGACCTCCTGAATAAATAATTGTCCTTTCCCAGGAAGGCCTGTTATCGGTCCAATCGCTCTCTGTGTACAGATGCAGCTTATCGCAGAGAGGTCGGTGGACACAGTCATTTGCATGAACCAGAATAACCTGTATACTGTTCTTGCTTATTCATTTATTCAATATTAAAAAAAAAGCCTTAAAGCTAAACTCCAGGCATAAAAAAAATCTTAAAATATATTCCTTTGCGGTCACAAAGGACATAAATCTATCAGCACCAGATGTCTTTATAAAAACAGATTGTATCTTGTAAAAAGTAGCAGTGACATCATCACTGTGCTGTCCATAGCCTGTGCAGAGAGCTGTGGGAGGAACCCAGCAGACCCCACCCACTACAGGCTGCCTGCAGAATACTAAAGGAGGGGGCAGAGACCAGACCAGTCAACCTGCACAAGAGGAGAGAGCATCAGTGAGCGGTTTTTATTACAGGAAGCTCCTGCACAGAGGGAAAGTCTCACACTGCAGAATACTACAGAAGGGGGGGGGGGGGGCGGTGACAAGACCAGTCACCCTGCACAAAGAGAGAGCCGCAGTGAGTGGTCTTTATTACAAGAAGCTCCTGCACAGAGGGAAAGTCTCACACTGCAGAATACTACAGAAGGGGGGGCGGAGGCAAGACCAGTCACCCTGCACAAAGAGAGAGCCGCAGTGAGTGGTCTTTATTACAGGAAGGTCCTGCACAGAGGAAAAGTCTCACACTGGATTACTGCACAGATCTGGAAGAAATTCACAAAGCACACCAAGATTCCAGCAAAAATACACATAATGAAGGATATATTTAGACAAAATTTGCTTATCCTGGAAGGCATCTTCAAAGGATTTGTTTCCGTTCACAATCTGATAATTAAGACCCCAAACCATTTCCTTTGGGCTACCTTTAACCTCTTGCCAATCGCTGCACGACTATATACATCGACAGAATGGCTTGGCTGCGTACGTCCCCTTTAAGAGGCGGCATTGCAGGCGTGCCACTAGCGGCGAGCTCTGTGAGTGTCTGCAGGTCCTGCGGACCCTGTCCGCCGGGTGCCCGCGATCGTGTCACGGAGCGGCAGAACGGGGGGATGCCTTTGTAAACAAGCCATCTCCCTGTTCTCCCTAGTGAAAAGACACTGATCTACTGTTCCCTGGCATCAGGAGCAGCGATCAGTGTTGTGTCACAGTAAGCCCAGCCCCCCCCACAGTTAGAATCACTCCCTAGGACACGCTTAACCCCTTCCCCGCCCCCCTACTGATTAACCCCTTCCTGGCCAGTGTCATTTACACATTAATCAGTGCATTTTTTTTTAGAACTGGTCGCTGTATAAATAACAATGGTCCCAAAATAGAGTCAAGTGTCTAATGTGTCCGTCATAATGTCGCAATCATGATAAAAAACGCTGATCACTAATAAACGCCATTACTAATAAAAAAAAAATAACAATAAAAATGCCATAAAACGATCCCCTATTTTGTAAATGCTTTAACTTTTGCGCAAACCAATCAATATACGCTTATTGCGTTTTTGTTTTTTTTACAAAAAGTAGAAGAATACATATCAGCCTAAACTGAGAGAAAATATTTTTGGGGGATATTTTTTATAGCAAAAAGTAAAAAAAAATAGCGCTTTTTTTTTAAATGTTTGCTTTTTTTTATATATAGCAATGGTGATCAAATACCACCAAAAAAAAGCTCTATTTGTGGGGAAAAAAGGACGTCAATTTTGTTTCGGAGCCATGTCGCACAACCACGCAATTGTCCGTTAAAGCGACGCAGTGGCGAATCGCAAAAAAATGGCCAGTCTTTGGGCAGCCAAATCCTCCCGGGCTGAAGTGTTTAAACATGTGCAACTGAAAAGCATTCTACATCCTTGCTTTTTAGAAATGTTCAGGTGATGACACCTTTTCGCTGCCTGCTTTAAGCCCATAAATGCCTCACCAATGTGCATCCCCATTCACGTGAATGGGATAAATTCCATGTAGGTACTGCCTACCGATGCCACATGTGGATTATTTTTGCCTCGAGTATCAAGCAAAGCATTGTGACCACAACATTTGGACACCCATTGCCCACTGCACTTGCAACTTGGGGCAGGGGGGGATTTAGGGGGCTCTTAAAGAGCAACTCAACCACCATGTTTTTTTGTTGTTTGTTTTTTATACCCTTCAAATTTTAATGTCTAAATAAGCCCTTAAACATTTGGTAACTCAGGAACACAAATTCTATATATTGCTGCTGATTTGGTGATTCAGTTTATTTTTTCAGACTACAGTAAGTTTCTACATGGGAAAATAACTGTTGATCTTTGTAGAATAATGTTCCGTCATTGGTATTACTGGGAGGGATTGTGCCCCATTATTTTTATAAGTGGAAGAATACTGCCCCATCATTGGTGTCAGTGCCAGGAATAGTGCCCCATCATTGGTTTCAGTGGGAGGAAGACCACCCTATCATGGGTATTAGTTGGAGAGATTGTGCCCCATTTTTGCTATTAGTGAGAGGAATAGAACCCTGCTAGTATTAGTGGAATAACAGTACCCCATCACTGGTATTAGTGGAAGAATAATGCCTCATCATTGGTATTGGTGGGAGGAATAGTGTCCCATCATTAGTATTGGTGGGAGGAATAGTACCTCTTTATTGGCATCAGTGGGAGGAATAGTGCCCCATCATTGGTGTCAGTGAGAGCAATGTGTCCCAATATTGACATTGGTGGGAGGAACAGTAACCCAATAATTGGTGCCAGTGGCAGGAATTATGCCCCACTCTTGGCAGGGGTCAAGTCCTGGGGAAAAAAAGTGTGGGAACTCCCACCCAAGATCCACTCCCCAACCAAAAAAAAAATGATACGTTCATATGCATAATTACAAAACCGCATGTTTTTTTTTTTTCTCGATCCACTGAACCTTAGTAATCCTTTGTTACTGGCCACTTCCTGTATATGGATTCATCGGGTAGTGTGCGGGTATTCCGTCACTTCCTCGATGCCGCAATGTCTCCTGGGAGCTTTTGTTATTGTTCCCAGAAGACATTTGCGGAGGTCTGCCGCCAGTTATTGCGGGATTTAGAATGATTTTTAAGCAAGTTCTTTCTAAATCCTGCGATAATTAAATGACTCCTGAAAAAGATTTGGCTCATGTATACAGGCATGCTGTTGCCAACATCCCAAAATCAAATAGAAAAAAATGAATACCTCTGAAGAGGTGGGACTTTCTGGGCAACCATAAATAGTGATGACAACTAGGTAATAAAAATATATAAATTTATTACAAAATATCACAAGACTATAAAAAATTCATTCACAATGGCGTATTAGTATACAGATCAAATTAGAAACAATAATACTGCTAAAAATCATCATATACCCCAGGACAAGGCTAAGGGTATGGATGGTCGTTTCCGACGCGTTTCAAATGTTACTTCTACATCCTTCTTCAGGGAAAGTAAGCAGTACGTTTTTTTCTGAAAAGATGAAAAAATACATAATACAGGAAAACTTTCATAGTCAAGCATAGCATCGCAATATGTGGATAGGAGGGAATCCATGGGGGTTCACAGATCAAAAAGAAGAAGAAAAGACTAACCTCTTTCCAGATCAAGAGCACCTGGATAGTCCCTGGGGGGGGCTATAGGTGCATCAAGACCAGGGGGGGCAAAACCGGGTGACGCCTCCCAATGCTCGTGGGACCTCTCCAAGAACCAGGGGGGGATCCAAAACCATGGGGGGTGGTGGAATGATATTGAAAAATCACCATTTGGGTCAGCAGCCAAAGAGAACCAAAGGAAAACCCAGCTAAGGGGAAATATATACATGAAAATCACTAAGGGATCATTTGTCAGGCAGAGTAAAGCAGGACAAAAATAGAGCCTTAGGTATACTCACCACTCCTAAAGACCCAATTCTATTAGAGGACGAGCCGATATTGCAGTGGGAAGTCCAACATCAAAATATAGCCAGATACCAAAATAGCCTCCCACTCCAACAGGAGATGGGAGGAAAGTGAATGCTAAGATTACCCCCCTGACTTCCTTTTGTACTCACCTGGAGAATACTAATTGGCCCCAGGTGTGAATCCACCTCCCCTTCAATGAAGTAAGTGTCCTCAAAGATGAAAGCTTAACACTGATCTCAGTGAGTCAAAGCAGGTGTGTCAGGTGCGCAGTCGCACACCCCCCATTGTGTTACCAAGGGGATCAGATGCTGGAATAGTGCTTGGCTCGGTGCCGGACGGTGACGTCAGTGCACGGCGCCCCGCGTGACTAGAGCGTGGCGAATCAAAAGCACCATGCGTCAGATCCGGTGCGCCGCACAAGGTCGACGTCGGCGTCCCAGCGCGTCACATGACTGCCGCGCAACCAATCAGAGCGCCGTCAGTCATGTGACATAAACAATCCCGAGTCAGCATCCGGTGTTGTCCCTCAAGCGCATCAGTGACAGCGCGACCATGGCGCCCAATAGCCACATCATATCTCCTGCGAGGGAAGACGTAGGTGTCTGCACAAAAGAGGCAGACTATCAATCAAAATCTCCGCCATCCAAAAACATATCTACAGGTTGGCAAGAGGCGTATCCGAGAGGATACCAAAGGAAGGCTTCATATCTACTATGGGGCAAGGGGACAAACCCTAAAAAAATAAGTTGAATTGAATTAAGCATGGGTAAAAATGTATATAGGAAAAATACAACCTATGAGGATGATTAAGGTAACTCTTATATATAGGGGGTGGAGAGATGGGGGGCCACCCCCAGGGTGTCTCAAAACTTCTCCAACCCATTGGTAAGAAAAAGGAGACTAAAGGAATAAAATCACCACTGCCGGGAGAGAGAAAAAATTACCCATGGGGCGTGATCCGCCCCAGGGCAAAGCACCTCAGTGCTCTTCTCCCCCGGCAGTGGATGGTGAAGCCATCCCCTGAGAGGAGAAGAACCCGCGAGCATTGTGAGCCCATGGGATAGACATCAACAAGCCACCCACCCTGGAGTGGTGCTCGCCACGTCTCCCCGATGGAGGTCCACAAGAAGTATATTACAAAGGCAATGCTATATCTGGCTATGAATAAATCAAAAAAGAAATTGTATATAAACAATTAACATACTGTACATATCAAAATATGTTTCAATCTGTACAATCATGAAGTAATAACATACAATAATTTTACAAGAAATCCTACTTGTGTACATCTCCGCTGACACCTTAAAAATCCTGTGCCCGTACAAGGAGAAGGAAAGGAAGGGAAGGGGAGGGGAGGGAGGGAAAGGGGAAAAAATTCACATCAAGAAAAACGGAGGACAGAGTGCATGAGAGGAAGGGGAAAGGGATGGGTTGACTCCTGGGAACAATGACAAAAGCTCCCAGGAGACATTGCGGCACCGAGGAAGTGACGGAATACCCGCACACTACCCGATGAATCCATATACAGGAAGCGGCCAGTAACAAAGGATTACTAAGGTTCGCCTGCCCCTGACAGTGACTCGAGCTGGGCATCGCCGCTTAGTGAAGGATTGGCTCGGGCGGCTCGGCTGCTCTAGTCCTGCTGTGAAAAAAGTGCAGGGACTCCGTTCCCACACGTTCCCGCAGGACTTGAGCCCTGACTCTTGGGGTCAGTAATAGAAATAATCCCTCATATCAGTAGGAGATATAAGGCCCCACGGGCCCGATAAAGGCTGGTGGACCAACAGTTTGGCGAGCACTGCGCTACATGAATAATATGCAGCACATGCATGACTATAAATAAATTTTAACATCATTAATATTATATTTGGATTTTGGATTACTATATATAGACCTCTTTCTAGGTTACACCAAATTAAACCTTTTTCAGGCACCTATAGACTAGTATCCCCCCCACATTCTACTCCAGGCCTGAGATTCTCCATATTTAGTGCTCTAATCCCCAATCCTTTTGTCTGCAGAAGATGAAGCCAAATAGAGCGGAATTCAAGCGATCTTCCACTGCCGCTCATCTGTAAAAATAAACGTATGGGTAGCTGCGCTTCATTACATCTTGCTGTCCCAGCATTCTGCCACGTGTGCTCGGGAACGCTGAGATCTCATCATTGTATGGAAGGGAGATCACACCAGCGGGGTTTTATATTGGCGATCGGTTTTATCTTATCTCACAATTGTCTCCATTCTTCGTCCAGGTAAAATGCTCAGTGGGCTTCCTAGTGGTCATATAAAATAAGTATATTATAACCTATTGTGAAGGAAAAATCATAGTATAGTGTCTCATTAACTGCCAGGTACATGTGCAGAAATAAAAATGTTGGTGCGTGTGTGTGCGTGCGTGTGTGGCCACCCTGCCATTTTTAGCTTTATAGGTTTGAATCTGTAAATTGAACAAGATACAATTGGTCCACCTTGTCCATAAAAGTTCTGGTGTCTGCGTGCCAAAACGATCCTATTGGTAATTTTCTTAGAGGAGGCTTTTTTTTACAAATGATTTGCATCTCTACCTAAACATGAAAATGCATTTTACCAGCAACACCAACAGATCTAAATCGGACCAGCTGTGTCTAAAGAAATGCGCAGCAAATGCAGTTTCCTAGCGGCCATCCATGCAGCAAAATAAAATCGCATGACGCCGTGCACATAGACACCTGGAGCCAAATTACATCACTTTTCCCCCGACCCCCAGTGCTGGAAAATAATGGCGGCCAAACAAAATAAGCCCAATTTGGACATTTTCACTTAGGGGTGTACTCACTTTTGTTACCAGCTGTTTAGACATTAAAGGGGTTGTAAAAAGGGGTGGCCCGATACCAGTATCGGTATCGGGACCGATACTGAGTATTTGCGGGAGTACTTGTACTCCCGCACATGCCCCTGATGCCAGATCCGATAATCGTCCCACCCCCCCATCGGGGGGGACATGGCTGCATTTGGGGACACATTTAAAAAGAAGTATTGGTATTCGGTATCGGCGAGTACTTGAAAAAAAGTATCGGTACTTCTACTTGGTCCTAAAAAAGTGGTATCGGGACAACCCTAGTTGTAAACCCTTGTGTTTTTTCACCTTAACCACCTGCCATCCGCCCGCCGACTATTTACGGCCACAAGGTGGCTCTTATCTGACGTCAATATAAGATCTCTGGTCGTGCGCCCACCTGCAGCTTCACACAGGTGGCGATGCGCGTGCCTGGCGGCCGTGATGTCCGGCAGGCACCCGTGATCAGTAGTTAGAGCAAGATGCGCTCTCCCTCTCTCCATGGGGCCCCGTCTCTGGATTGGATAGATTAATAGCATCGCTGTTAATAAAATCCAATGAAGCAGGCACCCAGGGGGCGGGGCCGAGTCCGTAATTTGTGTCTATGGATGCAAATGCTGGTCTCGGGAGTGTGCCCGCATGGTAACACCCCCGACCTTGAGCGATTCTGCTACGGGTTTATCTGATGTGGTGAGGAGCTGCAAGAGCCGCCAAGGGACTCCAGAAGCTAAGGATTTGGGCCACTCTGTACAAAACAAGCTGCACAGTGGAGGTAAGTATGACATGTTTGTTTTTGTTATTTAAAAAAAAAAAAGAGGGTTTACAACACCTTTAATGGCTGTGTGTTGTGTTATTTTGAGGGGACAGAAAATTTACACTGTTAAAAAATCTGTACACTCACTACTTTACATTGTAGCAAAGTGTCATTTCTTCAGTGTTGTCACATGAAAAGATAGAATTAAATATTTACGAAAATGTGAGGGGTGTACTTACTTTCGTGAGATAATGTAAATACAGTAGATATAAAAAGTCTACACACCCCTGTTAAAATGTTAGGTTTCTGTGATGTAGAAAAATGAGACAAAGATGAATAATTTTAGAACTTTTTCCACCTTTTAATGTGACCTATAAACTGTATAGTTGAAAAACAAACTGAAATCTTTTAAAGGGGAGAAGTAAAAATTAAAAAATAAAATAACGTGGTTGCATAAGTGTGCACACCCTCTTATAACTGGACATGTAGTTGTGTTCAGAATTAAGCAATCACATTGAAACTCATGTTAAATAGAAGTCAGTACACATCTACCATCATTTAGTGCCTCTGATTAACCCTAAAAAAAGTTCAGCTGTTCTAGTAGGTCTTTCCTGACATTTTCTTAGTCGCATCCTACAGCAAAAGCCATGGTCAGAGCCGTCATCAGGAATTATGGGCCCTTTACACAGCTCCAATGATGGGCCCCCTGGAGCAGAGAGCCGGGAGGGGGTGCTGCCGCCTCAAATTGAGAAGCGGGGGGATGCCGCCGTTAATTGAGAAGCAGGAGGATGCTGCTGCCGCAAATTGAGGTCGGGGGGCTTTGGGTGGTGACGGACAAAAAAAGGGAGGGATTGCCCTGGGGACCTCTGGGTCCCTTACAAAAAAAAAAAAGAAATAAAAAAAATATATATTAAAAAAAGGGGGGTAGCCATCTGGGGCACTGGGGACCTCCGGGCCCTTTCATAAAAAAAGAAAAAATATATATTAAAAAATAATTTATAAAAAAAAGGGGGGTTGCCACCTGGGCCCCTTACAGGTGTACTGCCTTACCCCCCTGATGGCGGCCCTGGCCATGGTCCTCAGAGAGCTTCCAAGGCATCCGAGCCAGTGGTGGCATGTGCGCCCCGCCTATTTCTGCCACCACCCTTCTATCCATGCTCCTGTCTCCTTTCAGGACGCCGGACTCATGGACTCCTATGGCGGGGGTGTTTTTTGAAGTCTAAAAAAAAAGGGTGGGCTCGGGGGAAAAAGAAAATGTGCCCCGATCCCACCTAATTGTTTGACTTTTTATTTATATATATATGTATAGATATAGATATAGATGGATGGATAAAAAGACAGATGGATAAAAAGACAGATGGATAAAAAGACAGATGGATAAAAAGATAGATATAGATGGATAAATATAGATAGATTGATAAAATATCTCTCTCTTGATGCTTAAATAAAAAATAAAATAAAAATTCCTTTAAATATTGTACCTGCTGGGTGGGTGTCTATACCTGTGATAACATCTTTAAATAGCACAATCACCTGCCTGTCAGTAAATTAGGAAGAACTGATCTATCTAAGCTATACAGCAGGGGTCCTCAAACTACGTCCCTCCAGCTGTTCAGGAACTACAATTCCCATCATGCTTAGTCATGTCTGTGAATGTCAGAGTTTTGCAATGCCTCATGGGATGTGTAGTTCCACAACAGCTGGAGGGCCGTAGTTTGAGGATCCCTGCAATACAGTGTATAAATATATGTACAACTCCTGGGATGTATATATATCCTCTACACACTGCTAAACTGACTGGCCTGCTCTATCTATTTAGTAATACAATCTTTCTCTCTTTCTCTCTCTCTCTCTCTCTCTCTCTCTCTCTCTCTCTCTCTCTCTCTCTCTCTCTCTCTCTCACTCTCACACTCACTCTCACACTCACTCTCACACTCTCACACTCACTCACTCACTCACTCACTCACTCACTCACTCACTCACTCACTCACACATACATACATACATACATACATACATTTATTTTTTGTCTCAATCAATAAAATAATAAATGAACACAGAATGCAATGTGAAGGTGTTAGGTGCATACATTACACAAAATACATTTTCTTGCGATATCAGTTCTTTAACAAACATTGATAGGCCTGTATACATTACACAGGTCACATTCACATGCATATCTATATAGTGATCTCGGTAAAAAGCTAAAGTTCCAATGTAGTTCATACATACGGTAGATGTGTATGCACTCCCCCCTAGTGGCTGTCTGTGAGAAGGAAAATGTTGTTGACTGCCTACAAAGAAGGGACAATGTAAGTGACATTATCCAAAACCCCTTCTGGCACCTCTACAGTGGGAAGTCTTCATAATCGGTATTTTTTATTTCCATGGAGGAGAGCAGAGCAGTGCTAGCAGCTAGTGATTTCCCTCCACTTCCTGTTCCGTTACCAAAACAGGAAATGAACGGACCCCCAGGTCACCCGGAAGACCCTCAATGCCGCCATTGGAAGATTTATCTCTTCTATTCCTGTTCTGGGGACAACCCAAAATGTGGCATTTTTCTTTTACTTTCAATGATAATGGTAACTAGGACAAATAAAGAGTGTGAATCTTCCTAACCAGGTCACAGACAGTAATAAAAAACTGACAGGGTTTTAATCTTTCCCCATTATATTCAAAAAATTTTAACACACTAGAGAATAAAAGCGCACTTTTTTGGGGAAAAAAATCACTTTTCTTAATTAAAAAAATAAGACAACAGTAAAGTTTTTTTTATATTGTGAAAGATAATGTTACTCCGAGTAAATTGATACCCAACATGTCACACTTCAAATTTACACCCGATCATGGAATGTCGTCAAACTTTTACCTATAAAAATCTCCATAGGCGGCGTATAAAAAATTGTACAGGTTGCATGTTTTAAATTACAGAGGAGGTCTAGGGCTAGAATCTAACGATGGCGGCGATACCTTTTGAACACCATTTTCATATGCGGGCGCTACTCACGTATGCGTTCTCTTCTGTACGTGAGCTCGTTGGCACAGGGCGATTTAAAAAAAAAAAAAATCTTATTTTATTTTTTATTTTTTTTACACCGTTTAAAAAAAAAAAAATATTGGGCTAATGTCTATTCCTCATTACGATTAAACATTGCTTGTGATAGAAAAAAGCATGACGGGTCCCTTTTTAATGTGAGATGTGGTGTCAAAAAGACCTCAGATCTCACATTTACTCTAAAATGCAAAAAAAAAAAAAAAAAATTGTCATAAAAAATAAATAAATAAAAATATGGTCCTTTAAGAGCATTGGGCGGAAGTGACGTTTTGGTGTTGCTTCCGCCCTGCAGTGGTATGGAGTAAAAGTTTACAGGGAAAAATTGCAGCCTCATTGTGCCCATCAAACGCAGCCACTGTGCCATGCCATCAAACGCAGCCAATGTGCTATCAATTGTCACCACTGTGCCATGCCATCAAACGCAGCCACTGTGCCATGCCATCAAACGCAGCCACTGTGCCATGCCATCAAACGCAACCACTGTGCCATTATTAAACGCAACCACTGTGCCATTATTAAACGCAGCCACTGTGCCATGCCATCAAACGCAGCCACTGTGCCATGCCATCAAACGCAGCCACTGTGCCATGCCATCAAACGCAGCCACTGTGCCATGCCATCAAACGCAGCCACTGTGCCATGCCATCAAACGCAGCCACTGTGCCATGCCATCAAACGCAGCCACTGTGCCATGCCATCAAACGCAGCCACTGTGCCATGCCATCAAACGCAGCCACTGTGCCATGCCATCAAACGCAGCCACTGTGCCATGCCATCAAACGCAGCCACTGTGCCATGCCATCAAACGCAGCCACTGTGCCATGCCATCAAACGCAGCCACTGTGCCATGCCATCAAACGCAGCCACTGTGCCATGCCATCAAACGCAGCCACTGTGCCATGCCATCAAACTTAGCCACTGTGCCATGCCATCAAACGCAGCCACTATGCCCCGCAATTGTCGCCACTGTGCCCACAGTAAAATGCCCCCCCGGCACTTACCTTTCTGGCTTCTACGTCCCTCGATGTGCCTCGTCATGCCCTCGATGACGCTTCAGCCAAACAGGTTACTGATTACCATAATCAGATTACCTGATTGGCTGAGATGCCTGTCAGTCTTATCCAAGGAACATACCGCCTGTACGTCCTGAGGATAAGCTTCAGGAAGCCGACTACAGCCTCATCCACTTCCACACAGCCAGCCAGCTGCCTTTATTCAGCTGACCGGTGATCAATGTCCGGCCTGCTGAATAGTGGGTGGCAGCGGCGAAAATATACAGATTTACAATGCATGAATCTGTATATTTTAGTGGCTGTGCCGAGCGAGCCAGAGGGGGCGGCGCTCCGGCGTCCCTATGGACGCACCACTCCTGGTGGTTAAACTGGGAAAACAATCCAATCTTTATATAATAATCCTCTTATTAAACACTTAATACCCGCCCGCCGTCAAATGAAGGCGGGCGGAATACTCTATTGTTCTGACAGGACGTCATATGACGTCCTGTCATTTAAAGCCGCGCGCACCCGTTGCGTCACTGAGAACACCGTGCGCGTGCCCGGCTGCCGCGATAGCCGCTGGGCACCCGCGATTGCCGTGTATCTGAGCTGGGATGTGGAGCTCTGTGTGTAAACACAGAGCTCCACGTCCCTGTCAGGGAGAGAGACCGATTTGTGTCCCTTGTACATAGGGACACAATCAGTCACCTCCCCCAGTCACCCCCCTCCCCCTACAGTTAGAACACAAACTAGGCTACACATTTAACCCCTTCCCTGCCCCCTAGTGGTTAACCCCTTCCCTGCCAGTTACATTTATACAGTAATCAATGCATATTTATAGCATTGTTCACTGTATGAATGTGAATGGTCCCAAAAATGTGTCAAAAGTGTCCGATGTGTCCGCTATAATGTCGAAGTCCCGAAAAACAATCGCAGATCGCCGCCATTACTAGTAAAAAATAAATAAAAAATAAATCATAATTATGTCCCCTATTTTGTAGGCAATATAACTTTTTCGCAAACCAGTCACTATACGGTTATTGCGGTTTTTAATTTTTTTTTACCAAAAATATGTAGAAGAATACGTATCGGCCTAAACTGAGATAAACATTTTTTTTTTTTTAAATGGGATATTTATTATAGCAAAAAGCAAAAAATGTAGTGTCTTTTTTCAAAATTGTCACTCTTTTTTTGTTTATAGCGCAAAAAATAAAAACCGCACGGGCGATCAAATACCACCAAAAGAAAGCTCTATTTGTGGAGAAAAAAAGGACGTCAATTTTGTTTGGGAGCCACGTCGCACGACCGTGCAATTGTCAGTTAAAGCGAGGCAGTGCCAGAAGCTAAAATTTTGTCTGGGCAGGAAGGGGGTGTAGGTGCACAGTAGGCAAGTGGTTAATAAGGTGATTGCATAGCAGTGTGGTTGGCACCTTTGTGCAGTATGAGAACACTTGTTTTTGTGCTCTCCCTCTTGGATAACTTAAACATATTTTCTTGGCCTATCTGCCTGATCAGATTTGCGCCTGGTTTCTTGATAAATTCATCTGCAGACAAGGTCTCTCTATGCATCTGCAGAGATATGAGAAAGAACGCATCAAGAGCATCCCTGCGGGTGTGCATGCTCCCTGGGCTAACTCCCAAATGACTGTCAGGAATTGGCAAGGAGCATGAAAGATGCCGAATACACAGCAGCCTCTCTCCTCTTCATTCCCACTCATTTCCTGCTGTACATATTCTAGACTCATGGTCATGTGTTTGTTTTATAGGAACCTTGTCTTTAAGGGCTCTCATACTAACAAGTCTTGTGCAGTTGTACAGCACAGGCTCCTCTTTTGTACTTAAAATGCTTAGTTAGTCTGAATTAACTGCACACTTTGAGCGATTTGCAGTGTGATTTAGAAGCTGCACCAAGTCAGGGCCTGCCTCATTTCCTGGCTGGAGGCATCGGCATCATCTAGCTCTTTCCTCCCCATTTCCGTCCATTTCATTAATCGTGGAGGCCCAGCATCACATATGGGCGTTACCTATATGCATATACAGCCTGCCTTAGAATGCCACCTTTCCTACATTGTTGGACGTGAGGGTGTGTACCAGAGACAGGCTGTGATTGGGAGGGGGGGTGTGCCAGAGGACGTTTTTGATTTGAAGGGGGGTGTCTTCTAGAGACAGGCTGTGATTGGGAAGGGGTATGTACCAGAGGCAGGTTGTGATTGGGGGGGGGGAGGGGTGTACCAGAGGCAGGCTATGATTGAGAAGGTGGATGTGTACCAGAGGCAGGCTGTAATTGGGAAGGGGTGTACCAGAGGCACGTTCTGATTGGAAGGGGTGTGTACCAGAGGCAAGTTGTGATTGGGAGGGGTGTGTACCAGAGGCAGGCTATGATTGAGAAGGTGGATGTGTACCAGAGGCAGGCTGTGATTGGGAGGGGTGTGTACCAGAGGCACGTTGTGATTGGGAGGGGTGTGTACCAGAGGCACGTTGTGATTGGGAGGGGTGTGTACCAGAGGCACGTTGTGATTGGGAGGGGTGTGTACCAGAGGCACGTTGTGATTGGGAAAGGTGTGTACCAGAGGCACATTGTGATTGGGAGGGGTGTGTACCAGAGGCACGTTGTGATTGGGAGGGGTGTGTACCAGAGGCACGTTGTGATTGGGAGGGGTGTGTACCAGAGGCACGTTGTGATTGGGAGGGGTGTGTACCAGAGGCACATTGTGATTGGGAGGGGTGTGTACCAGAGGCAGGCTATGATTGAGAAGGTGGATGTGTACTAGAGACAGGCTGTGATTGGGAAGGGGTGTGTACCAGAGGCAGGCTGTGATTGGGAAGGGGTGTGTACCGGAGGCACGTTCTGATTGGGAGGGGTGTGTACCAGAGGCACGTTGTGATTGGGAGGGGTGTGTACCAGAGGCACGTTGTGATTGGGAGGGGTGTGTACCAGAGGCACGTTGTGATTGGGAGGGGTGTGTACCAGAGGCACGTTGTGATTGGGAGGGGTATGTACCAGAGGCATGTTGTGATTGAGAAGGTGGATGTGTACCAGAGACAGGCTGTGATTGGGAGGGGTGTGTACCAGAGGCATGTTGTGATTGGGAGGGGTATGTACCAGAGGCATGTTGTGATTGAGAAGGTGGATGTGTACCAGAGACAGGTTGTGATTGTGAGGGGGTGTGCACCAGAGGCAGACTGTGATTGAGTGGGGGCGTGTAACAGAGGCAAGCTGGGAGTGGGAGGTGGGCGTGCCAGAGACATGGTTGTGATTGGGAGGTGGGGTGTACCAGAGGAAGATTGTGATTAGGAGGGGGTGTGTACCAAAGGCAGACTGTGATTGGGAGCTGGGTGTGTACCAGAGGCAGGATGTAATTGGAAACTGGGTGTGTGCCAGAGGCAGGCTATGATTGAAAGGGGGTGTATGCAGGGATGTGATTGGGAACTGGGTGTGTGCCCAAGGCAGATTGTTATTGGGAGGGGGGGTGTACCAGAGGCAGTCTATGATTGGGTGGGGGATGTGTACCAGAGACAGGCTATGGTTGGCAGGTGGGTTTGCCAGAGGCAGGCTGTGATTGGGAGGGGTGTGTGCCAAAGGCAGGCTGTGATTGGTCCAGGGGGGGGGGGGGCTGGAGGCTAAATAAACTTCCCAATACAGGCATGCTGTGTGTCTGCACAGTGTTCTGTACCTCTGAATTGCTACCCAAAGGATGAAAACTGACCATGCAAGCACAGATCAGCTCCTGTGCTTTATGTGGTCAGTTTGAAGAAGGAAGAAAGATAACTGGCAGGATAAATTTTGGTTCTTCACATTGGAAGAAATACAAAAAAATGATAGAGAGTATGATTTATAAAATACAAACATGTGAACACACGCATGGAAAGCAAATAAACACTTGGGGTACACTTGGGGTAACATACACTTAATTTGTGTATTTTATATTTATTTAGAGTTCAGTTTTAAGACCTAATTGATTTCTTTTACATAGAAACCTCTGAAACGTCTTAAACTCTTCTAGTGATTCCAGCATACAAAGCTGGATCTTATAGTCCGTCTTTCAGACAAAAATTCTTGGAGCTCTTTTATGCGTTTCATGGAATGACGTCAACTTGATTAGAATCGATGATAGTTTTGTCGCACCAGCAGAGTATTTATCTTGTAGTCGCACACTGTAGTGTATCATCGGTCTGTATGCATTAGGTTTACAAATTGCTTTCACAGATCTTGCTGGTACATCAGGTTTGATTGGTTGCCTACCCTGACCTTACCCATAACAATGCGATCGCTCTATGTAACAATCCTTTTCATGAATCCTTTCAATGAACGAAATTCATGCTCCAAAAAATCAATTGCACTAAATGGGAGTTTCAATCTGCAAACATTTCAGCTGATTAGGAGCAATCGGTACCGGTAGAAAATGTTTTTCAGTGAAAGATTGCTTGAAAACAATAATGCGCGTTAATGCATATACACAAGCCCAACGCCGGGCAGAACAAAAAAATAACCCCATGCAGTGGGGCTGTGCCTACAATGCAGGGTTAATAGCTCATTTTGTCTAGGGGAGAGGAGAAACAGTTTTACCTACCTGATCCTCTGCTCCTCCAGCAGAGGGCGCTCCCTTATGATCCAGTGGTGGACTGTCCCTCAAGATTCTCATGTCCAAAGCATGGCTATGGGCCCCGCTCTGGTCTTGATGACGTCAGGACCCTAGACCACTAGAGGTCAGGGGTGCAGAAGCTGTGGGGGGAGGAGTGAAAGGATCGGATAAGTACATCTCCATTTATTGTTCCCCGATCGCCTCCTGATAAATGGGTGGATTTTGTAACTTAATGTTTCAAAGTGGTCTCGCCCTGCCCATTGCAGCCAGCATGCGGGTCAGCACGCAAGTGTGGGGTTCAAGGGGTTAAAGTGTCAGCCGGAAGGAGAGCAGGAGAGCGGCGGGATGTCACGTGACCGCACGGCAGCGGTCTGAAATAAGGTATTGAGCTGTAAAAAAAAAAAAAAAAAAACTGAGACTGTGCAACATATCTTCCGATAACAGGATTCTAGTAATTGGGCTCAGTGATTTTACACCGAATAGCAGCAGGAGGGGAGGGACAGGAAGAAGATTGACTCTCACATCGCTAACCAGCAGGGAGGGCAGGAGGGAGAGCAGTGGGATGATGGAGGCACCTAAACTGACCACGGTATTATGGATCAGCAGCCATGATTATTGTGGTCAGCACACAGGGGGATACAGGAACAGGCAAGATCTACCAGGTATTGTACAGCATAGAATGGGATAAATGACACTGCACAATCGCTATGCTGTATATCGACCGTGCGTTAAAGGAACAGGATTTTTTTTCCTAGGGTAACAACTGCTTTAATTATATATTTTTTTATTTATTTTTTAAATAATTTTTAGTGTTTGAATTTTTTTTTTAACAGCCCTGTTGGGGGGGGGGGGGGGGCTTGAAGGGGTTGTAAAGGATTCCCCCCCCCCCCCTAAATGGCTTCCTTTACCTTAGTGCAGTCCTCCTTCACTTACCTCATCCTTCCTTTTTGCTTTTAAATGTCCTTATTTCTTCTGAGAAATCCTCACTTCCTGATCTTCTGTCTGTAACTCCACACAGTAATGTAAGGCTTTCTCCCTGGTGTGGAGTGTCGTGCTCGCCCCCTCCCTTGGACTACTGCAGAGTCGGGACGCTCTCTGCGTTGCAGATAGAGAAAGGAACTGTGTGTTAGTGGGCGTCCTGACTGTCCAGTCCAAGGAAGGGGGTGAGCCAGGGCCGTCTTAATAGCATCATGGGCCCCTGGGCAAAGAAATGCTCTGGGGCCCCTACAACGATGACGGTGCAGGTAAACAGGCATCAAGTAGGTAGGAGACAGACTGCCTCCCCTGTGTATCTATCGCTCTCAGTACCATCACAGGGCTCCCAGTCTCGGGGCAGCATGTGCCCAAGGTCCAGCTGCTTTAGGGAAAGTGCAGGGGCCCCCTACGCAGCTGGGGGCCCTGGGCAGTGCCCTCTCATTAAGACAGCCCTGGGGTGAGCACGACACTCCACACCAGGGAGAAAGCCTTGCCTTACTGTGTGTAGTTACAGAGAGAAGAACAGGAAGTGAGGATTTCTCAGGAGAAATAAGGACATTTAAAGCAAAATGGAAGGATGAGGTAAGTGAAGTAGGACTGCACTATAGTAAAGGAAGCTATTTAGGGAAAAAAACATTTTTGCCTTTACAACATCTTTAAATATGTTTGTAAAAACATTTAAAATTATAGGGCAGTGGCCGATGTCAGTAGAACAGTGGACAGTGTCAGTCTCTTTTTTTTTATTATTATTTTATCTTTTTATTATTTTTTACAATTTTTTTATGACCCCCGTTGGGTGGCTTTGGTGAAATATCAACATGGGGAATCTGTATCACATGGGGTGATTAGGTTGTGCCCAGACACATCCAGCACACCAATGCGTGGCTCAACCTCCTGCCTTTACCATTCACCGGCTGCCCATTTGAACGAAAACTTAAAGTGGATGTAAACCCCAAAAAAATGTGTTTTTTTTTTGATGTCACAATGTAGAGTATAAGATTTCCTATCATCTGTGCCCAGTCTTGCCACACAGAGTTAATCCAGCGCTGAGTAATCCTCTTTTAATGTTCAGTGAAAATTAACAGAATTCCAGATACAAACTTGCCAAATTATAAAGTCCGTTTCTCTGTTCTTGCTTTGAGTGACGGGTTATTTACATATCTAGCTTGGACATGTTTATCATATGTTATGTTATGTTATGTTTATCATAACATGAGGTGATTCAAAGTTCATTGTATATTACCAGGATGTGTTATGTGGGGGAGGGGTGGATTTCTCACTTTTTATACCTCATGTTATGATAAACATGTCCAAGCTAGATATGTAAATAACCTGTCACTCAAAGCAAGAAGACAGAAACTGACTTTTTATTTAGGCAGGGTTTTATCTGGAATTCTGTTCATTTTCACTGAACATTAAAAGATGATTTCTCAGATCTGGATTAACTCTGTGTGGCAAGACTGGGCCCAGATGATAGGAAATCTTATACTCTACATTGTTTACATCCACTTTAATGTGCATATTTGTACCTTGGTGCAGTACTTCATTATGTACACTAGATGGTGGTCTCTACTGAAGAACTTCATTAAACTGTTGGCTGTCTTGCCCGGAGCATTTGGTAGCAGTGAACTTTGGTAAAACAGTCTTATCATCCTCTGAGTTGTTTGATCATTATGAAATGATTGTCTAATTATTGCAACTTTGACCACAAGCCAACAAAGACTGGACAATGACCTTCTGAGTAATGCATCAGACGATTACTTTACGGAATCTATTTTATGGAAGGTTGTGTAAATGTAATTGTATTTCTGACATGTGATGCATGATAATTACATTGCCTACATGAGGACGTCGCGGTGAAATGACACTTCCGGTCTCAAAGGATAAACACGTTTTCATAACCTAAATCTCCCTATTTCTGGCCCTGTTCCACAATAATTGTCTTCTGCCAAAACTGGAGAGATTTGGAAGGACTGAATACTTCTGTCAAGTTTTATTGCTTTCTGTGACCCCATTGGAGAGATTTCACCTCACTTCCTGTCCAGCTGATGGTATATTAGAAGAGAGAAATGAAACCAGGAAATGTACATGGAAGGAAGGAAACTAGCAACAAAACCAAAATGTAATAATAGAAATGGAATTGAAAGTAGAGGCTTATGCCAAAGCTGCTAAGGGGGTATCACAGTGTCACCCCCCCGCCTTGTATCACGCCACTGCCTAAAGTCATTTCGAGTCTACGGCACTGTCACTGCTTCAGTCACGGCCGGCCTGACACCCCCTATTGTGTGCACCCCAGTGCGGTCCGGCCCCCCCACCCCTGACTTAGTACACCACTGATCACCGTTCCTCCTGTACGGGGAGATCTAGGTCCCACCAGTTCAACAGGGGAGGGGGGCTGGGCAGCTGGCAAGCTGAAGGAAGGGGATGAAGGGACAAGTTGAAGGACAAGAAATGATGTGAGCAGTTGTTGCTGGCATAGGAGGACACAGGCAGTGATATCCAACAGTTCTGAATGCCAGGGACATTTCAAAACTATCCTTGAAGTGGGGCTCCCCCTGCACTGAAGGCTTCTGTCTTGAGCAGGGGGTCTCCAAACTTTTTAAACAAAGGGCCAGTTTTGTGTCCTTCAGACTTTAAGGGGGCCGAACTGGGGCCAATGGGAGTAGAAAATAGCCAGTGTAAGTGGGAGTAGACAATGGGGGTTATTTACGAAATGCAAATCCACTTTGCACTACATGTGCAAACTACAAGTGCAAAGTGCACTTGAAATTGCATTGAAAGTGCACTTGGAAGTGCAGTCTCTGTAGATCCGAGGGGGACATGCAAGGGGAATAGAAAACAGGATTTCTTTCTCGTACATCACGGGACACAGAGCGGCATATTCATTACTATGTGGGTTATATGGAGTACCTTCAGGTGTGGACACTGGCAATCTTCAAACAGGAAGTCCCCTCCCTATATAACCCCCTCCCCTAGAGGGAGTCCCTCAGTTTTTTCGCCAGTGTCTTAGGTGTTGGTCACGGAATAGCTTTGCTCCACATCCTTGGGATTAAGGGCGGGCTAACCGGATCTGTCCAAGGAGCCTCAGTGCCAAAGTGGACAGTACCCGGGCCCCAAACCGTGGGGTTTTGCCTATAATGCTCCTCTTTGGAGGGCTGGACCCTGGGCCCAGGACTTGGAGTTTGCAAAAACCATAAAGTTCCTGTTTTGCCAGGGTGCTATATAGGTCCAGGACAGTGGGTACCTTCATAGGACCCCAGGGCCTGAAGGTCTACTACGCTACCCACGGAGATGGGAGAAGATTGGATCAGTTTGCTGGTCAAACATCCTGCAGCATGGAGCAGGTAAGGGGGAGCCTGCGGGACTTGGTTCGACAGCAGGCTCCCCGGGGTAACCTAAAAGGGGGGATAGCCTAAGTATGCTCTGCATGGGCAACCGTGATCACTATGTCTAAAAGAGACAGGATGACACCCTTTCTCCCCCCATCACTAGGCCCCCCTGTCTAAATATGTGTTGCTAGCTAACCTGCTGTTTCTTCCTAGGGCTAGTAAGGATCCCTAGGGGCCTTGAGAGAGTCCTACCTGGTCCGGGGGTTTGAATCTGCCGCCTGTTTCTGCGTGCCTGGATCTCCAGCAGCGCGGCTCCTCCATGTTCCTCCTGTATCCGGCATACGCGCGCGCGTGCGCGCGCACGTCTTATTGACGTTTTTCGCGCCGTCCAGACAGGAGGGCGGGGGGGGCGGGCCTGCGGCGTCATACAGGGGCGCGCCTTTGTGCTGTTATAGACAGCAGGCCTTGTCAGGGCTCAGTCTGAGGCTGATTTTTTCAAGGAGAGGACGCAGAGCGGCAGAACAGTGACTCCCGGTGGCGGAAGAGGGGTAGTACATGTGGACTTTGTTCCAATGCCTTTATTGTTAAGCCAAGAAATCCCCCTTATTTTGCAGCAGGTTGGAGGCTGGCAAACTTAAATTAGGGTCATTGTATGTTGTCAAATATATAATATATAATATATAATTATTTAAAAAAAAAAAAAAAAAAAAAAAAAAGACCAACATACGGGCCCATCAGTTTTTGGGGACACTAGTTATCTATTCTCCCCTAAACTCTGAAATTTGTACTCCTGGCCACTACAGTCTGTTGTGTGGGCGGAGTCCCTCGATTTTGTATTATGGCTTCCAAGGGTTCGGGGTCAAAGGGGACAAAAAAGACCAAAAAACAAAAGGGGTCCCTTTCTGATTCTGATATGCCGATACTTTCCCCGCAGCTTATTAATTTAAGAAGCGCCTTGGATGAGCCATTAGGGGGATCTGGTGCGGAGGCTGGCCCAGATCAGCCCAGCCCTGTGTTTGTCACAGAGGAGATGCTAGCCGTATCCCTAGGGGGGCTAGAAGAGAGAATAGCGGCATTTATCGCCAGAGCTATTCCTGGTAAGAAACGGGTTAGATCCCCATCACCAGGGGGTGTATCCTCAGATGCTGAGATTCTCTCTCCGGAGGAATTAGAATCACAGGAGGATCAACTGGACCTGAACCAAGAGGGTTCAGGGATGGAGGGGTCTACCTCTGAGGAACCATTTTCAGACTCCCAGACAGAGAGACTGTGGGTACAGTCTTTGACGGACATGGTCCGCTCGGCATTTAGTTTGCCATTGCCAGAACTTCAGGTTCCTCCGGTATCCTCTCTGGGCTCTTTGAAAGCCCCGTTAAGCAACGCAGTTTTTCCGGTCCATCCTCTCTTGGAGGAATTGATCTTTCGGGATTGGGTACGGCCGGACAGGGTTTTTCTGCCACCGAAAAGATTTGCGGTCATTTATCCCTTGGAGGAAAAATTCTCCAAGAAGTGGAGGCTCCCAGTAGTGGATGCAGCCATCTCATGTGTGAATAAATCACTAACTTGCCCGGTGGAAAACATACATATGTTTAAAGATCCGGTTGATAAAAGATTAGAGACACTTTTAAAAGCATCCTTTGCTACGGCAGGAGCAGTGGTGCAGCCAGCGGTAGCTGCAATTGGAGTTTGTCAGGCATTAAAAGACCAGACAAAAGAGATGTTAAAGGACATGCCTACCCAACAAGCAGAAGAGTTTGCTGACATTCCCAGAGCTCTGTGTTTCGCGGTAGATGCTATAAAAGATTCCATCCAGCAGGCTTCTCGTTTATCACTATGTTTGGTACACATGAGAAGGCTCTTATGGTTGAAGAACTGGGCGGCAGAACCCCCATGCAAAAAGCTTCTGGCAGGATTTCCCTTCCATGGAGGACGACTCTTCGGAGAAGATCTGGATAAATATATTCAGACTATTTCAAATGGCAAGAGTACCCTTTTACCGGTCAAAAAGACATTCCGGGCTCCTACATTTAAAAGGCAGCTTTTTCCTGTCTCGGGGCCCTCTAATTCCAGGCAGTATCGACGGCCGCCTGCACGATCCAACGTTAACAGTAGATCGCAGGGACAGACCCCTGGGGGTAAGAAGCCGTGGTATCGCAAGCCGTCAAAGACAGCCCCTAAGTCTGCCTTATGAAGGGGCGCCCCCACTCTCACGGGTGGGGGGAAGGCTTCGTCTCTTCTCAGAAGTTTGGGAAGCCAAGATCCCCGACAATTGGGCCCGGGCATCTGTAACCACAGGTTACAGATTGGAGTTTCTAAGATATCCTCCGCCTCATTTTCAAGAATCAAGGCTACCAAGGGATCCAGCAAGGAAGGCCTCAATGCTGGCAGCTTTGGATCACCTGCTTTGCCAGGACGTAATTATAGAAGTGCCAGCCCAAGAGCAAGGCCTAGGTTTCTATTCCAATCTCTTTGTCATACCAAAGCCCAACGGCGATGTCAGGCCAATCTTGGACCTAAAGAGGTTAAACGCTTATCTAAGGGTGCGGTCCTTCCGGATGGAATCCATCCGGTCAGCAGCCGCCGCGCTTCAGAAAGACGATTTTCTGGCCTCCATAGACATAAAAGATGCTTACCTTCATGTACCAATCTTTCAGTCGCATCAAAGGTTTTTACGCTTCGCGGTGGGGCAGCGACACTTCCAATTCAGGGCGCTCCCTTTCGGGCTGGCCACGGCCCCCCGGGTATTCACGAAGATCCTAGCCCCAGTTCTGGCCAATTTAAGGATCCAAGGAGTCACAGTCCTAGCATACTTGGACGACCTTTTAATCATAGATCACTCACGGACGGGTCTGCAAAAGGCAGTAAACCTCACGGTTCGGTACCTCGAAGAATTCGGCTGGGTCCTAAACCAGGGAAAGTCAGCATTCCAGCCTACAAAGCAGTTGGAATACCTCGGCATGAGGTTAGACACAGAACATCAAAAGGTGTTCCTGCCCCTTGTAAAGATCAAGGCGATCAAGGGGTTGGTTCAGTTGGTTATAAACAAGAAAAGACCAACTATTCGCCTGTGTATGCGATTACTAGGCAAGCTAGTGGCCACATTCGAGGCAGTACCATACGCTCAGATCCACACTCGCGTCCTACAGGCAGCCATTCTAGCAGCCTGGGGCAAGAGGGCACATGCCTTAGAGTCCCCTTTGACGCTATCATCAAGGGTCCGACAGAGCCTGGCCTGGTGGTTGAACCCTCAGAATCTTCTAAAGGGAAGATCCTTCAGCCCTGTTGTCTGGAAGGTAGTTACCACAGACGCCAGCCTGGCAGGCTGGGGGGCGGTCTTCGAAGGGTTCTCCCGCCAGGGAACTTGGGTGAAAGCAGAGAGGCAGCTCCCCATCAATATCTTGGAAATCAGAGCTGCTCGCCTAGCCCTGTTGGCGTGGACCTCCAGATTAAAGGGGTTCCCGGTGAGAATCCAGTCAGACAATGCCACGGCGGTGGCATACATAAACCACCAAGGGGGAACCAGGAGCCAGGCCGCTCAAAGGGAAGTGAACTTGATTTTTCAATGGGCAGAGGTTCATGTACCCTGCATTTCAGCGATATTCATTCCCGGAGTGGACAACCTGCAGGCAGACTTCTTAAGTCGCCAGAGTCTGTTGCCGGGGGAGTGGTCTCTGCATCCCCAGGTCTTTCAGACAATCTGCCAGAGGTGGGGAACGCCAGACGTGGATATAATGGCATCCAGGTTCAACAAGAAACTAGACAGGTTCGTGTCGCGAGCGAGGGATCCTATGGCCTGCGGAACCGATGCGTTGGTTTGCCCTTGGCATCAATTCAAACTTCTATATGCATTCCCTCCACTACAGTTACTCCCCCGCCTGTTGCGCAAGATCAGAGTGGAGCACAAGCCAGTCATTCTAATAGCTCCAGCTTGGCCCCGGAGGGCTTGGTACTCACTAGTCCTGAATATGGCAGTGGGAGACCCTTGGACTCTTCCTCTACAACCAGACCTACTCTCACAAGGCCCGATCCTCCACCCTACATTACAGCGTCTAAATTTGACGGCCTGGAGGCTGAATCCCTGATTCTCAGGGGTAGGGGTCTGTCTAGGCAGGTAATCCCTACCCTGATTAAGGCTAGAAAGCCGGTCTCCAGGGTAATTTATTACAGGGTGTGGAGGAACTATATAGGCTGGTGTGAATCCAAAGGATGGAATTGCCGCAAATATACTATTGATAGGGTGTTAAGTTTTCTCCAGCTAGGAGTGGATAAAGGCCTGGCACTAAGCACAATCAAAGGACAGATCTCAGCTCTGTCAGTGTGGTTTCAGAGGCCGCTGGCCACCCACTCGCTGGTAAAGACCTTCTTACAGGGGGTCTTGCGTATTAATCCTCCTGTCAAGTCACCAGTTTGTCCTTGGGACCTAAATCTTGTCCTGTCCACTCTACAGAAACAGCCTTTTGAGCCTTTGGCTGAGATTCCTTTACTCTTACTGACAAGAAAATTGGTTTTCTTGGTCGCCATAGTTTCGGCCAGGAGAGTGTCAGAATTAGCAGCCTTATCGTGTAAGGAACCATATCTTGTTCTGCATAAGGACAGGGCAGTTCTCCGGCCCCATCCTTCCTTTCTACCAAAGGTTATATCCAAATTTCACTTAAACCAGGATTTGGTACTTCCATCCTTCTTTCCAAAACCTACATCTAGAAAGGAGGGGTTGCTGCATACCTTGGATATTGTCCGGGCCATGAAGGCCTATCTTAAAGCTACGGAAAAGATCCGGAAAACAGAGGTGTTATTCGTTCTACCAGATGACCCCAAGAAGGGGCAGGCAGCTGCAAAATCCACCATCTCGAGATGGATTAGACAATTAATCATTCAAGCCTACGGATTGAAGAGGTTGCCCCCTCCGTTGTCGGTAAAGGCCCATTCTACCAGGGCCATGGGCGCCTCTTGGGCAGCACACCATCAGATCTCTATGGCTCAGATATGCAAGGCGGCAACGTGGTCATCAGTCCACACGTTTACAAGGTTTTATCAACTAGACGTGAGAAGAAATGCGGATACTGCCTTTGGTCAGGCAGTACTACAGGCTGCAGTTTGAAATCCTCGGGATCAGAAACACCCTTGGTTATATAAAAAAAAAAAAAAAAAAAAAAAAAAAAAGAAAAAGGTTCTTCTTTCTTGACTAATTTGGAAATATTATTATGATTTGAGTTTAGCTCTAAAATTGAATCCTTCTTTGGAAGATGTCTCCCTCCCCTCATTAAAGCATTGCTTTCGGACATCCCACATAGTAATGAATATGCCGCTCTGTGTCCCGTGATGTACGAGAAAGAAAAAGGGATTTTTAAATACAGCTTACCTGTAAAATCCTTTTCTTGGAGTACATCACGGGACACAGAGCTCCCACCCCTCTTTTGGGTGACCATTTTGGGAGGCATACTGCTTGCTACAAAACTGAGGGACTCCCTCTAGGGGAGGGGGTTATATAGGGAGGGGACTTCCTGTTTGAAGATTGCCAGTGTCCACACCTGAAGGTACTCCATATAACCCACATAGTAATGAATATGCCGCTCTGTGTCCCGTGATGTACTCCAAGAAAAGGATTTTACAGGTAAGCTGTATTTAAAAATCCCTTTTTTAGCTTGCACATGACTGGATAATAAAATCAGCAGAGCTTCCCCTCATTTCAGATCTACCCCTCAGATTTCAAGTGACTGCACTTCCAAGTGCACTTTCAGTGCAATTTCAAGTGCACTTTGCACTAGTAGTGCAAAGTGGATTTGCCTTTCGTAAATAACCCCACATTGTCTCATGCCCCTTACACACGACCGATTTTCCTGTAGGAAAAAGTCTGATGAGAGCTTTTGGCTGGGAATCTAGACCATCTGTGTGCTCCATCATACTTTTTCCAACAGGAAAACTGCCGGGGAAAAAAAAAAAGAGCAGGATCTCTTTTTTTGTTGTCGGGGGGGGAGATCCTAGTGCGAAAACTGTTCACCTGTATGCTTTTTCGACAGGAAAAAACCCATGCATGCTCGGAAGCATAGAACTTAATTTTGTCCGCTTGTCGTAGTCTTTTACATCACCGCGTTCTTGGCAATCAAAAGTTCACTGGACTTTTGTGTGACAGTGTGTATGCAAAGCAGGCTTGAAATGAATTCTGTTGGGAAAACCATTGTTTTGTTTTTTTTTTCAGACAGGAAAACTGTTCGTGTGTACGTGGCATCAGGGTCAGTGAAAGTTAAAAAAATAAATAAAAAAATAGCACCTGTGGTCGGTAGGAATGGAGGCTCCTCACTGGTGTTGGAGGATTAATGCCCTGTTGTTTATATCTTTGGGAAGAGTTATGCCCCATCTTTAGTATCATTGGAAGATATAATGCCCAATAATTTGCCAGTGGGCTAAATGGTGCCCCACTGTTGTGGTCAGTGGAAGGAATGGTCCTCGTCTCGGCGAGAGGAATGGTCCTCGTCTCGGCGGGAGGAATGGTCCTCGTCTCGGCGGGAGGAATGGTCCTCGTCTCGGCGGGAGGAATGGTCCTCGTCTCGGCGGGAGGAATGGTCCTCGTCTCGGCGGGAGGAATGGTCCTCGTCTCGGCGGGAGGAATGGTCCTCGTCTCGGCGGGAGGAATGGTCCTCGTCTCGGCGGGAGGAATGGTCCTCGTCTCGGCGGGAGGAATGGTCCTCGTCTCGGCGGGAGGAATGGTCCTCGTCTCGGCGGGAGGAATGGTCCTCGTCTCGGCGGAAGGGAATGGTCCTCGACTCGGCGGGAGGAATAGTCCTCGTCTCGGCGGAAGGGAATGGTCCTCCTCTCGGCGGAAGGGAATGGTCCTCGACTCGGCGGGAGGAATGGTCCTCGACTCGGCGGGAGGAATGGCCCTCGTCTCGGCGGGAGGAATGGCCCTCGTCTCGGCGGGAGGAATGGCCCTCGTCTCGGCGGAAGGGAATGGTCCTCGACTCGGCGGGAGGAATGGTCCTCGTCTCGGCGGGAGGAATGGTCCTCGTCTCGGCGGGAGGAATGGTCCTCGTCTCGGCGGAAGGGAATGGTCCTCGACTCGGCGGGAGGAATAGTCCTCGTCTCGGCGGAAGGGAATGGTCCTCCTCTCGGCGGAAGGGAATGGTCCTCGACTCGGCGGGAGGAATGGTCCTCGACTCGGCGGGAGGAATGGCCCTCGTCTCGGCGGGAGGAATGGCCCTCGTCTCGGCGGGAGGAATGGCCCTCGTCTCGGCGGGAGGAATGGCCCTCGTCTCGGCGGAAGGGAATGGTCCTCCTCTCGGCGGAAGGGAATGGTCCTCGACTCGGCGGGAGGAATGGTCCTCCTCTCGGCGGAAGGGAATGGTCCTCCTCTCGGCGGAAGGGAATGGCCCTCGACTCGGCGGGAGGAATGGCCCTCGTCTCGGCGGGAGGAATGGCCCTCGTCTCGGCGGGAGGAATGGCCCTCGTCTCGGCGGGAGGAATGGCCCTCGTCTCGGCGGGAGGAATGGCCCTCGTCTCGGCGGGAGGAATGGCCCTCGTCTCGGCGGGAGGAATGGTCCTTGGTAAAGTCAAGCAAATGGCTTCCTTTTGGCGACCACTGGTCTAGAGTAACATTAAAAACGTTAGAGAAATGTGCAGAAAATACTGTGCTAACCAATTACCAAAACAAACAAGAAACACCACACCACAGTGATAAACATAAATAAATCTTAAAGAAACAGTAAAGAGCTGTGCTATACCGTGAAGGACCAATATTGGAATCAGTCCATCATATATACAGTGCATACAGACCAAAACAGATCATATGTCATAATATATCTGCTAGAATCAAATGTACCACACTTAAAGGGTGTGTAAAGGAATTTTTTTTTAAATCTTAATAGCTTCCTTTACCTTTATGCAGTGCTGTTTGCATGCCCTCATTGTTTGTTTTTGCTCTCAAGTTGCTGTAATCCTTCTCTGATCTTTACACTTCCTGGTTATCTGTTTCCTGATCACCACAGTACTGGGAGCTTCTCTCTGTGGTCACTAATCAAGGAGGTGTGATTACTGTGTCTAAAACCCCTCAGCACCAATCACTTTAGTTTTCCAAACCATCACTGCCCTCTATTGGCTCTGTGGCTCTGTACATCAGAGAGACAGGAACAGCATGCAAAAATGAAACTGAAACTGCAGGTACTTTAAATGATTGATTTTTATCTGTCATTAATCGTTTTTAAAAGAAATCAGTTAACTATTATGGCTCTATACCCTGTAAACAGTCATTTCAGAAAAAAATAAAAATTTCCTTTACAACTCCTTTAAGTAAACTAACAATATAAATGTTGAAAAAAAGTCACAAACAATAATGTAGCCTCATCTTTAAAAAAAATGAAATTATAAATATATAGTCCCAATTCCTCAAGTGCAGAGTGGATCCGTGACAGAAAGTAGGTGTTGATGAAAACAATGAAGGGATATAACTCCAGAATATTCGTGCAATCACCCGTGCTCCACCACCAGCCAAAATCCCTTCTTACCAGAGGCAAGAGGACAACAAGCTTGTATTAAATTATGTTAAGAAGAGGGGTAATGCGCAAACATGAACACTACCAAGGGGAAAAAAGGGGATAATAAAGTGAGTGCCAGGGATAAGCAAACAATAAAGTAACGTGCACATGAAAACAAGTGTACAAAAAATATATAATATATATATAAAGTGGTAACGTCCCATAAGATGAGATAGCAGTGATAAGCTGCCAAACCAAAAGGGATGAGATCAATGTCCACTCAGAGGATGGGGTTAATGAGTGTCATCTCGCATGACTGTGGTGAGTAATTGCGGGGAGGACCAGAGACAGCCACCGAGGGACCCCAGAAGACGTGGATCCGGGCCACTCTGGGCAAAACGAACTGCACAGTGGAGGTAAGTATAACATGTTTGTTATTTTTAGGGTTGTCCTGATACCACTTTTTTAGTACAAGTACCGATACTTTTTTTCATGTACTCGCCGATACCGAATACTGATACCTTTTTAAAATGTGTCCCCAAATGCAGCCATGTCCCCCCACACTAATGCAGCCATGTCCCCCGCACTAATGCAGCCATGTCCCCCGCACTAATGCAGCCATGTCCCCCGCACTAATGCAGCCATGTCCCCCGCACTAATGCAGCCATGTCCCCCCGCACTAATGCAGCCATGTCCCCCGCACTAATGCAGCCCCCCCGCACTAATGCAGCCATGTCCCCCGCACTAATGCAGCCATGTCCCCCGCACTAATGCAGCCATGTCCCCCGCACTAATGCAGCCATGTCCCCCGCACTAATGCAGCCATGTCCCCCCGCACTAATGCAGCCATGTCCCCCCGCACTAATGCAGCCATGTCCCCCGCACTAATGCAGCCATGTCCCCCGCACTAATGCAGCCATGTCCCCCGCACTAATGCAGCCATGTCCCCCGCACTAATGCAGCCATGTCCCCCGCACTAATGCAGCCATGTCCCCCGCACTAATGCAGCCATGTCCCCCGCACTAATGCAGCCATGTCCCCCGCACTAATGCAGCCATGTCCCCCGCACTAATGCAGCCATGTCCCCACGCACTAATGCAGCCATGTCCCCACGCACTAATGCAGCCATGTCCCCACGCACTAATGCAGCCATGTCCCCACGCACTAATGCAGCCATGTCCCCACGCACTAATGCAGCCATGTCCCCACGCACTAATGCAGCCATGTCCCCACGCACTAATGCAGCCATGTCCCCACGCACTAATGCAGCCATGTCCCCACGCACTAATGCAGCCATGTCCCCCGCACTAATGCAGCCATGTCCCCACGCACTAATGCAGCCATGTCCCCCGCACTAATGCAGCCATGCACTAATGCAGCCATGTCCCCCGCACTAATGCAGCCATGTCCCCCGCACTAATGCAGCCATGTCCCCCGCACTAATGCAGCCATGTCCCCCGCACTAATGCAGCCATGTCCCCCGCACTAATGCAGCCATGTCCCCCCGCACTAATGCAGCCATGTCCCCCGCACTAATGCAGCCATGTCCCCCGCACTAATGCAGCCATGTCCCCCGCACTAATGCAGCCATGTCCCCCGCACTAATGCAGCCATGTCCCCCGCACTAATGCAGCCATGTCCCCCGCACTAATGCAGCCATGTCCCCCCGCACTAATGCAGCCATGTCCCCCGCACTAATGCAGCCATGTCCCCCGCACTAATGCAGCCATGTCCCCCGCACTAATGCAGCCATGTCCCCCGCACTAATGCAGCCATGTCCCCCGCACTAATGCAGCCATGTCCCCCGCACTAATGCAGCCATGTCCCCCGCACTAATGCAGCCATGTCCCCCGCACTAATGCAGCCATGTCCCCCGCACTAATGCAGCCATGTCCCCCGCACTAATGCAGCCATGTCCCCACGCACTAATGCAGCCATGTCCCCACGCACTAATGCAGCCATGTCCCCACGCACTAATGCAGCCATGTCCCCACGCACTAATGCAGCCATGTCCCCACGCACTAATGCAGCCATGTCCCCACGCACTAATGCAGCCATGTCCCCACGCACTAATGCAGCCATGTCCCCACGCACTAATGCAGCCATGTCCCCACGCACTAATGCAGCCATGTCCCCACGCACTAATGCAGCCATGTCCCCACGCACTAATGCAGCCATGTCCCCACGCACTAATGCAGCCATGTCCCCCGCACTAATGCAGCCATGTCCCCCGCACTAATGCAGCCATGTCCCCCGCACTAATGCAGCCATGTCCCCCGCACTAATGCAGCCATGTCCCCCGCACTAATGCAGCCATGTCCCCCGCACTAATGCAGCCATGTCCCCCGCACTAATGCAGCCATGTCCCCCGCACTAATGCAGCCATGCCCCCCGCATCCATGCCCCCCCATCCATGTCCCCGCACCCATGTCCCCCATACCTAGCACCCGCCGCTGCCACCGCCGCCCGGGGAACATCACAGCTTTCATTTAAATGGCTGTTTTCCCAACCGCGTATAGACAGACACTCCCCCTTGCTCGGGATTGGACAGATCACGATCACCCATCCAATCCCGAGCAAGGGGGAGTGTCTGTCTATACGCGGCAGGAAAACTACAGCTATTCAATTGAAAATGTGATGTTCCCGCACGCTTTAACCATGCGGCAGGGGCTTTCGTTGCGGCGGACGGCGGCTTTCATTGCGGCGGTTGGGGGGGGGGGGTGTGTAGGTCAAGTATTCTATTTGGGTATCGGGGGTATTTGCGGGAGTACAAGTACTCCCGCAAATACTCGGTATCGGTCCCGATACTGGTATCGGTATCGGGACAACCCTAGTTATTTTAAAGCAAAAAATGTTTTCCTTTACAACCGCTTTAATGGAGATCCTACATTTTACCGTTCTTCCCAAAACAAGACACAAGGGGAAAGCTTCGGGGGCACCTATTCCAAGGACAAAAGAGGAATTTCCTTCCAGTGGCACACAGACAGCAAAGAATAACCTGTCAGGCAATTTATCCCTTTCTAGCTCTGTCCAAAACCACAAAAAAGGTTTGACTAGACACATATTTTAACCTGGACGACTATCCAGTGCTGAAGCTTCACTTTTGCCAGAGCTCTAGTTGGTCCTTCATGCTGGAAAATCCCCTTCAAGAGCTGTGCTTCATTGTGCCTGCTACACTTTTCTGCATGCTTTTTTTTATTTTTCGAATTTCCGCTGTGGGTCACTCTGCTACCAGACACATCATTACACACTCACACAGTGATGTCACCGACTCAACAGAAGTCTCTTTACTGTGTTGAGTCACTTTGTAGTCACAGCAGCCTGATGTGTTCTGGATGTACTTTGGTGCACTGTCCACTAGAGGGCACTGTCCTCTGTGAGTTTGATAGGGGGAAGGTTCCTGAATTATTCCCTGTAGACTGCTGCTGATTACTATGTAAATGTTGTTACTAGAGACATAAGGGGCATTCCAATTTATTGTGTGTGTGTTTATATATATATATACACACACTCACCGGACACTTTATTAGGTGCACCTTGCTATTACCGGGTTGGACCCCCTTTTGCCTTCATTCTTGGTGGTATAGATTCAACAAGGTGATTTTGCTCCATAGTGACATGATATCGTCACGCAAATGCTGCAGATTTGTCGGCTGCACATCCATGATGCGAATCTCCCATTCCACCACATCCCAAAGGTGCTCTATTAGATGAGATCTGGTGAGTGTGGAGGTCATTGGAGTGCAGTGACCTCATTGTCCAGTGGTGAGATGATTGGATCTTTGTGACATGGTGCATTATCCTGCTGGAAGGAGCCATCAGAAGAAGATGGGGACACTGTAGTCATAAAGGGATGGACATGGTCAGCAACAATACTCAGGTAGGCTGTGGTGTGTAATTGATGATCAATTGGTACTAAGAGGCCCAAAGTGTGCCAAGAAAATATCCCCCCCCCCCCACACCGTTACACCACCAGCCTGAACCGGTGATACAAGGCAGGATGGATCCATGTTTTCATGTTGTTTGCGCCAAATTCTGACCCGACCATCTGAATGTCGTAGCTGAATTGGAGACTCGTCAGACCCGGGAATGTTTTTCCAATCTTCTATTGCAGGGCTCACAATTTCAAGTCCTGAGCTACTAGCCAGGCCTTAAGAGTTACTCGCCACCAGTTGTCCCACCCAACCCCTATCCTGCCCTGCCCCTAATTCTGCCCCTAAATGCACCCTCATGAATTATCTCATGAAATGACACCGTTCAAATTTTTTTTTTTGTTTAGAAACGATTTTTTTGTAGAAAAGTTCAAGGTACAAAAAAAAATAACAATGATGGTACAGGAATGTATACAGGTATCATTGATAATTAACATTGTATAGGAAGAAAGGGCTATGGTTAGTAATATTTAAACTTGAACCAGAAGTGTGGCGTCCCAGAGAGACCATTTTTTTATACTGTTCAATTATTTATGCAGAATTAAGTTACAAAAATAAATATTAACAACTTGATCAGTGCCCATCAGTGCAGCCCGGTCAGTGCCCATCAGTGCAGCCCGGTCAGTGCCCATCAGTGCAGCCCGGTCAGTGCCCATCAGTGCAGCCCGGTCAGTGCCCATCAGTGCAGCCCGGTCAGTGCCCATCAGTGCAGCCCAATCGGTGCCCATCAGTGCAGCCCAATCGGTGCTCATTAGTGTAGCCTGGTCAGTGCAGCAGTGCCACCTATCAATGACCTCAAGTGCCACCTATCAATGCCCACCAGTGCCACCTAGCAGTTCTGCCTATGAGTGTAACCTGCCAGTGCTGATCAGTGCCCAGCATTGCCACTCAGTGCTCATCACTGCACACCCTATCAGTGCTACTTAGTGACCACCAGTGCCACCTATCAATGCCCACCTTTGCCGCCTTATCGGTGCCCATCAGTGCAGCCTCATCAGCATACATCAATGAAGGAGAAAAATTACCTGTTTGCAAAATTGTAAAACAAAATATAAAAAAATATACATTTTTTTTAAAAAAATTGTCTTTTTTTTTTTTTTACAAAAAATAAAAACCGCAGAGGTGATCAAATACCACCAAAAGAAAACTCTGTTTGTGATAAAAATTTAATTTGGGTACAGTGTTGTATGACCGCACAATTGTCATTCAAAGTGCATCAGCGCTGAAAATTGGTCTGGGCAGGAGGGGGGTTTATGTGCCCAGTAAGCAAGTGGTTAATTGAGTAAAATGCCTTGCATCTTCAGAAACCTAAACCTGCAGAGGGAGGCAAAAACTCCTTACAGAGGTCCAGTTTGCACAGTGAAAATATCTTCTAGATCCCCAAGAGCAATTGAATACTCCCTGGTTCAGTAACCAGCAGTGTTATTTAGTAGCTATAGTTTGTGCCTTTAGAAAACACATCCAACATCTTATTAGGTGACTAGAACCAGCACAGAACCAGCTCCTGTGGAAGACTAACTAAATGTTGGTGCCTTTTTTTTGTTTTTTTAATGATTATCTGTATATGTAGTTTAGTTTGTGGATCGTTTATGTGGTCAAGATCCCAGTATGCCCAACCTAGGGAGGCATGATGCCCTTGGCTGTTTTTCCTCCAGGATTTGTAGTGTATATTTCCTCTGTTGAGTCAAGGAGGGAGATTAAACATTTTCCCATGGTGGAGGAAGTGGCGTGGAGCAGTGCTTCTCAACCTTACTAGTACCGTGACCCCTTGATAAAAAATGTCAAGTTATGGGGACCCCTAACAGTAAAATGATTTTGTAGCGTGGGTTGTCAGCACCCAAAGCAAGGCAAGTAATTTGCGCCCCTAACCTACGGGCATTTAGCGCTTCCCAAGTCCCTTCCACTCGTACATTATTAAATTCCCTTATGGTACATTTTAGGATGTACCACTTTTCAGCATGTACCACTTTTCAGCATGTACCACTTTTTGTTCTCCTTTCTTACCCTTTTACCTTTCTCTATCCTAAAAAAAAAATGTTCCCCCATCTCTCTCACTAGCTGTATTTTTTTTGCTCTCATTCTTTCTCTCCCTTTCTTTGTCCCCCCCCCCCCCCTGTTTTTCTCTCCCTTCCATGTATTTTCTATTTTTACTCCTTGGTGGGGGGTGGGGAGATTTGGGATCAGTGGCAGTGCAGGCGGGGAAATTTGGGATCAGTGGCAGTGCAGGCGGGGAAATTTGGGATCAGTGGCAGTGCAGGCGGGGAAATTTGGGATCAGTGGCAGTGCAGGCGGGGAGTTGGGATCAGTGGCAGTGCTGGGGGAGGAGTTCTGATCAGCCAACTTAGGTGCTCTTGATAAAGGTTATAAGCTGATCTGAGAACTGTTTGGTGACCCCTGGCAAATCATGATTCAACCCCCAGGTTGAGAACAGTGGCTGTGGAGTAAGTGGCTGTGGAGTAAGTGGCTGTGGAGTAAGTGATGCCTTGGAAGTCCTGGCCATGATGTGAGACCATTTTTTGAATCTGGAAATGGAGAATTGTTTCTTTTATGAGAGAAATAGGGTTCAGTACAGGAACGTTCAACAGTTAATTACGGTTGGACATTGATTAATTGAACATACCATTACAGAGCAGCTGGTATGAAAACACATCAGTGGAGAAGGACGTTGATGTTGGCTATTGAGAAGTGAAAGATGGCTAGGACCACCAAAGGACCAGCAAGGTTCAATGAGCCCACCCTATAGATGAGTAACATGCTGTCTATTAAAGGGGTGTTCCAGCCGCGATTTTTTTTTAAAGTCAGCAGCTACTAACAGTGTAGCTGCTGACTTTAAATAAGGACACTTACCTGTCCTCCTTGCCCGCGCTGATGGCCCCCCCGATGCCGATCCCACGATCGCTCCGGGTCCCGCGCCGCCATTCACACTATGGGAAACAGGCAGTGAAGCCGTAAGGCTTCACTGCCCATTTCCTACTGCGGCTGCGTGAGTCTCACGCTGGCTTGTGAATGGGCGCGCTGCTCTCTGAGAACACACACAGTTCCCAGAAAGCAGCGCGCCCCATTCACAAGGAGAAGGACAAGAAGAAAAGGCACCGCGGAGTGGAAGAGGCAGATTACGGACTTCCGCATAGCAACAGGTATTTCGGGTGAGTATTTTTTTTTTTTTTTCAGGTTTTTTTTTATTTAATTTTTTTAAACAAAATAGGCAAATGTTGTTTTCCTGGGTGGAACTCCGCTTTAAGGAGAGCTCCGGTGAAACAGTTAGAAGCTCATGGCCAGGCCTGTCACGACAACGCAAGCAAACCAAGCAATTGCTTGGGGCCCCGAGCTGGCCTGGGGCCCCAAGCAGGGCCCTTGCCCGCTTCCTATAAATGCTGCAGTTGCAGCGTCCCACTCAGGACATGTGGGAACTGCAAAAGTATTATTTCTTTGTTATTACTATATTGCATGTCATTTTGCATTTCTACATCTGTGAGATCCCTGTTCATATGCTGGTCAGGTGTGCTTCATACTTCCCACCACAAGATGGGGATAGCACCACTCTGGGATATCTATCCCAGCTCAGGTTATCTGTGGTCGGTAGTTAAGTTCAGGAAGTGTGTGTGCAGAAGGAAAAAGGTGAAGGAGAGAGAAGGTCAGTCCAGAGAAGGGACAGATTGGAACTGCTTAAATCAAAAGGTGAAGCCATTAAATCGGCAGCAAAGACCTTTTTGAGCATAAAGGTGAAGGATTTCTTAGCCTCCGGCAACCTCACCAAGGTCACTGGATTCAAAAGGGACCAGTAACAAGCAAGCATAATACTGAACCACAGCCTGAGTCCAGGATTACTAAAGCCTATTAACAGTGGATCAGCAGAATTCTCTCTTTACCCAGATACTGTATTTTAACTGGATGTCTGTATTGCAATCAAAACCAGTCACAGTAAAAATTGTGAGTTGTATCCTACTTCTGTCTACCTCATTCTTCAACACTGCAAATGGTCGTACCACCATTAACGGTACTGGCGTCACGACAAATACCATCAAGGGACCCAGCCACCACAAGCACTTTAAACACCCCTGTCATCACGGGCACCTCAACCACCATCTTGGCTGGTGTTTCCCTATCACAGAGCGTGCCCCGGAGGATTTTGTGCTGTCTTCCCCATCTCTGTGCGACCGGCCCAGGGAGGCTTTCTGCTAACCGTGAGTAAACCGATGAACTGTGTTATTGCTGTCTCTCATCGGCCCACTGTGCACCTCACGTGTCGCCCCTGCGGTTCTGGCTCGTCGCACAGTTGCCTGAGCTTTCTATAGAGAGCCTCAGGCAGCTGCAGCACTGCTGCCTCTCTCATCACTTCTTCCCTGTAGCGTGGCCGAGCTCGGCCGAGCCGGGTACCGTGTTGTAAAGGAGATTCAGTTCTTCCATGCCAAGATAGAGCGGAACACATGTATAATTGGGCACCCTGCTCTGCTGTGTTGTAACTGCATTAAAGAAGACAATCTATTGGAAAAACAAATTTATATCTATGGGGTATTCACCTATTATGCATTCCAATGGTACCTCTCTGTTGAAATGAATGAGCCACGTAAACACAGTAAGGGACTGGACGGGAGAGTTGGCAGCGGCAAAGCATTAATCTATCAGGAGCAGAGACAGGGGGTCCAAGGCTTGGAGAATGGGGGGGATAGGGGTAAATGAAAGAATAACAGTGTAAACATACTCTTCTAATATCTCAGGTTTCTCATTTTGTTTACCGAGAAGTGACAGAGGTTCTGACTTCCCATTCTGTTCTGGCAGCAGCTGGTGGAATATTACAGTAATGAGCCTGTGTAGTACAGTAACTTGTATGTCCTGTTTTCCATGAATATCAGTCCAGTCTCTTGGAGATTATGTAATACAAAATGCTGTTTATCTTGGCCTTATAATGTATTGCTAGCCTACGTGCGGGCTGCCACCTTCGAGAACCATCTTCCTTACAGGTGGCATGCAGGCTGTAGGCATACAGTGATCCATTGTGCCTAAATTATTACAAAGAATTGTACTACTAGTATTTTCAGAAGGAGCCCGGCAATGGCAGCCTCCATATTTCCCCCAATGATGGTGTACTTTGAAATGAATCTCTAGCCAAAACCTTTTTGTTTGTGTAGCGCTCACTCCTGCACAAGACCACAATTTTAAAGCAAAGGTTCATCCTAAATCAACTTTCTACCATTAGATCCAGCATACTGCTGACATCTGCATGTATGCTGGTGTCCCCCCCCCCCCCCTGCTGTACTTACCGTTTTATCATAGTTTTCACCCGGCTTCTGTTTTCTCTCTGCCCCGGGGAATAGGCGTTCCTAAGACAAGGGATAGTTAAATGACGTGCTGGTAAAGCACGCCACGCCTTCCGAAAATAGACGAAGTGTGACTCGGCTTTTTACGGCGCCTGCGCAGTCAGCTCTACACGGCAGGCACCGTATAGCGCCGTAAACAGCCGAGTCACACTTTGTTTATTTTCGGAAGGCATGACACGCTTTACCAGCACGTCAATCATCTAAGCCTTGTCTTAGGAACGCCTGCTCCCCGTGGGGGAATCAGCTCGGAGCCGGATGAGAACCACGATAAACCGGTAAGTACAGCAAAAAAAACAGCATACTGCAGATGTCAGCAGTATGCTGGATCTAATGGTAGATATTTGATTTTCAGGGTGAACCTCCGCTTTAAGGTCCCTGGCTCTTTTCCCGTACTTGAACCCGCTGTCAGGCACACAGTCATAGTCAGTGTATGGGAGCAGGGTAATTGTGGAATACAGGCATACCCCACTTTTTAAGTACTGTACAGGACGCCAAGGTTGTGTCCTGGACGGATGCTATACAACACCAGTATTTGGGTTGTGGTCCCTTTTAAAGAGAGTTATGATAGTGTTCAGGGGGTCACCCAAAATGGGTGAGGGATTCCCGGCAATGGAGTTAATCCAGAAAGGACTGGCTTGCAGTTCTCTCTGTCTTGATAGTCATTTGGGGCCCGGAATTTCGGAGGCTCTAAAGTGCTATACGGGTGGGAAAGAGCCTCTGCCCCTGACCACTGGGAGCCTGCACACAGGGGGTTAAGACCTCCATAGAACAGCTCATAAAACGGGAAGTGGTGCTAGAGGTGTGGTAAAGGAGGTGTATGGGGATTGCACCTGTGGAGATGAGCTGTGTGTCTGCTGGAAGCTGATGAGGACTCAGCAAGGACTCTTAAAGTTCTGGGGCGAAGACCCATCCATAAAAAAAACTGTATGTGCTCTTTCTTTAATTTGTTTTGTGCTGAAGACAAGCAGACTTTATTTTATGCTGAAGCTAAGCGGACTTTGTTTTATAGTTTTCCTGTGTGTTGAGTGAAGCCTTATTTTTGGTTTGTTTACAAATAAAAGCCTTTTTGTTCAAGATCAAACAGTTTATGCACTTAGTCCCGTGGAGCTATACCGTGTTTCCCTGAAAATAAGACCTACCCGAAAATAAGACCTAGCATTATTTCCAGGTGAGCTGCAATATAAGCCCTACCCCAAAAATAAGCCCTAGTTTAAAATTCTTGTAAAATCCTATAATCCACTCTATTACAGTAGTATATAATGTACAATGTGTGTGTTTCTGTAATTGCGGGAAAGAGAGTTCAGGTGGGTCATAAAAGCACAGAGCAACTCTATAATGAAGGTATTTGGCACAATTATATTACAGAAACAAACACATTGTACATAATATACTACTGTAATAGAGTGGATTATAGGATTTAACAAGGATTCCTGTCAGGCTGAGAGAGGGGGAGAGAAGACATCACATTACATGGTAAGACCTACCCCGAAAATAAGCCCTACTGTGTCTTTTGTTGCCAAGATTAATATAAGACCCGGTCTTATTTTTGGGGAAACACAGTAATCGCCAAACTGTACAGTACACAATGGGACCAGAGCATGTATGTAAAACTAAAATGTACTTAAAGTCAAGCAATACATTTTTTCACTTCTAGCGTGTAGTGTGGGCATCGGGGACTGTAGTGTGGGCGTCGGGGGAACACTCACATGTAAATAAGCTTATCTGATGCATCGCCCGGGAACCGCGCTGTGCACAGAGGACAGTGCTGTGGAGGCTGGATGGCATTCTGTGGCCGACAGTGAAGCCGGATGAACCACCGAGTGGATGTGATGTCACCGGAGGTGGGGAGGCGACCAGGATACAGGAAGAGCACACTGGAATATGGCAGGTCTACGTGCTAAGAGCTTCAGTTCCGTCTAGGGCGGGTGCATGGCACAGGAATATTTCTACCTGTGAGGCACTTTACGTACACTCCCGGTATGTTCGTACTAGTCAGTGTCTGTAAAGCGGGGTATGCCTGTACTCCAGTAAGTTTAGCAGTAACTTGAGGACAATAATCTTCCTCCTATTATTCTGAGCAGAGTCCTTGAACAAGCAATATGCGGACTGAGCCATACCAGGACACCAGGCACAATGTCCCATTTGAGCAATGCTGACTGTAGCACCCAAGGGATAGCAGCTGACCACAGGCTCTGGAATCTCTCATTCAAGTCTGTACTTACTAATGTCCTTGGACAGTTGGATGCCTGCTTCCAATTTCTTCCAGACACCTTTTTCCAGTAAAACCAGAACAGATCCCCAGTTGAAAGTCCATCAGTCAGCTCCAGCAACTTTTACCAGAATCCCAGCTTAGCCTAGCCAGGACCTGGATAAACGGCAGACACACATGGCAAGCCTACCTAGGAGGGCAGCAGCCCTTTCAGACAGGCATATCATTTTCTAGGACAACCCCCCCTTACTCTCCGTCGCAGGGTATTTCTCACCCACCATTTTGGGAATCTCTTCCCAGGGATTGGCTGGCCCTGCATAGATATTCAGCTACTGATTTGAGCCCACTGTCTTCCAGAACCTTTCCAGACATACTGGGGGGAACATTTAACCACACAGAACAGATCAAAACAATCACATGCAGCTTAACCACTTCCCGCCCGCACGGCGGGTTTTTACGGCCACATTGTGATTTTGAATTGCCGGGAGGCCGTCTTTATACGGCCTCCAGGCCACTGGGGGGCGTGCGAGCGGTAGCGCATGCACGCCCGCCCGCCGCGTCAGTCAGGTGCCGATGCGCGTTCCTGGCGTCTGCGATGTCCGCCGGGCACCCGCGATCGGCGGTCACAGAGGCAGGGACGTGGAGCTCTGGTCCCAAAAATGTCATAATTCTATCGCCTATTTTGTAGACGCTATAACATTTGCGAAAACAAATCACTATACGCTTATTGCGATTTTTTTTTTTTACCAAAAATATGTAGAAGAATACGTAGCGGACTAAACTGAGAAAAGTTATTATTTTTTTTTATTGGATATTTATTATAGCAAAAAGTAAAAAATTGTGCTTTTTTTTCATAATTGCGGCTCTATTTTTGTTTATAGCGCAAAAAATAAAAACCGCAGAGGTGATCAAATACCACCAAAAGAAAGCTCTATTTGTGGGAAAAAAAGGACGCCAATTTTGTTTGGAAGCCATGTCGTAAGACCGCGCAATTGTCATAAAAGCGTGACAGTGCTGAAAGCTGAAATTTCACCTGGGCAGGAAGGGGGTATATGTGCAAGTGGTTAACCGATCACAGTGAGTCAAGAACTACATTTTGCCTAGCCTAACACCTATCTAGAAGGGTTCTACATTTGTTTAGTCCTTGTGCAGGAGTTACAACAGGAAGTGGAAGGAAGCCTCTTGATACAGGGGGAAAAGGGCAATCTCCTCTTAGACTGTAGTCACAATCAATTTGCCATTATCTCCACAACATCCAGAGTTTGACACTTCCTGACCAATGACGTCACAAAGCAACTTATTCACCCCTTGATTATTTCCTGCATTGACTACTGCAACTCTCTCCTTAATGGCCAACCCATAAGCATACTATCCCTCCTTCAGTCTATTATAAATTCTGCTGCTAGACTAATACACCTCAGACTAATATGCCAATCATTTAACTGGCTTACCCTACCCCACCATGTAAAATTCAAAATGCTAACCACAACATACAAGGCTATTCAAAACATCGCCCCCATCTACATCACCAACCTCATCTGCAGATATCGCCCAAATCGTCCACTCCGTTCCTTCCAGGACCTCCTGCTTTCTAGCTCCCTTGTTACCTCCTCCCATGCTCGCCTTTGGGACTTCTCCAGAGCCTCTCCCATCCTCTGGAACTCCCTGCCCCAGTATGTCTGATCAGCCCCTACCCTGTCCACCTTTAGGAGATCCTGAAAACTCATTTATTTAGGGAAGCCTATCTCACACCCACCTAACAACTGTTCCAGAGCCACCCTCATCAAATCATTCTCTGCAGCTATTACCTTTTGTACCACCACCACCCCCTCCCTTTAGAATGTTAGCGCTACGAGCCGGGCCCTTCTGTACCTTCTGTATTGAACTGTACTGTAATTGTGTTGTCCCCCCTCTACATTGTAAAGCACTGCGTAAACTGTTGGCACTATATAAATCATATGTAATAATAATATCTCCTGTGTTGGTGATAATCATAACATTTTGGTGACAGTGGTCATCAGAACAAGTATAGAGGGTCAATCTTAGTGGGTATAGAGATACCAAACCTTAAAAAAAAAAAGTTTTAAAAATAGATACTGTGACGGATCTTGCATACCCCAGGTGGGCACAACCGCCAGACCTGTGTCTCCTGTCCTCCAAACGCACCCGCAGCTTCGCCATAACTAGCCCTTAACCCCTCGATCACGAGACAATCCACACAGGTGTTGAGGGTTAAACATGTAGCGCATAAACTGTTTATTAAATACAAAACATACACTTTTAAACCCAGTTAGGGACACTCCCCTTAGCTTTGTCATAGAGGGGAGGGGGTGGGGGGACAAGGAACAACCAACAGGAATTGAACACTTGTACATAGAAACAGAAACTACATATAAACATAAAGGGATTATGGTAAGCAGGCAGCCTCTCAATACACATCCCCTGCGGAGAGATGTCTCCAGTCCAGACCATTGTCTATCAGCAACAAGAGGGGGGGATGGAAGAGAAGGGATGCATTACATTACATTATCTCAATGCCAGCTTGTCCCCAGGTCTCCAGTCTCTTCTGGGCCATAATCTGTGGGTAAGAGGCCTGCCCACAGTTCCTTCCAAAACACACAGTGACAGTGAGTTCTGTCACAGATACATATTATGGGTGCTTTTGAAAGCACTTTTTCAGCGTGCTCTGATTACCTTCTATTTGGTGGTTCTTGTGTATACAGCAGAAGCTCTGTCAGTGTATTCCTTTCAACTTGAGTATGGAACTGTAACTTGCTTATGAACCCCTGTTTCTCATTGGGTTGGGCAACTGATCATTGCATGTAGTGGTATACAGTTTTCTCCCATTGACTAGAGAAGCCTGCGTGAGATGCTTTATGCATAGACTTACAGGTGATCAGAATTCATCACCGGGCGTATACATAGCAGGTGGAGCACGTCATTTATCACACAAACAGTTCATGCATTGACTCATCTCGTTCCATAATTATACCATCATCATGTGTGCAGCCGTCTTATTTTTACTACAGCCTGTTCTGTCTCTTTATTTGAGAGACTGAGAACCCCAGTGGATAGCTGCAGTGTGATCCTGGAACACAATAAAAGGTAAGGACTTTTATAAGGCAAGATGTAGGTGTGCTGCTGGCTTTCCAGGCTTGAGGAGCAACAGAATTTACCATGCTGAGAGTGATGGGAACAGAAGACAAGGAAATGTCATTGCTGTAGCTAAACTGTGATATTGGTTAAAGGCTCCAGAGAAAAATGGCATCCGCAATGTTCTCTCTTGGTCGATGGGGTCCACCAACATCCATGTGCAGTTTCTGGATGTTTATGCTGTGAGGGAAAGCTGCTGCCACAAAAGTCCTGCTGTTGTCCTGTCAAGGGGTTTAAAAGGAGTAATTGTGTTATCAGGAGCCTCATTTTAGGACAGGCTTGTTGGAAAATCTCTCTGTAGGTGAAACCTGCTCTTCTACTCTTACACATGGAATATAATAGGTTTGAAGTGCCAGGAAACAGTATCTCGGAGTGCTCGGACCTTGGCACTGTTACATGTTGGCTCAGAGGATCACAGTACAGGAGTGCATATCTCTAGGCCAGTGATGGCGAACCTTTTTGAACCCCGAGTGCCCAAACTGCAACACAAAACCTCCCAGGTTGCCCAAAGTCTGCTATTCTGGAGACCCTTTTTCTTATGCTGGAGACACAACCTCTGTATATCTATAAACCGAGTTGATGTATAAATCACTACGGACCTTCCTCCCCACTAGGGTGACCCAGATTGCCCGGGAAAGTCCTGCATTTTGCAGGTCTGTACTGGGCACCTTCATTCCAGGACAATACATTGTCCTGGAATGAAACTGACACAGCCACCCCCCAAGCCAAACTAATGCCCCCAAAAAAGTCCACCACATCACCGCTTTACTCATTGACAGTACTTGTCCTGGCCGGGAATGCCTGGAGGAGCACAGTCCCCGCCCCCTGCCTGTGATTGGAGAAATCATAAATCCTGCCTCTTGTGTCCAATCACTGTGCTGTGATTCGTTACAGCACAAGCTGATTTTTGGGAAGAGGGGTGTCCATGAATGGTAGTTTGGAAATGTGGTCACCCTACTCCCCACTCAGTACAGACCCCCTTCCTGGTCACTCTGTCCCCCTCCTATATCTATCTACAATAAAATAAACGTAGTACAGACCTCAGAACAGTGCAGGTATTCTTACTCCGGGCTGTGTAGCTAGGGGGAGACGTCTTCAGTCCACAGCCATTCTGCTGTGCAAAACAGCCTGCGAGAGATACGTCATCCAATGCGGCAGCACTGCTTCGTCTTGTCCACACCTACCCTGGACACGTCACCCCCTGGCCCTAGAGCCCTGTGGGAAATGTAGTTCTATGGGGCAGGTGTGGACAAGATGCACCTTGTACAGTATGGTGGACTCTTCATCTTTGCTTGCCCACGGAGGGGGCTCTGCGTGCCATGGGTTTGCCATCACTGCTCTAGGCTATCAGTGTGGACCTAAAGTGTTACTAAACGCAGGACCCTGTATTCACTATATCTGGTCTACCACAGTACACAGAACATGGAAATGCAATTATTTTATTAAATATAAACTGCTAAATACCTTTTTCATCAGCAGTATATAGCAATCTTGTGACTTCTATCAGTGTCCAGCCCAGCACTGGTTAAAGCTTGAAGGAGGAGTTTTCGTTGATCTTCCTCTTCTTGGTTCCCCACTGGCGCTTTTGGCTCCTTCCCATTGACCAGTGCCCCAATGGACTGCTTGCTATGTTGGCACTGAAGCATGCTCGCACCTGAGCCCTGCTTTACATTTCCATAAGACACAGACGCGGCTCACCCCGCCCCCCTGCTCTCTCCTTATTGGCTTACTCGTTGTGATTGACAGCAGTGAGAGCCATTGGATCCTGCTGCTGACTCGGCTAATGAGTGCGCCCCAGGACAGCCGAGGCTCCTGTGCACATCCCTGGATCGAGAGGGGACTTGGGTGAGTGCTATGGAGGCTGTGGGAGCAGCACACAAAATGGTTTTTACCTTCATGCAAAGAATGGTAAAACACCTTCAGTCTTTCCAAAGACTTTAAGTTTAGCTCCATTGTAAAAAATGTACCCCCTGATAGGAGTTTTATTGGGGTTTGAGTTGTCTAATCTAAATGGACATACTGGAAATACTGTCTTTTTGATAAATGCCCTCCTTGTTTAGATATGTCAGACTTGTTCACCTTGTGAAGCCATTAAAAAAAAATATCAGAAAATCCCTGGTAACAGCAGAAGAAAGGAAAAGATGGTTGATTATCTGCTTGCCGACCGTATAACCTACATACTTGGCAGCAAGGCGGCTCGGCTGCGCTTGGTCACATACCCAATATGTGATCTGACACTTCCGAGTAGGGGGCGCATGCACGCCGCCGGCGACCCGGCCATTCTGTGAATAAACACAGCAGATGTCGATCACCGGGTGCCAGCCAATGGATTACCTCCATCACCCAGTGATCGTCATGAATTTACACAGGACAGAGCCCTGCCTATGTAAACAAGACAAAGCCTCGTCCTGTCAGCGGAGAAGTGTAACCTATTTTCTGTCCCCACAAAGCAGGGAATAAAATTCATTACTTCCCTTAGGAAAAGCAGCACACATGACACAAAAACACTGGCTAGGCACACATTTAACCCTCTTTGAACCCCATATATTTTTAACCCCTTCCTAGCCAGTGTCATTAGTACAGTGACAGTGCATAATTTTAGCACTGATCACTGTATTAGTGTCACTGGTTCCCAAAAAGTGTCAGTGTCCGAACGTCCTCTGCAATATCGCAGTCGCTGATCGCTGCCATTACTAGTAAAAAGAAAAATGAAACCAAGAAAAATTCCATTGTACAGTAAAACCTTGGTTTGGGAGTGACTTGGTTTCTGAGCGTTTTGCAAGACAAGCAAAATGTTTAAATACATTTTGACTTGATATACAAGCGATGTCTTGATATAAGAGTAGCGTCATGTCACAACTGAGTATAAAAAAGGAGAGAGGAGACTCTAAGTGTAGCAATATGGTTACATTTAATGAAGGTACAACATTTATCAACTTATTGCTACACTTAGAGACGCCTCTCTTCTCTTTTATACCCTGTAAAAAAATGCTTTGATATACAAGTGCTTTGGATTACAAGCATGTTTCTGTAACGAATTATCCTTGCAAGCCAAGGTTTAACTGTATATCCTATAGTTTGTAGTGTAGATGCTGTAACTTTTGCGCAAACCAATCAATATACATTTATTGTCTTTTTTTTTTTTTTTATTATTTATTTTTTCAAAAATATGTAGCAGAATATATATTGGCCGAAATTGATGAAGAAAATAGATTTTTTTTTATTGGATATGTTTTAGAGCAGAAAGTAAAAAATATTGTTTGTTTTTTTCAAAACTGGCGGTCTTTTTTTGTTTATATCGCTAAAAAAAAATAATGCGGAGGTGATAAAATACAACCAAAAAAAGCTTTATTTTGGGGTAAAAAAAGGACATCCCTTTTTTATGTATAGTTTTAAATTATTTTTATTATTTTTCACATAAAAACTTTTACATACTTTACGAACATTTGAGATTACAAAAAATTCTAAAATTCACATAAATACATTCATAAAAACATACAATAAAACAAATATACGGGTACACAGGAGGATCCAACCGCCGAAGCATGCGCTTCGACTATTTCTATCTATACCTTGGCGCTTTTTCTTTCTCTTCCACAACCTCTCAGGAACAAAGGGATCAAATCCTGGGCCACCCAACCAACCCCCCCTACATTTTATATGTATAGAGTGTCTCACGACCACGCAATTACACAGTGCCGTTAAGTTAAAACATGACCTGGTCACGAAGGGGCGTAAATCTTCTGGAGGTCAAGCAAACTTTTTTTTTTTTTCTTGGATGTTTTCAAGAAGAGTAGTAGGCTTCCACGTTTTTTTTTTTTTTTTAATATACAGATTTCTTTTTGCCACAGAAATGAGGAAGATGCGTTTCACATAGTCAGGTGTGGTTATTATGTGAGAATGTTGGTACATACACTTTGGATACGATTATGCATGTTCTGACCGATTCTTGTGTTAATAAAAATACTTCTCTTTCTTCTTTTTTTATTTTTTTTTTATTTGGAGAATGCATTCTCATTTATCATGTAATGACCTGAAATCACACTGCTGGCCAAAGCAAAATTCACAATAGAATAAAAAAGAAAACTCTTAAGCAATTAAGGAAATGGTCCTGACATTTAAACATTTCCTGATTGTGTTTAAAAAAAAAAAAAGTAATTGAATGTAATGTTCTCATACTGGTGCTGATATTTACAGAACTCTGTACTCGGGGGATAGAACAAAAAGAAAAAATTCTAGAGTTTTAACTCTTTTAGGATTTGGTTAAAGGGCAACTTTAGCGAGTGGAGAGGAGTGAGTGTATAGGGAAATATATCCAAACCTGGAGGAGAACTTCTTGGAAACATAGAAGAGGGATGGCAGATGAGACCACGGTGTTCATCATGTCATATATATATATATTTTAGGGCTGTTACGCTTTTGGCTATATATTGCGGTGTATGGTGAAGCTTGATCAACTTTATTCCTATTGCCTGTATTGATCCTGAGGGGTCCTGCCGTCTGGTAAGGGTCAGTGTGTACCTTTTGGTGGTGGGTTTGGCACTGTCCCCTCCTTGCTGTACGATTGCCCCCCACGGGTGATCAATTTCTATATTTATGCAATCTACACTATACAAGTCTTTTTTCTTTTTTCTGTGATCTACTGAGGATTCGTTTTTGGCTATACATGGTGGTGCAAGGTGAAACCTGAACTCTGTCAGTTCCAGTGCTTATATCGATCCTGAGGGGGTCTTGCCATCTGGTAAGGGTCAGTGTGTACTTTGGTGGTGTGTTAGTGCTGTCCCCTCCCCACTATATAGCTGTCCCCCACGGGTGGTTGACTATATATGCTTTATGCAGTATTACACTATGCAAGTTTCCTGCTTTTTGTCTTTTCCGGTGTTATGAATCCACACTGGAATCCCTAAGTGAAGCACAAATGTGACTGTGATCGCGGTGTTAATTCATCAGGATTATCTGGAAATTCTGCCTCTTCGGCTCAACACATGGATCTTGGACTTTGGAGTGTTTTTTTCCGTAGTTAATGCATATGATTTTTTCACAAATATTTTTGGGACTAAATTTTGTATTCTATTAGTACGTAATGTAGTGTTTGTCTTGGCAACACACCATATTGATTATTTACATTGTTTATATTCTGTGCCAATAATCAGGTACAGCCTCACACTTCGCGCGATTCCCTCACTTCTTATAGTTTGTTTATGTTGTATAACATTTTTGAATCGCAGCTCTATATTATTTTCTCCACAGGGTATGCGCAATTTTTTTCACGTTTTCAAAATATATATATACAGTGCAGAAAATAAGTATTTGAACACCCTGCTATTTTGCAAGTTCTCCCACTTGGAAATCATGGAGGGGTCTGAAATTGTCATCGTAGGTGCATGTCCACTGTGAGAGACATAATCAAAAAAAAAAATTCCAGAAATCACAATTTATGATTTTTTAACTATTTATTTGTATGATACAGCTGCAAAGAAGTATTTGAACACCTGTCTATCAGCTAGAATTCGGACCCTCAAAGACCTGTTAGTCTGCCTTTAAAATGTCCACCTCCACTCCATTTATTATCCTAAATTAGATGCACCTGTTTGAGGTCATTAGCTGCATAAAGACACCTATTCACCCCATACAATCAGTAAGAATCCAACTACTAACATGGCCAAGACCAAAGAGCTGTCCAAAGACACTAGAGACAAAATTGTACACCTCCACAAGGCTGGAAAGGGCTACGGGGAAATTGCCAAGCAGCCTGGTGAAAAAAGGTCCACTGTTGGAGCAATCATTAGAAAATGGAAGAAGCTAAACATGACTGTCAATCTCCCTTGGACTGGGGCTCCATGCAAAATCTCACCTCGTGGGGTCTCAATGATCCTAAGAAAGGTGAGAAATCAGCCCAGGACTACACGGGAGGAGCTGGTCAATGACCTGAAAAGAGCTGGGACCACCGTTTCCAAGGTTACTGTTGGTAATACACTAAGACGTCATGGTTTGAAATCATGCATGGCACGGAAGGTTCCCCTGCTTAAACCAGCACATGTCAAGGCCCGTCTTAAGTTTGCCAATGACCATTTGGATGATCCAGAGGAGTCATGGGAAAGTCATGTGGTCAGATGAGACCAAAATATAACTTTTTGGTCATAATTCCACTAACCGTGTTTGGAGGAAGAAGAATGATGAGTACCATCCCAAGAACACCATCCCTACTGTGAAGCATGGGGGTGGTAGCATCATGCTTTGGGGGTGTTTTTTTGCACATGGGACAGGGCGACTGCACTGTATTAAGGAGAGGATGACCGGGGCCATGTATTGCGATATTTTGGGCAACAACCTCTTTCCCTCAGTTAGAGCTTTGAAGATGGGTCCAGGCTGGGTCTTCCAACATGACAATGACCCGAAGCACACAGCCAGGATAACCAAGGAGTGGCTCTGTAAGAAGCATATCAAGGTTCTGGCGTGGCCTAGCCAGTCTCCAGACCTAAACCCAATAGAGAATCTTTGGAGGGAGCTCAAACTCTGTGTTTCTCAGCGACAGCCCAGAAACCTGACTGATCTAGAGAAGATCTGTGTGGAGGAGTGGGCCAAAATCCCTCCTCCAGTGTGTGCAAACCTGGTGAAAAACTACAAGAAACGTTTGACCTCTGTAATTGCAAACAAAGGCTACTGTACCAAATATTAACATTGATTTTCTTAGGTGTTCAAATACTTATTTGCAGCTGTATCATACAAATAAATAGTTAAAAAAATCATACATTGTGATTTCTGGAATTTTTTTTTTTGATTATGTCTCTCACAGTGGACATGCACCTACGATGACAATTTCAGACCCCTCCATGATTTCCCAGTGGGCGAACTTGCAAAATAGCAGGGTGTTCAAATACTTATGTTCTGCACTGTATATATATATATATATATATATATATATATATATATATATATATATATATATATATATATATATATATATATATATTATTTTAAGGCATGGTAAACATTCCAACCTGCACCTTGTACTTTCACCGTCATACCGTGTGCATTGATCATGTACTTTCATTGTGTCATTTGTTGCCCTGTGCAAATCCGTGGCATGGCACTGTACAGTTTAATGCATGACCTCTGTAGTGTGAGACCTGACACTTCCTGTGAAGCAACCAAGTATTCCACAATCCCTGGGTCTCTAATACTCATGTAGTTGAACGGGGCTGCTGATAAGGCAGTACAGCTGGCCCTCCTGTACTGGGCCCAGGCCCCATCCATTCAGAAGAGGGGTCCAGGAGGAGGGATGGCTGTCCTGCCTTATCGCTGACATGGATACTTTGATGGATCCCCCTGCAGTGCTGCCGGCTTTTCATCTTTTCCCTCCGGCTGTGCTGTAGGGTAATCGGTTCCAGTAATTTTGCCTCCTAGTCATTTCTCTGATCACATCCCACCTTACCGCTGTGTGGACCCTCTCTTTCGCCTGCTGTCCAGGCCCCTGGACAGCAGAGACTGTGAGCCAGGCCTTCTCGTCCAACATCCGTGCCTGACCTCACAAATGTGCTTCTGGAAGAATGGTCAAACATTCCCATAGACACACTCCTAAACCTTGTGAACAGCCTTCCCAGAAGAGTTGAACCCTTGGAGGAAGCCTGGGATGCCATTAAAGTTCATGTCCAGGTAAAGGCAGGTGTCCCAATACTTCTGACAATAGTGAATACCAGTTATAAAGAGATTCCTCTGCCCAATTGGTCTGCGCTTCCTCTTTCTTCCACAGGGTGTCAGAAAAGTCTATGGTGGAAGCACAGCTCAGAATCCTAGAAACAGGAGAACAGAGATAAATAAGAATTCCACACCCCTAATTCTGGGATCAATGTCTGATTATTTATTGGAACTCCAGTCCAGTGACTTTGCCTAGGCTGAGATGATGTCATCAGTCTGCTGCTGTCTGATGTCATTAGTCTTCTCTCCCCCAGGAGGCAGACTGCAATATTGAAATTATGTAACCAGTTAAAAAGTAATTGAATGCAGCAGGGACTGATTTGTGTCACACAAATGGTTCCATTCATCCTTCTGGAGAAGAAAGTAAATGAGGGCATTGTCAGGGAAATGGTCTTGATTTCTGGAAGTGTTACACTCAGGGCTGGGACAAGGGGTGGGCAAAGGGAATGGCTGCCCTGGGCACTGTGGTATTATGTTAGGTGGGGGGGGGGGGGGGGGGGTCACCACAATGAGATTGAAAGGGTGGGAATTTGTGTTGGAAGGGGGAATTTAGGGGGGTTAGGTATTTAAGGAGGGGAAATTTGGAGAGGGGGGCACTAAGAGTATTGATTTAGGGGGATTTGTGTTGGTGGGGGGGGGGAGATTTGTGCTAAGAGGGAGGTATTTGGGGCAAATTTGTTCTGGGGGGGATTTGAAGTGGGGGGCAACAGATTTGTAACAGGAGGGGAAACTTTAGAGGTAGATTTGTGCGGCATTCATTTTTTTGGGGGGCTGGGCAAAGATTTGTGCAGAGAGGGGGGATTTCAGCATAGGGCAGATTTATACTAGGAGGAGGGGGGATTTATGCTTGGGGGCAGCAGTGGTGCGTCCATAGTGGGCGCAGTAGCGACGCCCCCTCTCTCCCCTGCACCGTCAGGTGTTCAATACATAGAGATTCATGCAATGCATGAATCTCTATGTATTTTTTTCGCCGCTGCCGCCCACTATTCAGATGGCCGGCCCCCTGGTGAGCGCAGGCCGTCTGAATAACAGCAGTTTGTTGGTGTTTGGAAGTGCCTATCAGAGCCAGCGGCTCCGATAGGCTTTCTGATTACAGCTAAAGGGCTCTAATCGGCTTCCAAATAGTTAATCAGGGGACACAGGGGGTGTGCGTTCCCTGGTTAACACTGACACTCGTCTCAGCCAATCAGGTTCACCAGGTCTGGTTTCCGGTAACCTGAGTGGCTCAAGCGGCATCGAGGATGAGACTTGGGAGAAGACATCGAGGGAGGATGGCTGACCCGAGAAAGGTAAGTTCTGGGTGACGGGGAAGTAATCTGGCGGCAATTGCTGGGCACAGTGGTGACAAATGCTGGACACAGTGGTGACAAATGCTGGACACAGTGGCTGTGTTTGATGGAATGGCACGTTTGATGGCACAGTGAGGCTGCAATTGATGTTGTTTCTTTTTTCTGTTTGCGCCCCCCCCCCCCAAAAAAAAAAAATTGAGCACCAGCCCCCATTGCTTTGGGGGTAAACATGCAGAATAGTATTCAGTGTTTTTGTGGGGGCATTTTTGCTGACACATAATGCTGAAAAACCTTGGGTGGGGTGGGGGGGTGGCACAGTTTTCCATGTTTGCCCTGGGCTCTAGGTGACCTTACCCCAGCCCTGGTTACACCGACACATTATTTGGCATACATGTATTATACACAGCAATCAATTTGTATTGGCTACAAATTACTGAAGGAGAGTGGTTTATTTTGGAGCATGCCAACCGATTAATGAATAACCTGTAGCAGCGACAATTCACTTCTAGACAACAAATCACCAGCGACTACAGTGGTTATGTTGCTGGATATTAATTGCTTTTAATTGGCCGGATTAGTGGACTCTAGCAGCAATTCATCACTGCTACTAAACCGCCCATTTTTGACATGGCCCTAAAAGAGCATAAAGAACAGGGCTCAAGTCCTGCGGGAATGTGTGGGAACGGAGTTCCTGCACTTTTTTCACAGCAGGAACGCAGTTCCCTTTGCAGGACTAGACCAGCCGAACCAATTCTTCACTAAGCGGTGATGCCCAGCACGAGTCACTGTCAGGGGCAGGCGAACCTTAGTAATCCTTTATGCTACTGCCTGCTTCCTGTATATGGATTCATCGGGTAGTGTGCGGGTATTCCGCCACTTCCTTGATGCTGCAATGTCTCCTGGGAGCTTTTGTCATTGTTCCCAGGAGACATTGCGGAGGTCTGCTGCGAGTTATCGTGGGATTTAGGAAGAACTTGCTTAAAGTTCTACCTGATGAATCCATATACAGGAAGCGGCCAGTAACCTAAAGGATTACTAGGGTACAGTGGATCGAAAAAAAAACAAAAAAAACATGCGGTTTAGTAATTATGCATATGAGCGTATTATTATTTTTTTTTTGGTGGGGGAGAGGATCTTGGGTGGGAGTTCCCACACTTTTTTCCCCAGGACTTGACCCCTGATAAAGAACACACACACCTACCTCTTATGGCATGACTCTATTGATGCCTAACCACTTAAGACCCAGACCAATATGCAGCTTAATGTTTTTTTTATTTTTTTTTATAATGTAAACATCCCTTGTAATAGAAAAAAAGCATGACAGGTCCTCTTAAATATGAGATCTGGGGTCAAAAAGATCTTATATTTAGACTAAAATGCAATAAAAAAACAAAAACAAATTGTCATTTGAAAAAATGACAACAAAAAAATGTGCTTTTAAGACGCATGGACGGAAGTGACGTTTTGACGTTGCTTCCGCCCTGCTATGCTATGGAGACGGGTGGGGGCCATCTTGCCCTCACTCGTATACATGGCAAGTGGCAAGAAGAACCGGATCGTCGCCGCCGACTGCTCCGGTAAGTGGCGAGAGAGGGCCGATTACGGTGATCTTGCGGTGAATCTGCCGCGGAGACCACCATTATCGTTTACAGGACCGGACACGGAAAAGATGACTATCTCGGTTGTGGCAGCAGCTGCTGCCGTACCAAGATATTCATCTTTAAAGTGCCGACGTATATGTATGTGAGCTGGTCCTTAAGTGGTTAACGTCCAGTGTGCATGAAGCGGATGGGGGAATGAGGTCAGTTTTTTTTAACAAAAAATGGACTAGGTAAGTGCTTTCTGTACCGAGTTGCGGCCAGTGGACTCTCATTTATTGTCTTCTGCTCAACTGGTCTATACAAATGTAATACTAGTCAAAAAATGTGAAGCTTTAGTGCTACATAATATTTGGTACGACAATAACTCAACCTCTTGACTGTTTGCATGCTTTATGTATTGCATTGTAGGAATGTAACTAGGGTTGTCCCGATACTAGTATCGGTATCGGGACCGATACCGAGTATTTGCGGGAGTACCCCTGATACCTAAATAGAATACTCATATCCCGCCGCCGCCGCCGCCGCATACCGCCGCGTTAATCCCAGTGCAATACAGTGCGTATTACAAGCTTTCGTTTGAATACTTGTAATGCCCGCCGCGCCATGTATAGACACTCCCCTTCTCGGTATTGGACGGATCTGTCCAATCCTGAGCAAGGGGGAGTGTCTATGCACGGATCCGTGTATAGACACTCTCCCTTGCTCGGGATTGGACGGATCCGTCCAATCCCGAGAAGGGGAGTGTCTATACATGGCGAGGCGGGCATTTCAAGTATACAAACGAAAGCTTGTAATGCGCGCTGTATTGCACGGGGATTAACCCGGCGGTGGCATCTACTACAGGTATGGGGGACATGGCTGCAATATGTGGGTAACAGGACATGGCTGCAATATGTGGGGGACAGGACATGGCTGCAATATGTGGGGGACATGGCTGCATTTGGGGACACATTTAAAAAAAGTATCGGTATTCGGTATCGGCAAATACATGAAAAAAAGTATCGGTACTTGTACTCGGTCCTAAAAAAGTGGTATCGGGACAACCCTAAATGTAACCATTTGGCTATTCACTGTGAGCAGCAGGTGCAGCTAGTGGCCATTGAATGTTTTAGACAGTCAAAGAAATGTCAAGTTTTCCTTTAATTGCAATAACAAATTAGACTGGATTGTGGTTCTTGGCTCAGTTGTCTGGGAGTTACCCCTTGCGCGGGTCCAGCCAAGCCCAGAGCCACTTGTGTTGGGATCAGCAGAGCTGGCACTTGTCACCGCTAGATGTAGCTGGACCACTCAGGCTAAATCTCCTTAAAATTCTGTTCTGTCATCTGCAAGCATTTGCCTGCCGTCCTCCGAGACGTGATCGGAGTGTTATTAACTGAAACACGCTGCTAATTGTTACCCCCAGGAGTCACGGCTGGTGAAAACAAACACTAGGAACATTCCTGCATCTGCATTCCTCTTTTACTTTCTAGAAGGGATTTTTATTCCAAGACTCTCAAGGGAGTTGGGCACCAAGGAAAGAGCCCGCGGGGTGCACAGCAGCAAATAGTCAGGTCAACACGTTTCATCTGAATCTGGGCATTTCCAGATTAAAGCCCAATACTGAAGTCCGGCTAGGTGTGGTTGTATTTAATGGATATCTCCATTGTGCAAGCATTGAACCCCCTGTTAGAAGCTGACAATCTTGTTTAGCTTTCTGAAATTTAGTTAAAGGTTTAAACAGAAGGTTGTATTTTATTTGGGGGGGGGGGGTCACGTACTTTTGACTTCATAATCTTATATGAGCACCTAAAAAACTTGCATGGCACGAATAAAGCATCAGTCTGCTATAACACAGTCCATATGCAATAAAGATCCAAGTGTCCATTCCTGTGACTGTACACGCCCCCCCCCAAACACCAACACCACGTGACCTCCACCACGCCATGTACCCAACCCCCACTCAGACCCACAGAAGGGCTACAACGTGCCCCATATTCACCAACACCCCATCACGCCCCCAGACCTCCAGCTCCCAAATTGGCGTGTCTTTTTTTTTTTTTTTTCAAAAAAATGTGTCAAGCTTCAAGCAATGAAACGCTCAAGTCTGAGCAGGCACCATTAAGAACAATAGGATTCTTCTTCTTGAGCATTGTCCTGCATCAAGGAATCTGTGAAAAAATTCTCAAATGTGAATGGGGCCTTATAATGACTTTCTATGTCAGTTCCGTATATAGCAAAGGTTATAGCACAGTTCATTGCATGCTTTTGTTCCAAAGGTGCAGAGACATGGTAGTCCCAAAATGCAGGAAATGATAGTGCTTAGGGACCAGGTCCTCCAGCTTTGTATCTACAGCTAAGACTTTATTTTTTAAACGTAGCCCCCATGTCCTAAATAGGGTTTGCTATGTCAATTTAGTTTTTGACTCCACTGTAGTAGTTGTATATTTTTGCACTTGGTTTTTCCGCAAGCTTAAAGCGGAGTTCCACTTAAAAGTGGAACTTCCTCTTATACATCTAATCCCCCCTCCGGTGCCACATTTGGCACCTTTCAGGGGGGAGGGGGGGAAAACGGGTACCTGTATTTGATATGTACTGTTCCCCACTTCCGGGGGACAGGGTCATGGCCTGGTAACTCGGAAGTTCGGTCCCCTCCTCCATATTCCATCGCCAGACCAATAAGAAAGCACAGGCGCTTCGTGCTTGTGCAGTAGGGACCCGACTGTGAAGCCGAAAGGCTTCACTGCCAGGTTCCCTTACCAGGAATGGCGGTGGTTGCACCCGAAAACCGATCTGAAGATTGGCTGCGGTGCCAACTTCGTGGGCTCCCTGGACAGGTAAGTATCCTAATATTAAAAGTCAGCAACTGCAGTATTTGTAGCTGCTGACTTTAACATGTTCATGAGGGGGCTGGACCTCCTCTTTAACGAAGTACCAAATGCAAACTTATTTTTTTCAATTTGGATGAAGAGAGGAGAGCAAGGGAGGGTTATAACAACACCCATTACATTTGCCATATGTGTTCCATTCCAGAGATTATTCTTCACTTCCTGTCCCATAGCCAAACAGGAAGTGAGAGGAAATACGTGCAAATTTAAGGTATTCCTTGGGGACCCCAAAGTCCCCAAAAGATTTCCCCTCTATTACTTTAATGGGGACAACCCAACATTTGGAATCTTCTTTTACTTTCAATTTTAATGGTAAACAGGACAAATGGAAAGGGTGAATCTCCTAACGGGGGCACAGGTAGCAATAGAAACCCGACAGGGATTCTAATCCCTCTCCACTCTATCCAAAACTAAAAAAAAAGTTTTGCCTCTTTTAAGTTGGCTTGTGTTTTCTGACTGTTGCCAGTAGATGTCACTGGTCATAGTATGAGATTTCACAAACAAAACTAAGTTTTAAATATTTATATTGTCTTCAGCCAATCCAGTAGGAGATGTATGCCACTGGTGTATGCAGGGGGAGGATATAAATATTTGGTACAGGCCATGTGCTCTTTCTCTCTCTTCCCCTGGGCTGAGGCATGAGACGGTGATGCTGGATGGAGCTGTATTGTTAGGTTCAATAGCCTGGTTTGGCATCAAACATGTGCTGAAGTGTTCTGCCTGGTCTGGAGGAAGCTGTGCCAAAGAGCAGACCCAGAGGGGGGGGGCATTTTGCTGGAGAGAGCCAGGAAGAAGGCTGGTCTCTCAGAAGGACCTGGTGATCACTTGGAGGACACACTAAAATTTGGCAGTGTACTTGCAATGTTGTAGCAGTTGGTTTAATGGTTCTGACACTGTGAAGCTGGATATTGATCTTTACCTGGAGAGTTTGTAAGTGATCTGCTATCACTATCTGGGACCCCTAACCCTTACCGCCTTAACCATCCTGTAAAAGACACAAGTCACTGGCACCCAATTTCTTTTCTCAATCGCCCCATTTTAACCATGGACTCATCCCTGCGGTGAAATGCTAGACCGTTCCTGCCTGCCTTTGAAGTTTTAGAGAGGTGCTATATAAAGTTTTGGACAGTAGGGAAGGGATACTAGACATGTGCATTCGTTTTCGTTAGAATGCATTTTCGTCCGAAAATCGGGTATTTTCGTTATCGTTTTAACGAACGAAAGCGCAAGAAACTAAAACTGAAAGATCCGACATAAAAAATGCTTTATTTTTGTTTTCGTTCAGATCCGAAGATTTTGAAATTGTCATTCTGAATACAGTGAATAGGTAGAAATTGAATGACGAAAATTCGACGATTTTCGATGCTTTGTCGAATTTTCGTCGTTCAATTCCTACCTATTCACTGAATACAGTGAATATAGGTAGGAATTGAACGACGAAAATTCGACAAAGCATCGAAAATCGTCCTTTTCGGACGAAAACTTTTCCCGACGAAAACGACATAAATCAAAACGATTTTTGGGAGTAACTAAATAAATTTATTTTCCAATGAAAACAACAAAACTAAACAAAATATTCCAGTCTGCACATGTCTAAGGGCTACTGCTTTTTTGTGTTACACTCTTTCTGCGATGCTGCAAAGATGAAAATTGTTGTGCCATCATCTGTTTTCACCATCCTCCTTTCTTTCTTTGAGGAGCTGTTCTGATTGTAGATACTTGATCCCCATTTCAAGACCAGTAAAAGTGGAGGTAGAGTCAGGTGCCGTACACACGGCAGAGAACCTCGACGGGCAGAACACATCGTTCCGCCCGTCGAGGTTCTCTCCCGGCCGTCGGATTCGGCGACCCGCCCGTCGGGAATGGCAACCAGCCATTCTTCCGGGCGGGCCGTCGAGGAAATAGAGAGCGTGCTCTCTATTTCGGCTCGACGGTACACACGAGGTTCTCGCTGGTTTTCAGCGAGAACCTCGGCCGTGTGTACGGGGCCTCACACATCTGGTCCTCAAGTTCAGCAGTATTTTTGAGAAAGCAATCTGTGGAGAGTTGTTTCGAGGTGATCTCTGAGTGAATGATATCATGGACCATATCTAGCATCACTCAATCAAGACGTCCTGGGGATAAAGGGCTGGACTCTCTGCGGGGTTGTACGGAAAATTTCAAAGAGGTTTCCTGGTCACATGGTGGGGATCATCTTATGGTCCAGGAAGGCCACAGGAGTGGATTTGCATACAGAGCCCATTTCACTTTCTGGTTGTTCATGTGTATCGGTGGCATTGTTGTGCCATGATAGGATTTTAGGCAAGGTGGAATGTAGCAATATCGATTTCACTTTACAATTTGGAGCCATCTTACATGCTTATGCACAAGCTATTGCTCTCTGTGACTCAGCTGTGTAAATGTACCCCCCTAGTTGTCCTGGTGACCACTGCCATCTGGAAAGAAAGTGAAGGGAAATCCAAAGAAATCACAACCGGTCCCTGAAAAGTTATAGAAGTAAAAGTATATATATCTCCCCCCTAGGGGGGAAAAACACTGCGCTAACGTGATATAAATGAATGAATGTGTGATTAAATCTCAATAAAAAAAGCTGCCAGTACCAATTACTTAAACCAAAGTAACCTACAGAAATACAAAAATTATAGGTACAGCGCTAGATACATGATAATAAATAAATATATAGTGATACGTAAATGAATAAAGTGACAAGAAAAAAACACAATAATGTGATTATGAAAATCAGGAAAGATCCAGTGAAATAAAGTCCATAATCAGTCCAAATCAACACACCAAAATCTTCTTCCACCAAAGAGCCCACCCAGTGAATAGGTTGTCTCCTTACCTCCTGGCGTGGTGGCCATCTGTAAGCCCGGGGGCCCCATAATCTTCTATTATTTTTTTTGAGAGATGTCCAATCACTTTACGTCAGGGGTGTCCAAACTTTTTTTTAAAGAGGTCCAGATTTGATGAAGTAAACATGTGTGAGGGCCGACCATTTGGCCTGACCTTCTTTGAACCATTAAAAGTCAGCCTAAGTGTGTTCATCCGAGCACTACTACACTGCCCAACAATAATTTCTTTGCCTTTGTGGCTGTGTGTGGTGAAGTGATGAGGTGAGGCGTGTTATTTGGATATATATATGTCTTTTTTGGCCCCCAATGAATCCCTGAGCGTGGCTCAGGGCTAAGGATGAGCTTGGGAATGTTATTTGGATATACCGTATCAGCGTATAACATGCACCTTCACTTTAGGAGGGAAGTTTCAGGAAAAAACTTACAAATAAAGAACTGTGAAGCAAAATAAGGGTCAGTGCCCATAAATGCAGCTTCACCATTGCCATGAATGCAGCCTCTCCATTGCCATGAATGCTGCCATCTGCAGCCACGGGAGGGGGCGGGGACGAGCGATGTACATTTTTATAGGTGGCTTTACGTCCATGTCTGCTATGTTATAATGCTGTATGTTTTCTCTTGCAGTGACCCCTACGTGAAACTGTCCCTGTATGTAGCAGATGAAAACAGAGAGCTTGCTCTGGTCCAGACGAAGACCATAAAAAAGGTGAGTAAGCATTTACCATCAGTAAATATACACAGATCCTCCAACATGGAGATTTCCAGAGTGGAGTTGAAGTTTTGTAAAATGTGAATAACTTTTTTAAAGCAGAACTTCACCCAAAGGCATTTTTTTGTGGGTAACAGGTATCTAGTATTGATAGGCGATCTGAACGGAAGTTCACCCCCAACCCCCCACCATTTGCCTGCAGCCTTCTGGGACAAGGCACAGTTCCAGGAGGCTCCGGGACCATTCACAATGCACAGCACAGCTCACACATGCACCATGGAAAGCTGTCTGTGAAGCCACAAGGAGTCACAGACAACTTCCCACACTAGACATGGTGGTGCTGGGACCCAAAGACCAGAGAAGAACCAGGCCTGGGTGAGGACAGAGCTGGATCCCTGAACCAGGTAAGTGTCCTTTTATTAAAGTCAGCAGCTACAGTAGTTGTAAAATATTTTTATTTGGGGGGTGGGTGTGGGCACTGCTGAAGATCCTCTGCAGACCAAGCCTTTTTCTTACACTGTTTACATGTAAAAAATTATATTTTTTGTTAGAAACTTACTTTAAAAACACAAAACATCATGTATTTATTTTTTTTTTTTTTTAAACTGAGACCCTAGAAATGCTTTGAAATTTGTCTGCTACAAACCTGTCAGTCGGATCTGTCCGCTGGTTAGTACACTAACCAGTGGACAGAACTGTCCGCGCATGCGTCAAATGGATTCGACGAATGCGCGGAAGCATTTTATTTCCAGGTTTGGTGACGTGACGGCGTCAACGTCACCGCCACGTCACCGCATCCACAGATCGAGGGGATTTTCGTCCGATGGTGTGTACACGCCATCGGACCAAAATCCGATGAGACATGTCCGCTGCAAACGGTCCGTCGGACATGTTTGAGCAGACATGTCTCATCAGGTAGGGATGAGCCGAACACCCCCCCCATTCGGTTCGCACCAGAACCTTCGAACGGACCGAACGTTCGCGCGAACATTTAGAACCCCATTGACGTCTATGGGACTCGAACGTTCTAATTCAAAAGTGCTCATTTTAAAGCCTAATATGCAAGTTTTTGTCGTAAAACGTCTCTGAGAACCCAGGTCTTGCCCCAGGGAATGTATCAATAGGAAAAAAGTTTTAAAAACGGTAGTTTTTTTTCAGGACTCCTGAAAAAAATAGTTTTTAAAACTTTTTCTCCATTGATACATGTTCCCTCGGGCAAGACCCGGGTTCTCAAAGACGTTTTCACAGGCATACTATAGACACCCAGCAGGTACAATATTTAAAGGAATTTATTTTTTATTTAAATTTTTTTATTTAAGCATCATTAAAATCACTGCTCCTGGAGCAGTGATTTTAATGATGCTTAACCACTTAAGGACTGCCTACTGCACATATACGTCGGCAGAATGGCACGGCTGGGCACATCGACGTATATATACGTTGATTTTAGTACCCAGCCGCGGGTCACGGGCGCGCTCCCGCGGCGCGCTCCCGTGACCGGGTCCGAAGCTCCGGGACCGCGGGACTCGCGGACCCGATCGCCGCTGCAGTGCGGCGATCCGTCCCTGGAGCTGAAGAACAGGGAGAGCCGTGTGTAAACACGGCTTCCCCGTGCTTCTCTGTGGCCGCAGCATCGATCGCGTCATCCCTGTTATAGGGGGACGCGATCGATGACGTCACACCTACAGCCACACCCCCTACAGTTGTAAACACACACACAGGGAACACTCAAAGTCACAGCGCCCCCTGTGGTTAACTCCCAAACTGCAACTGTCATTTCCACAGTAAACAATGCAATTTAAATGCATTTTTTGCTGTAAAATTGACAATTGTCCCAAAAATGTGTCAAAATTGTCCGAAGTGTCCGCTATAATGTCGCAGTCACGAAAAAAATCGCTGATCGCCGCTATTAGTAGTAAAAAAAAAAAAAATTAATAAAAATGCAATAAAACTATCCCTTATTTTGTAAACGCTATAAATTTTGCAAAGACCAACCGATAAATGCTTATTGCGATTTTTTTTACCAAAAATATGTAGAAGAATACATATCGGCCTAAACTGAGGAAAAAAAAGTTTTTTTATATATTTTTTGGGGATATTTATTATAGCAAAAAGTAAAAAATATTACATTTTTTTTAAAATTGTCGCTCTATTTTTGTTTATAGCGCAAAAAATAAAAACCGCAGAGGTGATCAAATACCACCAAAAGAAAGCACTATTTGTGGGGAAAAAAGGAAGCCAATTTTGTTTGGGAGCCACGTCGCACGACCGCGCAATTGTCAGTTAAAACGACGCAGTGCCGAATCGCAAAAAGGAGCAAGGTCCTTTACCTGCATTTTGGTCCGGGCCTTAAGTGGTTAAATAAAAATATAAAAATAAAAAATAAATTCCTTTAAATATTGTACCTGCTGGGTGTCTATAGTATGCCTGTGAAAACGTCTTTAAAAAACACAATCACCTGCCTGCCAGTAAATTAGGAAGAACTGATCTAGGGAAACTATACAGTGTATAAATATATGTACAACACCTGGGATGTATATATATCCTCTACACACTGTAAAATTAACTGACTAGCCTGCCTGCCTGCCAGCTCTATCTACCTGCAAAAAATGACTCTCTCTGTCTCTCTCGCTGTTCTCTCTAACCACCGCCGCAACACACTACACAAGGCCTCCCTGCAAGCGGCCTTTTATAGTGTGGGGCGTGTACTAAACCCCCTGAGCCATAATTGGCCAAAGCCACCCTGGCTTTGGCCAATTATGGCTCTGCGTTTTTTGCATGCTGTGATTGGCCAAGCATGCGGGTCATAGTGCATGCTTGGCCAATCATCAGCCAGCGATGCCGCAGTGAATTATGGGCCGTGGCCTGTCACTCGAATTTGGCAAACGGACATGAAGCTCATCCCTACACAGGAGGACTTGTGCTAGAATTGCTGCCCATGACATTCACGGTGATACCTCACATGTGTGGTGCGATTGTTGTTTACGTACTGATGCATGCATTCGCCTTTTTTTGTGAGCATGGGGGGGGGACAGAGACACTATAAGAAAAATGTATTTTTATTTTTTACACTGTACCTTTCATTTTCATTTTTTTTTATCACTTTAATTATCACAAATAATGTGAACATCCCTTGTGCAAGCAATACGCAGTAACAGATTCTCTTTACTGAGACATCAGGGGTCTATTAGACCCCAGATCTCTCCTCTGCCCTTAAAAGCTTCAGATCATGCCAAGATGGGACCAACTACCGCCGCTTGTAAAAGCAATCCTGCGGCTAGAATTTAATAGAAGATACCTTTTTGAAGTTAACCAATCACATTTTGACAAGTGTTTTTTCTGGGATGATGGGTGCAGCTGCAGGCTTCACCCCGGTACTGTTTTTAGAGCTGCCGGAAAGCTCTCTTGTAGTAGAAATCGGAGTAGCTAACTAGCCACGTAAATGCGTAAATTACAAGCAACAGGAATAGACACCCCCCCTCCTTTTCCCACCACCTTCCATGGCTCTCTCGGGCTCTCCCGTCCCACCACGAGACCCGAGCTATTGGTCGGTGTTCTATCGAATAGTGCCATCCATCAAAAAGTGCACAGAATGGAAGAGCACTCCAGCTGATTTCCCGATCAGCTGGCGTGTCGTCACCATGGCGCATGCGCACACCGTAGGAGGCTTTTTTCGACTTAAGATACCATTTCACAGGCACAATTGAAAGCTATGGAAAGAGCGGAGGAACACCATAGTTCTCAGATTGAGCCTCGCTGTTGCTGGGTTTGTTGGGGGTGTGTTGAAGGGTCGGTTTTATCTGTGTTGTCACCCACCCTTACACACAGGCAAAACCTGCCGTTCAACACACCAAACCCACCCTGCCACTCAGACAAAACCTGACTTTGAGTATATTCTAAACCTGTGCCGCAACAGTGAGGCACAATATGACAAATAAGGTGTCTCTCCCCTGTTCGCATAGCATTTAGTTGTGGCCATCAAATGTTATCTCCCTACAATGTGCGCATGCGCTATGGTCACGCTAGCTGATTGGCAAATCAGCTGGAGTGCCCTTCTGTTCTGCACATGTGCGGGCACTTTTAAAAGGAGGGCACTTATCAGTAGAACACCGGCATGTCCACTGGTTGGCCAGAGACCCATCAAATAGCCAAAATTGGCTTTGACCGGGTCTCCGCTATGGTAACCTGGAAGCGACAACATGACATAATTTCCGGTTTACCTGAATGTCAACTGCGCCATTTTTGGAAAATCAAAAGTATTTAGAGATGCAGATCTTGGTGTTTTGAATGCTTTCAAGTGCAAAGGAGGGATTTGAGGTCTTATTTGGCCCAGATCCCTCCATAACGAGTACCTGTTGCATGCCTTTTGCTGTCACAATAGCAATAAAAGTGATAAAGATTTTTTTTTTTTTTAAAGCAACAGTGTAAAAATTAATTGAATGAATCCGCAAAGGCGAACACATGTGTGGGTCCTGCGCACACGCAAACCGTGATCACCCCACTGGAAAGTCCGATCATGAGCAGTATTTCAAAAACAGACCTCCTCTGTAAATCTAAAGTGGTAACCAGTGTTAATTTTGTTGAGTAAAACCGACTAAAACATTGTAGTCAACTACCTTAATACCATTTTGGTTGACTAAAACAATTGAGATGACTAAAATACGACTAAAATTAAAATGCCATTTTAGTCAAAAGACTAAAACTAAATTGGAATTTGACATCAAAATTAACACCGGTCTGTAGTGCATGTTCATACCTCAATACCATAAATAATAACATATTAGAATTTTCACTCCAGCAGTATATAACCAGTTTGGAAATTGTGCAGAAATGTTTAAATAATGCATTACAATTTACCTAAACCCATTCGATTTTAGTCGACTAAAATGTACTGAAGATTAAGTCAACTAAATACGACTAAAACTAAAACAATTGCAGAAGACTAAAATGGGACTAAAACTAAAATGGCATTTTATGCCGTGTACACACGACCGTTTTTCGGGTTCTAAAAAACTAAGTTTTTTTCCAACCAGATCATTAAAACGGCCTTGCCTACACACGATCATAGAAAAAAAAATGCTCTAGCAAAGCGCAGTGACGTACAACACGTACGACGGCACTATAAAGGGGAAGTTCCATTCGGATGACACCACCCTTTGGGCTGCTTTTAGCTGATTTTGTGTTGGTAAAAGACGATTCGCGCTTTTCTGTCTGTTACAGCGTGATGAATGTGCTTACTCCATTACGAGCGGTAGTTTTACCAGAACGAGCGCTCCTGTCTCATAACTTGCTTCTGAGTATGCGCGTTTTTTTTCACGTCGTTAAAGCGTACACACGACCATTTTTTACAACCTTAAAAATGACAACGTTTAAAACGTCGTGAAAAATAGAGCATGTTCGGAAAATAATTTGGCCATTTTTTAGAACCCAAAAAATGCTCTGAAGCCCACACACGATCGTTTTTAATGACATAATGACCAAAAATACGTAATTTTTTAGAACCTGAAAAACGGTCGTGTGCACGCGGCATTAATCCTACGACTAAGACTAAAACGAAATCTAAATTTACTGCCAAATTAACACTGGTGGTAACCTGTAAAGGCTTTTAAAGCATCACTTATTGATGCGCGGAAGAGTGTGCAATTTTAAAGTGTGACATGTTTGGTATCTATTTACTCGGTGTAACATCTTTTATATTTTACAAATCCTCGGGTTATGTATTGTTTTTTGCATGACAATTCCCCAAAATTTAAAATTGCACGGCACAAATACAGAATGACATAAAATATTGCAACACCCACTAATTTAATTTGTTTGTCGCTGATGTGCGGTATTTTTTTTTTGCCTGTAAAGTTCTATTTTTTTTTTTTTTTTAAACACTGCAGAAATACCGGGTGACATACAATTTTGCAACACCCACGAATTTATTATCTAGGGCCTCTACTTTAAAAAAAAAATATATATATATATATATATATATATATATATATATATATATATATATATATATATTATGTTTGGGGGGTTGTAAGAAATTTTCTAGCAAAATATACAGATTTTTACATGTAAACAAAAAGTGTCAGAAAAGGCTTGGAGCTAAAGCGGTTAAATGTAATTGTGTTTATATACAGTTGTGAGTTTTTCACTGACTGTTGTGTATATAGCATGTGTTGTGTAAGCAGACCTGTTTATTGGACTCGTAGATAAGGTACAGACCTGACCGTGAGCTCTATGACGACATTGCTACGTGTAGGCATCAACCGAGTGTTTATAGTATACGATCAGGACTACGCCAGAACCAGGGGCCACATTCTGGTCATAGGCAGAATCTCAATCAGATTTAAAAAAAAAAACCTGTATTTATCATTTCTAAGTCAGTAAGGTGTTTAAAGCAAAACTTTGCTCTCTCAATTACCATTGACTATTGTCCTTATACGGCTAACCTTTGTAAATAGATATTATACACTGGCAGGAAATAGTATGTGAACCCTTTGGAATTACCTGGTTTTCACAACAATAAATAAACACAATGTGCTTAACCACCTCAGCCCTGGAAGGATTTACCCCCTTAATGATCAGGCCATTTTTTTGCGATACGGCACTGCGTTACTTTAACTGACAATTACGCGGTTGTGCAACGATGTACCCAAACAAAATTGACGTCCTTTTTTCCCCACAAATAGAGCTTTCTTTTGGTGGTATTTGATCACCTCTGCAGTTTTTCATTTTTGCGATTATAAACAAAAAAATACCGACAATTTTGAAAAAAAATGAAAAACAATATTTTTAACTTTATGCTTTAAAACATATGTAATAAAAATAAATCTAATTTCTTCATAAATTAAGGCCAATATGTATTCTCCTACATATTTTTAGTAAAAAAAATCCCCGAAAAGCGTTTGATTGCTTTGCGCAAAAGTTATCATGTCTACAAACCTATAGGATAAATTTAGTGACTTTCTATTTTTTTTATATACATTTTACTAGTAATGGCGGCAATCAGCGATTTTAAGTGTGACTGCGACATTGCGGTGGTCAAATCTGTCACCAAGTTTTTAGGGACCAGTGACACCAATACAGTGATCAGTGAAAGATTTTTTTTTTACTGTATAAATGACACTGACAGGGAAGTGGTAAACATCAGGGGCAATCAAAGGGTTAAATGTGCTCTCTGTGTGCTCTCTAACTGTGGGGGGAGGGGGGGTGCTTTGACTAAAGGAAAACAGATCTCCATTTTCCTTTCTGGCTGAACAGCGGTCTGCCTTTTTTACATAGGCAGACTGCCTTTCTGCCTCTCTACAAACTATTTCCGGGTTCCTGGTGGACATGGCGTCCGCCAGACCTGCTGATTGGCTCCCGCTTTTTCCAACCACAGTGGGAGAGGGGCTAGGCTAGGGTTGCCACATTTTCTTCCAGCAAAGCCCGAACACTTTAGCGGCGCACAGTATGTTTTTCTTTTGTTTTAGTATACACTATAGACCTGGGGCACCCCAAAGAAAATAGCAATGCGGCATACATAGTGCCCCCCTTACCCTCCTGGCGATCCCTGTTTCGAGCCACATTCCTGTTTAAATAATGTGTCCGGGTTTTAGGTGGACTGAAACCGAGACACATGATTAAAAACCTGGACTGTCTGGGTGACTCCTAAGTGGGGCTCTGACAGCGCAGGTAAATGATTTTGCAATAAAGAGCCGCCCTGCCGCAGTATATGTAGGTGGGGCGGTCCTTAAGCGGTTAAAGGTGTTTCTCAACAAATACAAAGCATGAAGACATGGATGGATGGGGGAGTTTGCTCTGAATATTAAAAATGAATGAGGCTGGTGCAGGTCACTGTGATCACAATAATACAGCTGACACTAGGGCTTCAAATCCAGGCTATAGACATTCAGGTATTTACATATTTTAACAAGCAAAAAAAATAACTTGCAGTGACCTTTGTAGCTGCAGGCACTGTGAAGAAGTACATCCTTAAAGTATAACTTTAGACAAAACGTTTTCTTTAGTTTTTGGATAAATTGGAGATGGATTATAAAACATGTCCGCTTTCATTGCTGTGTGTAACCCCATTAGGGAGATTCCCCCTCTCTATATGTCCTGTTTACTATTATCATTGAAAGTAACCAAAAATCCCAAATTTGGGTTGTCCTCAGAAAAGTAAGAGAGGTGAAATGTTCAAATGGGGACACTCGTTTTGCTGACCTAGGGGTCCCCAAGGGATTGTCTTCATTTGAAAGGGTTCCCTCTCACTTCCTGTTTTGGCTATGGGACAGGAAGTAAAGGTAAGTCTCCTCAATGGGGGCACAGATGGCAAAAAAAAATTAACCAACCCTCTCTTACGCTCTCCAAAATGAAAAAAACAACTTTAATGTTCACATGAGAAGCCCTTCTACCAGCAGCTTAGTTCCTAAAGATCGTCTTTTTCTGCAGTTACTCAGCAGCTCAGCTCAACTTGCTTCCCCTGAGAGCAGTGACTTCTGAACTAAGCTGCACCTAATCTCCCTACAAGCAAAGACTCAGCAGCTCAGCTTCCTTCTCCTAGTAGTAACTCAGCAGCTATCCAACCTTCTATTTTCTAATGTAAACCTAGAGCAAGATGGGAGCAGGTTGAGCTGAGCTGCTGAGAGAACAACTCAGCTTTTGCTGCAAACTTTGAGGATGAGTTGCTTCACAGTGTCTCCAACTATAGAGGTCAGTGAGGGCTGAACACAAGGAGAGCTCTTTTGACCACAGGGACACTGATTGACTAAAGGTGCCCCTAGTATAGACACTGGGGAGCACTAGGCTAGGGACATTTTCCCCCAAAGATAAGACACATGGTGGGTGTTGTGTGTCGGTGTGTGTATATAGCTACCTGCTCCCCATTCATACCTGTGGTCACCGTGTCTGGCTAAGGAAAGTCTTGAAACGCCAACTTTCTTTGCAGCTTTTAGATGTCGTATGACTGAATGATGAGAACTACTAGAAGATGTGAATACACCTGACACAATGAACCATGTCATTTAAAAACACCTACCTTCCATCATGACCACCAATCAGTGCAGGACCAAGGCACACTTTGCACTGACATTTGTCTTTACCATGGAAGGGATCGTTGTGTTACACCCAAGCTAAACGTTCCTTATTCTCCCCTGGACCTACATCTCCATAGCTCAGCTCTTTATATTTAAAGGGGTTGTAAAGGTTTGTTTTTTATTTTCTAAATAGCTTACTTTAAGCTAGTGCATTGTTGGTTCACTTACCTTTTCCTTCCATTTCCCTTCTAAATGTTTTTTTCTTTGTTTTCTTTGTCTGAATTTCTCACTTCCTGTTCCTCCACAGTAAGGTGTTCAGTAAGCTGTTCTAAATGACTTTGCACCACCCGGATGATGGTGGAAAGCTTACTGAGGAGAAACAGGAAGTGAGAAATTTAAACAAACAAAAAAACATTTATAAGGGAAATCAAAGGAAAAGATAAGTGAACCAACAATGCCCTAGCTTAAAAGAACGTATTTAGAAAATAAAAGACAAACCTTTACAGCCCCTTTAAGTGGTCTCATTTGGTTTGTGGACAAAGAGAAGTTTTATGAAGCTTATTGGCTACCATAGCCTTCACTAGCTTTTGCAGTCCAGTCCAGTTTTAACACATAAACAACAATGTATCGATTGGCTAGAGCAGTGGCCTCCAAACTGCGGCCCAAGGGCCGGATGCGGCCCTTTGCTTGCCTTTATCCGGCCCTTGGGGCACTATCCCTCCCACTGATACGAGACACTATTCTGCCATCTGACACCGACAATGGAGCACCATTTCTCCTACTGACACAACTAGTAGAGCACTATTCCTCCCTATGATACCAGCAATGGGGCACTATTCCTCCCCCTAATACCAGATGTTTACTAGCAATGATGCCAGGAAAATTTCCACTCTCGCTGTCCAAAGTCCAGCCCTCCAAGAGTCTAAAGGACAATAAACCGGCCCTTTGTTTAGAATGTTTGTAGACCCCTGGGCTAGAGGAAGCCCTTCCGATGCTCAGTAGGTTTGAGATGGGATAATAGCATTGGTGGAGTGTGGCCATCTTGGTAGAGGAGCAGGGCTTTACTTCCTCATGTTAGAGCCTCCTAGTAAGGAGCAGGGCTTTTTTCAGGAGGAACTTGGTGGAACTCTGTTCCACCACCTCTGGTTTAGACCCTTTGGTGCCTGATCACCACAATCACTTGTAAACACAGAAGTCCGGGTTCTGTGTCTACAAGTGACATCTCTGCACTCTGTATGTAATGCAATTCTGGTATTTCATGCCCCTTTAAGACCCTCCTACTGTTTGTGAAATCTGACCACACCCACTTTTTGATGGGATTTGGAGGAGGGATGTGTTTGGAGGGGTCATTGTTGAGTGCCAGCACCTATTGTTTGAGGGAAAAAATCCCTGGTAAGGAGACATCACCAAATCTCACTGCAAATCTTTTGAGATTAGCAGTCAGGGGCAACAGTGCCTTAGATTTCGTACTGGGGATACACAGCTATGAGACAGTACACTGCTGTTTTTCAGGAGGAATTCTAGATGAGACAACACGTTTCAGGATACTGAAAAGCTCGGCTTAGGCCCAAGTAACCTCTCTTGATGTCAATTTTGAAGAAACATCTTCACTTTTTGACTTCAATTTAAGTTGGACGCTATGAAAAATGTACACCACCTCCTGGCTTCAGTTATCTGTATTTTAGTAGGAAATGTACTGCTGGGTTTATCAAAGTTATTTCTTGCCCAAATCAGGGAATTGAGCCCCCCTTGGACTTAGCAGATTTTCATCATGTACCTCTGGGCAGGGTACATTTTATATGACGGGACCAATTTGTAGCCCTAGACTGGCATGTCCGATATCCTCGCAGGTGCTAAAAGAGAAGTAATAGATCTACCCATGATTCTCCCGCTGCTGGAGATGGCGGGTGCCTCGTCGTACATTGCTGATAGCATTCCTTCTAAATATAAACTTTTATTGTAAACATGTGAAGGGATGCTGCTGTACAGTGTGTGACTTGTCAGCTGTCCTCTGCCCTACGTGTGCAGAGGCTGAAAATAATGTTACACCGGCACTCCTGGGTGGCATGGGGACCTTTGGGCCCTAGCATGGACATGAATGCTAATGTTGTTCTTTGTCCCGACCCATCATATAATTAAATCAGAAATACACTTTATCGCTTATGGTTATAAAGGTTCAGCTTTTTATTGAATAACATGTTATACTTACCTGCTCTGTGTAATGGTTTTGCACAGAGCAGCCTGCATCCTCTTGGTCCCCTGCTGATGCATCTGGCCCCTCCTCTCTGCTGAGGGCCCCCAGAGCTTGTGCATGCTTACTCCCCAGATGCCTCTGTAATACAGATTGTGGTTCAGCCCCACCCCCTGCTTCCTCCTCACTGGCTGTGTCTCACCCAATGAGAAGAGAGAGACCCATGAGTGCCAAGGCTCTCCTGCACATCGCTTGATCATGATGGGGCCTGGGTAAGTGATGGTGGGGAGCTGCACACTGAATGTTTTTGACCTTCATGCATAATATGCATGATGGTTACATACCTTCAGCCTTTACGACCACTTTAATTTTATTTTAATATTCAAACAAACTCGCCCATCCCACCACGTCTCCATGCTTTATTTTTCTTTGAAAAACACCCCCTAGCGTTGCTAGTCATGACAAGTGGCGGCTGGTGGTATGTTTTTTTTGGCAGAGGGGGGCAGTCCATCCGCAAACCAACCTCCCCCCAGCAGTCAGTTGGGTCTCCCATCAGTGGGAGGAATAGTGCCCCATCATTGGTGTCAGTGGGGTGAATGGTGTCCTATCATTTGTATTAGTGGGAGGAATAGTGTCCCATCATTGGTATCATAGGGAGGAATAGTGCCCAATCATTGGTATCATAGGGAGGAATAGTGCCCCATCATTGGTATCATAGGGATAAATAGTGCCACACCATTTGAATCATTTGGAGGAATAGTGTCCCATCATTGGTGTCCATAGGAAGAATAGTGTCCCATTGATGGTGTCAGTGGGAGGAATAGTGCCACATCATTGGTATCAGTGGGTGGAATAGTGTCCCATAATTGGTGTCTATAGGAAGAATAGAGTCCTATTGTTGGTGTCAGTGGGAGCAATAGGGCCTGATAAAGGCATGCAAAGGGCTGCAGTTTGGAGACCACTGACATAGAGCGTCAAGCCCATCACAAATTTCCAACAAATGGATCAGAACTGGTTGCTTTCCTCCAGATGGACCGAGATGATGTCCCAGAGTTCTGCAGATGCCAACATGTTTTGAGGGTGTCCACTCTTCATCATAGTCCAGGGCTCACAATGGTGTCTCGGTTAATGTACCATGCTGGTGTGCCACCCCCCACCTATTTGGTGTGTTTTTTATTATGCATAGTGCTGGAGGATTACCCAGCCTGAGGTTGGCAGCAAAGCCAAGTGGATCTTAGAAGACCATAATCTGGGTCATGTGCTGGAGATGCCTGGAATCTAGAGAGTGCCCCCCTCAAAGAACTGGTGCCATACCTTGGCACCAGAGTGATATTGGTTCCCGCTGTGTACCTGGCACACCACCATCTTCAAAGAGGGGCCACTCCAGCTGCTACTGGCACAGAGGGGCCCTACAGTGTTGGTGTGTTGCAATGTTTTGCAGGCAAAAACTATCATTCATGTCTTGCTTAGACCACTCATTCAAGCGAATGGTTAAGTGCTGCAAATGGCCAGCAAGAGCGTTGTTGTGGGGTTAAAACAAGTGCCCCTTTACTGCCTAATGCTTCTGAAAAGCTATCCGAATGGGGATCACTTTTCACTTGTTTAGACACAAGTTTAAACTTAGCCTCAGATACACCTGGGTCTCGGGAGTCCTTCCCTGAATATTTCTGGGTATGGTGAACTGAAATAAACAATTCAAGGTTCAGCAAAAACAGGATCCAAGCCGATCCACACCCGAAACAAGTTCACTGGATGGCCATTTTTTCCTTTTATGTTTAAGTCATTTTGTTATTGGCTAATTTTAAGATCCTTTTGTTTGTAAGGGAATATGATTGAAGGAAATATTGAAAACTGACCACCCGGTCTTAGAATAAAGAACGTGCATTGAAGGTGGGATATGCAGATCAACACTTTACAGTTTTTTGTCCTTCGGCTTACAGCTGAGCTGTCAACAAAGTTTTAATCTCTATTTTTCATGTTTTTCAGTTTTCTTTACTCTCTTCTCACTGCTTTATAAGTTGTGCCAAAGTCAACAGTTCTTTATTATTCTATTCATTGGCACCTGTAAGCAATTCAGAAACGTGCGGTGTCTCTGCCACATGGTGTGACTCCAGAGAAAGTCATACTGTTCTGCATAACTCTTTTATTTTATTATTATTACTACCAGTAATATAAATGTATATTGGGGGTTAATCCTCCCAGCACTCCCCCTAGAGGTACAAACTGGCATAAAGCCTGAATCTAGGAGGTATATATACGGCATCTTGAATGCAGCCAGGGGATTTAACCTGTCACAATATATAAAAATACATACACTATATTACCAAAAGTATTGGGACACCTGCCTTTACATCTACGTGAACTTTAATGGCATCCCAGTCTTAGTCCGTAGGGTTCAATATTGAGTTGGCTCACCCTTTGCAGATATAACAGCTTCATCTCTCATGAGAAGGCTGTCCACAAGGTTTAGGAGTGTGTCTATGGGAATGTTTCACAATTCTTCCAGAAGTGCATTTTTAAGGGTCACGCACTGATTTGGAACAAAATTGAAAAAAGATAGAGATATATATAACTGCAGATCTCAAATAGAGGCAAATAGTTCTTCACTGATAAAGCCTGTACTGTTTTTTTTTTTCTGTTTATTTTCAGATGGAGTAGGGAAGGGTTAATGAAGAAGTTTGGGAGTTTGGGCTCTATAACGCATATGCCAAACACAAGGCCCACCTGTCAAATGTGGCCCGCCAGACCTTTTCATGGGTCCCTCGCACCCTGTTTTGCAGCCGGAATGTGGCAGAACGCCATTCCGCCACCTCCAGCTCCCAACCTTCACTCCCACTTTCACTTGTAAACACAGAAACCTTGGGGGGTTGGGGTTGCACACTATGCATGGTGCAGCCCTAAACCCTGCACTCTGTACATAGCGCGCCCCTGGACCCTGCACTCTGTACATAGCGCGCCCCTGGACCCTGCACTCTGTACATAGCGCGCCCCTGGACCCTGCACTCTGTACATAGCGCGCCCCTGGACCCTGCACTCTGTACATAGCGCGCCCCTGGACCCTGCACTCTGTACATAGCGCGCCCCTGGACCCTGCACTCTGTACATAGCGCGCCCCTGGACCCTGCACTCTGTACATAGCGCGCCCCTGGACCCTGCACTTTGTACATAGCGTGACCCTGCGCTCTGTACATAGCGCGACCCTGCGCTCTGTACATAGCGCGACCCTGCACTCTGTACATAGCGCGACCCTGCACTCTGTACATAGCGCGCCCCTGCACTCTGTACATAGCGCGCCCCTGGACCCTGCACATAGCGCGACCCTGCACATAGCGCGACCCTGCACATAGCGCGACCCTGCACATAGCGCGACCCTGCACATAGCGCGACCCTGCACATAGCGCGCCCCTGGACCCTGCACATAGCGCGCCCCTGGACCCTGCACATAGCGCGCCCCTGGACCCTGCACATAGCGCGCCCCTGGACCCTGCACATAGCGCGCCCCTGGACCCTGCACATAGCGCGCCCCTGGACCCTGCACATAGCGCGCCCTTGGACCCTGCACTCTGTACATAGCGCGCCCCTGGACCCTGCACTCTGTACATAGCGCGCCCCTGGACCCTGCACTCTGTACATAGCGCGCCCCTGAACTTGGCACATAGCACGCCCCTAACTGTGCACTGTGAGATTCTCACAGTGTGCTTTGGAAGCTGCATCACGTTAGGTAGAGAGCATGTTTCCTGGCTGGAGGGTGTCCAGCATTATCTAGCCCTTTCCACTGATTGTGGTTACAAGGCTTGTATGCCAAAAATAAGCAAAGAAAATTCTGCAAATATATGTGCATTTATTTCTTTTTATTGGCAAAAGGTGGATGAAGCCCTTAAGTAACCACTAGAAAGAACTGCCCTGCAATATAACATAACTTACATACCTGAGTTTTCCCAAGAATGTCCCTGTTACTGTTGTGTTTAGGTGCACACAGCAATCATTGTTCCCGCACAATAAACCTGTCATAGAAAGTTCCCTTCTATCTCTAAGGCTTGGGAGGAGGTAGGCAGAGCAGTCAAACTCGTTTTGAAAACAGAAAGTCGTACTGCGATTGGTTAGCTGCTTCTTTGTTTGTTGGGCATTAAAGCGTAGCCTGGCAGTCCCCAATCGTTTGACGGCCCATTGCAATACTCTGTGTGAATGTCGTCTTTTTAGCTTTTTGGACGCCTCTGTGGAATTTTTTTTGGGCTCCTGGATTACTCATCTTTCTGCAGGACTGAAGAAAAAGGTATTGTTTTTTTCTTATTAGGTTTAGACTTATTAGGTTTCATCGACACCTCGAAAATCTGCGGTTAATCGCTGGGCTTTGGCTTCATTAGTTCTTGATCACAGGGGTTCAAATCTGAACTCTTAAAATGTGCCTTGGGGTTGCGTTGACTTTGCATTGTGTAGATTATTTTTTTTTTTACAGCATGTTATGTTGAGACATGTTTTATCTGTTTGGTGTATTGCTGTTGGTTGAAGCATATTGTAACTTAAAGGGATAGCACGGTAGTGCAACTATAAAACATTTCTACCAAAATCGCCCCTTGAGAAGTAAAATAAATATTATCGAATTACCACAACTGATCAAACCCAGCCGACGCAGCAGAAACAGTTTTACATACACACGCCTGGAAGGCACGTTCTCCAAGATAGGTTTGGCTTGTTGGCAGCTGTAACATCTGTGTAGACAAACCCTTAGCAAACTATGTGGATCGAAATATGGGAGCTGCCATTGCCGATTCGTAATGCAGGCTGTTCTGACATTCCTATCTAGTGGAGACGTTCTCAACCAGGTTTCCATGGAACCGAAGGTTCCTCCAGGGTTGGCTAGGGGTTCCTTGACCTGTGGCTAACTGTTCTTCCATCTGATGGTGCCTGCTTAGTCTCGGGTCCAATGCCACTTGGCAGAGCCAGCAGCATGATTGCAAGGATGTCTCCATTCAGTGGAGATGTTCTTAACCAGGTTTCCATGGAACCGAAGGTTCCTCCAAGGTTGGCTAGGGGTTACTTGACCTGTGGGTAACTGTTCTTCCATCTGATGGTGCCTGCTTAGTCTCGGGTCCAATGCCACTTGGCAGAGCCAGCAGCATGATTGCAAGGATGTCTCAATTCAGTGGAGACGTTCTTAACCAGGTTTCCATGGAAACGAAGGTTCCTCCAGGGTTGGCTAGGGGTTACTTGACCTGTGGCTAACTGTTCTTCCATCTGATAGTGCCTGCTTAGTTCCGGGTCCAATGCCACTTGGCAGAGCCAGCAGCATGACTGCAAGGATGTCTCAATTCAGTGGAGACGTTCTTAACCAGGTTTCCATGGAAACGAAGGTTCCTCCAGGGTTGGCTAGGGGTTACTTGACCTGTGGCTAACTGTTCTTCCATCTGATAGTGCCTGCTTAGTTCCGGGTCCAATGCCACTTGGCAGAGCCAGCAGCATGACTGCAAGGATGTCTCAATTCAGTGGAGACGTTCTTAACCAGGTTTCCATGGAAACGAAGGTTCCTCCAGGGTTGGCTAGGGGTTACTTGACCTGTGGCTAACTGTTCTTCCATCTGATAGTGCCTGCTTAGTTCCGGGTCCAATGCCACTTGGCAGAGCCAGCAGCATGACTGCAAGGGTGTCATTCTGGCCATCCCCTCTAAGGGTAGTGTTCTTAAGACTTGCCACCAACATAAAGGGCATTTTCCCAATGACCCTAGATTGACTAATCAAGGCAGGTCTGTCTTAAAGAGGTCCACACAAAAATGGAACCTCAGCTTTTGGGAACCCTTCCCCCCTCCGGTGTCACATTTGGCATCTTTCAGGGGGGAGGGGGGTGCAGATACCTGTATAATACAGGTATTTGCACCCACTTCCGGGCATAGACCCATGAGGGGGTTACGCCACTTCCAGTCCCTCCCTCTGTCCCAGAAGAGAGCAGGGACCAATGAGGACGCGCAGCATGACTCGCGCAGTAGGGAACCAGAAAGATAAGCCACAACGCTTCACTTCCTGATACCCTCACCGAAGATGGCGGTGGGGGCTGCCGAGAGCCGTTCAATTCAGCTGCCGACATCGCGGGCACTCTGGACAGGTAAGTGTCCATTTATTAAAGGAGTTGTAAAGAAAAAAAAATTTTTGCCTAAAATTTATGTCTGCAAGGTAAACAGACAGAACAGTGTAATGATTCTGTTAAACAAGTAAATATCTATTAAATTTCTTCATCTATATCACCTCCGGCGTTCTAGTTTCTGTTCTCTCATTCACTTCCTGGTTTGCGTCGCTCGTTCATGTAAGAACTACATTTCCCAATATGCATTGCGGCACGCCCAGTAATTCACACCTCCTTTAAGTCTCTAACACATAGAGAGCGTCCTGCCACACAGATGGAGTTCCCAGGAGGGGTGAGCACGTCACTGACCACCCCAGTAAAGCCTCCCTTCATTGTGGTGGGTAACAATCAGACAAGCAGGAAGTAAACAGAACAGAGAAGAAATAGAGCAACTTCTGAGCAAAAAACGAACAATGAGGAAGTGAAAAGAGGCTTTTAATATTTTTTTGGTGGACATCCGCTTTAATGAGACGGCACTCCTGGGCACTGCCCAGGGGCCCCAGCGGCATGGGGGGCCCCTGCACTTTACCAAAAGCAGCTGGTCCTTGAGTCCACGCTGCCCACGCTGCCCCGAAATTGGGGGTCCCATGATGGCACTGAGAGTGATGGATACACAGGGGAGGCAGTCTGGCAGTGGTGTGCTGTGCTGTGCAAAACGATACCTATTATTTCACAGCCAGCAGGGAGGTGCAGGGCCGGAGTGCCAGTGATCCCTGATCCTGCTCCATGCAGCTTGAGCTGGAGTGTGAGCTGCTGAGTCGGCAGCACTGAGAGCCCAACTGCTTAAGTAGCATTGTGGATGGAGTCATGGTGAGCCCAGCTGTCCAGCACTGTTTGCACCAAAAGGCTTGGAATGCCCGGAGGGATGCTCTCTCATCCACCCCTCCTTCTGCCTGCTTGATTGGTATTGGTGAGTGCAGTGTTGGAAGTGGGCACAGAGCCAAAAGTTTACATGCACTGTATCTCCACTGGAAAAGGGGGTACTACATGGATGGAATAAATGGTGCTGGGGGATATCTAGGGTGTATGGGGGAAAACAATGCTGAGGGGTGATCTGGGTGTATAGGGTAGCAATGCTTGGGGTAGCTTGAGTGGCTATAGTGCTAGGGGTACCAGGGATGTGTAGGGGGTATCAGGGTTGTAGTGGGGTCACAATACAAGGGGTATCTTGTGGTATATGGTTACGGTGCTGAGGGGGATATCTAGGGCATAGAGGGGCCGGAGCATTACTTTGCCATGATGCTATTAAGACGGCCCTGAAAAAAGGGGTTTCCTGCAATCTGAAAATAATTTCAAGGGTTCCTCTGGGGTAAAAAGTGTGAGAAAGGCTGATCTAGTGTGTTACTGGCCTGGAGCCAGCACAGGATTTAAACTTCAATGCCAAATTTTAGACTTTTAAGACCTCCCTGCCTGTTCGCCGGACGGCGACTCAATGAGGACTACTTACCACCTCCATCTTCTTGGTTCTTTTGGATGTTTCTTTGATTGATTGATTAAAAGTTTGTTAAATCTACTTGAAATTGACTTAACATTAAATGCGCAAAATCAATTTTTTTTCCAATTTTCTACTTAAAGGAGAGTTCTGGAGAAAAAAAAGATATTAAAAGTAGCAGTTACAAATACTGCAGCTGCTGAATTTTAATATATGGACACTTGCCTGTCCAGGGCGCCTGCGATGTCGGCAGCCGAAGCCGATCTGTCCGATCTACCATCTTTGGTACTGCACATGCGCGAGTCACGCTGCGTGATCCCACTGATCCCTGCTGTCTCCTGGGACCTGTGTGTTTCCCAGAAGACAGCATGAGGGAGGGGCGGAGAAGGCATCAGATGTGTGGCGTAGGTCACTGCGATCACTGCGGTGATCTATGCCCGGAAGTGGGAGCAAATACCTGAATTACACAGGTATCTGCTCCTTCCTTTTCCCTGAAAGGTGCTAAATGTGACAGCGGAGGGGGGATTCCAAAAAGTGAAAGTTCCATTTTTGCGTGGAACTCCACTATAAATGTTCTCTGTAATGCAGCCCTGATCCTTCTCCTTATCAGGTCCTTACAGGCGCTCCTGGCCCCTTTTTTCTGCCGCTTGCTATTGGGGCACTCATGCATGCCTGCGCCCAAGCCAGCTCTGTGTGTCTTATGACACACAGAGCACGCCCCACCCCCCCCCTCACTGGCTGTGATTGACAGCAACGGGAGCCAATGGCTGTCTTTGTCCGAGGAGAGAGAGAACTGTGCACATCACTGGATCGAGCTCGGGCTCTGGCTCAGGTAAGTATAAGCACAGGGGCTGGGGGGGGTGGGGGCTGCATACAGAAGGTCTTTTACCTTAACCACACGAACTACTGCACTGTAGCCAAACGACTGCTACAGCGCAGTCCTCCAGTTCTGGGAGGGTGTCTATTGACACCCCCGGGGATGTGCATCAGGCGTGCTTTGTGATTGCTGTGTTCTTCAGATCAAGGTAAAGGGCCAATCACAGCTGATTGTTGGTTATTAGCATTTCTTTTACTCAACGCTGTCACTGTACGTGGAAAGGAAAGCTTATAATTGGCTATCATGTGACAGCACACATTTACACTGATCAGTGCCCATCAGTGCTGCCTATCAGTGCAGCCTCACCATTTGCTGCCCAAAAGCTCCTCTCCTGAACGTGACTTTGGTGTATTCAGATTTCTGCCCCTAAGAACCCCTGTCTCTAGATGCCTGTAAATGATGATGTGGGCATGGACATATAAGCTAACCTAGAGTAAGGTGACCAGATTTTTAATATGAAATCCGGGGACATATTTTTTCTTTACTAGTAATGGCAACAATCAGCGACTCTCTCCCGTCGCCCCCCGCCTCACAGCCTCTCAAGTACTCTTCAGGCCCCGGATACTACTGGATGGAGAGCGGAAGAAGATCACTTTGCCAGGGAAGGCAAGGAGATGAGCAGGTGGCTGGCCAGGATTTGAGCCAAGGCAGAATAACATGCAAACGAAGCTGAATGTGCATGCACTTGAAACTGAAGAAATATTCCTTCCGCTCCGACCAGCACATGATCATCAGAAAGGGGCACAGATAATGGGAAAAATACAACCCCCCTATGGTAGTAGGCACGGTAGAGCGGGGTGTGTAATTCCATTTTTTTTATTTTAATTCTGCACTGACTGTCTTTGAAATTGCTCCTGCCCCCTATTAAATCCAATCTGGGGACGAAACCAGGGACAGACTTGGTCCGGGGACATTGTCCTCAATCAGGGGACTGTCCCCTGAAACTGGGGATGTCTGGTCACCCTAACCTAGAGGAGTATGTAAGAGCAGGAAAATAAAGTCAAATGCCTGTAAAACTGCTGCAGTTATGAGACCTGAATGTGTTGCATTTGCTACATGTCGGGTAGATTTGCTGCGGGTGCGATGCATCAGGACTGCTGCCTATTGCAGTTTAAGGGGGCCAGTAAAAACGCAGCTAAACTGCAAATTTTTACCCCCTTTTCTCCTCTTACAATCACATGTCTAAACTTTGCCTAACTGCTTTAACAAGTGTTATAAAACCTCAGGTTTGTTTTTGTTTTCTCTCCCCCCCCCCCCTCCTCACATGTTGATGTAATATTTACATATCATTGCACGTGGATCTCTGTACACACTTAGTGTTTACTATACAGCCGTGGTGGACGTGGAGATCAGATGCAGTTTTATGTTCTGTAGGGTGATGTATATGTCGCTCGGTGTTTTATGAACAAACATTATTGTCCGCTATTCTTATCTGGATTACAGCAGCTTTATCAAGTTCAAACTGCCTCCAGAGATCCCATGTGCCCGTCCATAGCACATTGTGTTCAAGTAATATCAAAGTACTGAACCTAGGCACAAAAAACTTTCTTTTAACCACTTGCTTACTGGGCACTTTTACTCCCTTACTGTAAGGTGACCAGATTTTTTAAATTAAATCCGGGGACCCGTTTTTTTTTTTTTTTCCCTAGTAATGGCGGCAATTAGCAACACTCTGCCCGTCCTCGCCGCCACTGCCCACCTCACAGCTCCCGGCCCCGGCTACTACTGGGTGGGGAGCAGAGGAAGATCACTCCGCCAGGGAAGGCAAGGAGATAGGCAACCAGGTGGCTGGGCCGGGACTTGAGCCAAGGCAGAAGAACAACATGCAAGCGGAGCTGAAAGGGCATGCACCCGAAACTGAAGAAATATTCCCTCCACTTCGACCAGCACATGATCATCAGAAAGAAGCACAGATAATGGAAAACAAATTAATTAGTAAATAATTAGTAATTCAGATTTTTTTTTTTAAATCTGCATGGATTGTCTTTAAAATTGCCCTAGCCCCTGTTCAAATCCAATCCGGGGACAAAACCGGGGAAAGACTTGGTCCGGGGACAGTGTCCTCAATCCGGGGACTGTCCACAGAAACCGGGGATGTCTGGTCACCCTACCTTACTGGCCAGGCCAACTTTCAGCTTTCAGTGCTGTTTCACTTTGAATGACAATTGCGTCGTCATGCAACCCTGTAAAATTGTTATAATTTTTTAGGACATATATAACTTTCTTTTGGTGGTATTTAATCACCACTTGGCTTCTGTTTTTTTTTTAACCAATTTTCCTTTATTTCTGTCATAATATTTTGTAAAAAGAAAATTTTACTCCTGCACTGATGTGCGCTAATGAGCATTTTTGAATACTTTATTTTTTTAAACTGGTGCCTTTAGGATGAAAGCAATCCGGTAAGTGATGTTATGACATACCTTCCAGATTACTAGATCCGAGACCCCAACAAAGCCGACTCTGGCTTTTTTTGGGTCTCCGGCCAGTCGGTGGATGTGACGGCTGGTCGCTCTTGCCTCCCAGTGGGACGGGAGACCCAGGCGGAGCAGCGGAAGGGGACGGGAGACCCAGACGGAGCAGCGGAAGGGATGTAATAACAGCCGAGCTACTTGGCCGCATCGGTTGTTACAAGAAAGCTGACTGTCCGCTCTAAAGGACAGTACCGGGGTGATGCCTGCAGCTGCAACCTGTTGAAGCAATATCGGTGAGTTTGTGACCGATTCTTCAGAAAAAGTGAATTTCGGCCGCACCGATAATCGGCTGACCCCCCAATGTATGCCGCTCATGCCCGGTACAGACTGGGTATATAGACGGTGCATACGCAACTGCTGTTAGGGTGCTGACAGGGGATGGAGCTCGTTCTGGCTCCTGCAAATTTTCAAGGAAAAAAGGGGGGTTAGCACATCTGTAGCATCCTAGAGAGGTGAATGGAGTGCCAACCTTAGCCTGGACCCCGACCTGGCCACACCCCCAATATGTTTGTTCCCGCCCCACCGGAGCTTAGTCATGGAGGGTTATAAACAGTCAGTGCTGTGTTGGTGTTACATAGTAGGTAAGGTTGAAAAAAGACACAAGTCCATCAATTCCAACCTATGTGTGTGCCTGTATGTTGTGGTCGTTCAGGTGCTTATCTAATAGCTTCTTGAAACCATCGATACCCCCGCTGAGACCACCGCCTGTGGAAGGGAATTTCACATTCTTACCGCTCTTACAGTAAAGAACCCTCTACATAATTTAAGGTTAAACCTTTTTCTTCTAAATTTCAGTGGCCACGTGTCTTGTTAAACTCCCTTCCGCGGAAAACTTTTATCCCTATTGTGGGGTCACCAGTATGGTATTTGTAAATTGAAATCGTATCCTCTCTCAAGCGTCTCTTCTCCAGAGAGAATAAGTCTAGTGCTTTAGATGTAGCATTGAAGCCGTGATGCTAATGGCAGACTTCTCCTGTGCTTACCGTTCTCCATCCCTCTTTTCGACACCAAACCCTTTAATTAAATCTGGCGTTGGCATCACCATGATTCCTGTTCAGGCCGTTCCTGTAATTGAGTGACATTGCTCTGTCCCTGTTTACAAATTGTGCACCTTCATTGTCACCCTGTCACATGGGTTTCTGATAGCGATGACAAGTGGCTGTTTTGGCACACATTATGCAGACCTTTTCCAATGTTGTCACCATCAGGAAACCTACCCTGGAAAACATTATGCATCCATTGCTGCTGTGCATATAAACAGGTGGTGGCTGTAGTAGATCAGCAGCACTGGGGTGCAATTAAGGAATGATAACTTATGGCTCCACATTCAGGGGACAGTAAAAAGTAGGATCAACTGCATGTTTTACTGCCCCATGGTCATTTTTGTAAATGGAGCCTTATTGCACTCTGCCAACGTTGGACTTCAGCCAGCAGAGTACATTTCATATTTGTATAGTTCACCACTGTGCTTTATCACTGTGTAGCACCCTCCTAGATGGAATTCCAGGATAATTAGATGTAGTTATTTTTGGCTCCTCCAGTGAAACAGTTGTTGATTACTTTGGGCTGATCTGTGTCCCACATGCTGCAGGTTTGATTGCTTCTCCCTGCCTTCTAGATGGTTCTACAACAGCGATCCCCAACCTTTTTGGCACCAGGAACTGCTTTTGATCTAGCCAAATTTTTTCAGGGGTGTGGGGGGATCACGGAGTCTCACAGCCCCCCCCCCCCCTGTAACAGTGTTCACAGACTATTTACTTTACAGTTCCCACTTTAGAGTAGTCCCACTGCACTGTTTAGGCAGCTCAGCTGAAGGTCTACATTAAGATCACAGCTAGGACAGAGCTTTGAGGACTATGGAAAATCCTTAGAACGAATTGAGGGTTTCACTGGGAGTCTGGTCTGGGGAGCTTATGGGTGAATGTCTGGCAGATATTGGATTGAGTCACCCAGTTATCCAGGGATATCGGGACATGAACCTAGGATACTAGTGACTGCTGTCTTTCCTAGTGCACACGTGCCAGTGATTGCTTGGACTGGGACAAACCTTACAACATTTCAATGCTGCTCTTTCTCTGAGCTTTTATTGGAAGGACTATGCTAAGAAGTATTGACAAAGAGAAGAGTCTCCTCTTATTATCATACAGTGTTGCTAGAGCATCCCACATATCCCTTCACCAGTGGTGTAGAGGGCGATCAATGGGTGATATGGCCATGCTGCTGCTTGTTAAATGTACCCCTTTGTGTCATTCATTTGGGGTTTTGCATTTACTGTAATTAAGGGTGCATCATATGAGCACCACAACATAAATAAGAATGGTTTCTGACATTGTACACCCCTAATGGTTATTACCAAAGTAAACCTAATAAATTTGGCACTGAGTAGACATCTGCCGATATCCTCACTTGGGTTGTGCCAGCTTTGAGATGAAGTTATCAGGTAGAACGCAGTTGATGAAGGAAAGGATGAGCTCATTCATAGTGCAATATCTGATTCCTCCCCATGTGATTGGAATGACTTAATTTTCCGGGTCTCGGGCCAGTCATCACCTCTGTGAATCTGGTTACCAGCTGAGACGTTTGGGTGATCTTGCGCCTGCTGTCACTTCCCTTCACTGTCAGGATGTCATCTTGCATGCTAGTGATTTTTTTTTTCTTTTATGAGGATTTTATTGTTTTACAAAGATGATGATCGGTAAATTAACAGACAGCAGGGTCCTTATTGCACTCTACTAACCATCAATGGTTGGTTTTAGGAACAAAGATTCAAACTGAGGATTGACAGCTCTATGTATGAGAGGGGAAACTTCACAGTTCACACTGGTTAGAATTCTCTGGTTTTGTCCTTCTTAATTAAAGATTCATTCAAGTATCATTTGTATGGAACTAAACTGCCAGGTGCCTGTATGCACACCATGGTTAGCTCCTTCTGACAGACTTGCGGTACCTAGCAAGAGCTCATTTAGGTGCTAAGATAATGTAACGCCAGTGTTCATGTGTGTGAGGTACATCAACGTCTGTCCAATGGATGAGGAAAAAAGACAGTCAACAGCCAGAGTCACTTGGGTTCAGAGCAGAGAGTTAACTTATCTCTGTGTGTGTGACCGGATGGTGAGCTTCAATAAGACTGGGACTGGTAAGCTGCTGCTTTTCGGATTTACTATTTGCTGCTAGAGAGACTGAGCCCTTGTTCAGACCTTCTGCTCTCTGGCTCCCTCATCACCTCCTCCCATGCTCACCTCCAGGATTTTTCCAGAGCCTCTCCAATGCTATGGAACTCTTTCCCCCAATCTGTCTGATTATCTCCTACTCTATTAGCTTTTAGATGATCCCTGAAAACCCTCCTCTTCAGAGAAGCCTCTCTTACCCACACCGAACAACTGTATTTTCATTTTCTCCGTCTGATCACCCAGCCCACAGTTTTTACCTTTTGTTCCACTTGACCCTCCCTTCTAGATTGTAAGCTCTAATGAGCAGGGCCCTTTGATCCGTCCTGCGTTGAATTGTATTGTAACTGTACTATTTACCCCTATGTCGTAAAAAGCTGCGCAAACTGTTGGCACTATATAAAGTCTGTATTATAATAAAAATAATAAAACTATATAGTAGCCTTATTTCCGCCTGCAGGCTTGCCTGGGACTGTTCTCATATGCACCAATGGTACAACTGGGACCCAACGCTAGCCTGCTTAAGAATTATAACTAAAGACTGTCCCTATACAGCTGTTACACAGAGATTTAATTTATTGCTTATGTTAAGAGGTATCTCTCAGGGGACATTACACCATATCCTAGCCATTCTCCTAGAGTGCGCTCTAAACTAGTTACAGTGATATTATTCACATTGCAGTTAATGATTATACTGTATGCACTGTTTATTGCTTGCTTTTGCTGATTCGTATGTTAATCCCATTTTAGTCGTACGGAAATTTATTCCAAGTTACATTGGCATAGTGATTATTCTGACAGTGTCTGAACCTACCCTTTGTGTGTTTATTTATGCTCAAACCACCATTTACTCTAAGGCCCCGTACACACGACCGGTTTTCTCGGCGGAATCCATCAAGAAACTTGATGGGAGACGTATTCTGCCGAGAAAACCAGTCGTGTGTACATTTTTCGACGAGGAAACTCGTGGAGCCAAAAAGAGAGCATGTCTTCTTTTTCCTTGACGGGAATGGGAAAATTTGGCTCAACGAGTTCCTCGACAGCCGAACGAGAAACTCGACGAGAGAAACGTCCGTTTCGCTCGTCGAGTTTCTCGGTCGTGTGTACGGGGCCTAACCCGTACCAATACATTGAGTTAATTTACCACTAAGCGGTCTTGTGTCTATTTCCTGGTGCTAATTCACAGCTGAGTTAAATATATCTATACTCATGTTCTTATAAGTGCTTGCAGTAACTTTCATTCAACCAGGTGTGTCAGAGGGGCCGAGGGTGTTCTTGGAGTGGAGCATAGAACAGAGAACCCAAATTTCCAAGTGTCTCCTGCCGGGGTAGCGATATGCGTGTATATGTATGTGTGTGTGTGTATATGTATGTGTATATATATATATATATATATATATATGTGTATGTATATATATATGTGTATGTATGTATGTGTGTGTGTGTGTGTGTGTGTGTGTGTGTGTATCTATACACTCCAAAAAAGATGTGCACCGATGTCTATGGCGCATGTGCTGTAGATATCGGTGCACATCTTTTTTGGAGATATTTCTTGCACCTATAGGTAAGTCTTACTCTTGGCTTACCTGTAGGTAAAAGTGGTCTGTAAGGGTTTACAACCACTTTAAAGTGTATGTATAGCAGAAATCCTTTTTTTTTTTTTACTTTTATAGAGAGTCAAAAAGTTTTTTTTTTATTTATTACTTATTTTTATGTTCCTTTTGGAGACATTTCCCTTCACCTTTGATCCCATAGATCTTATAAAGTAAGGGAAATTCCCTTATTAGACAGTTGTCTCCAGAACTGGTATCCACATTGGAAGTTTCCCCTCACCTCTTGTTCTGGGAGCAACTGTAGAATTTAGAATTTTCTCGGTGACGATGGTCACCAGGACAAATAGACGAGTACGTTGAAAATCTTCCCTATGGACACAGACAGCAATAAAAATGTTACAAGGGGTATAACCCTTCCCCACTCTATATTCAAATCTTTAGATAAAAAAAGGTTTTGCAATACCCCTATGGATCGCGAAGGTGGAAGAAATAATACTCATGGAAGACCTCGTCCTCACAGCGCAAAATAGACAGGAAACATTTACCAATACCTGGCAAATGTGGAACATCTTCATATACTCGGCTGAGGGCCAGGCTTTGAGGAAGCCCACAGCCGGGGATTGAACGTACACTTCTTGCCATTTCCCCTCATGCTCCCAGTCTCGGCCAACACTGGCGAATGTGTTTGTATGGCAGGTGAGTTCCTCCCCCCCAGGTAACCCATGCATGTGGAGACCAACCCCCCCCCTTCCCAGCCTCTATCCTATGACCACTCTTTCTTACTTCTCATCTCTAGTCTCTACTTCAACGCTCTCTGTTTTTCTATACTCCCGAAATGGGGGTCCTTCTGAATATAAGAAAAGGTTGGGACCGGGCGCATGGGCCCCGACACCTTGTTATAGATTGACACACATGATCCTTCCTCGGGGAGGGACGCCCTCCTGTGTGGCTGCCACGAGTTTCTGGCGGAGGTAGCGACCGGGCACTCTCCGGGGACATATGCGTCACCTTAAAGCGGCGTGTTATGCACGGTGCCCAACATGACGTTTCCTGTTGCGTGGAATGTTTGTATATATCACGAGATGTCAGTGTGTTGTTGCCTTACCATTGATGTTGTATGTATCGTTTTGGCCCGTGCGGCCGTGTCCCTGTTATAAATAAAACCTTTTTAATAAAAAAAAGGTTTTGCTCAGAGGTGCTCTTTAACAGGGTATTTAGCAACTACCAAATAACGACAGGCTCCATAATTGAGAGCAGATTGATTCAGGACCTCTGTGCCCCCAAGCCTCAGCTCTGTATATGTGTACATTATGAGCTTCATAGCGATAACCCTGCGTCCTATTAGATAATATTGTTTGTGTTTTCTTTATTTAATAAACCTCCTGTTTATTTTTTCTGGTTAATGCAATGACTGAATGTTACTTTGTATAGAGACGTTCCATCTGTACCCTCTGAAAACTCTGATTCATGAAATAAATTGTCCCCATTTTCTCATGCAGGTGGTTTCAGTGTTGCCATTGATATGTTCTGGAGTCCTCTGGAAACCTACATGATCCCTGTGCTATCTATAGATCACTATTTTTAGAACCAAATTACTCACAGATTTCCCCAGTCACCAGTACACTTCCATACTGTGAGGTCACGGATGGATTCCCATTTCAGATTCTCCTGCCCCCCCACCATGTACAACCCATGTCACCTAATCTCCGGGAAAGTAAAATAAAACCCACATTAAAGTGGATGCGTAGTCTTTTCAGTTATTTTTGGATGTACCTGTAAAAAGGATCAGCTTGCTATAAATAATGCTATTGATGCAGGTAATGGTTGAAACTTCTTTGTACGGATTGTAATTTTGTATGTGCAAAGGAACGCTGTGCAGTGTCTTTGCTGCGGTGCGCTGGATGTCCAGAATGTCAACTCTGTGTCTTTTTAAGACTTTTTTTCGGGTGAATAAGGTAATTGGTCAATAATGATTTTCTCAGGCCAGGAACTCCTAAACACTTGGGGCCAGATTCAGGTAGATGGGCGCTTCTTTACTTTGGAGTAACGTTTCTCATTTACGTTACTCCGCCGACACTTTCGGCGCAAGTACTGTTATTCACATAGCAGTTGCGCGTAAACTTGCGCCAGAGTAACGATAATGCGCTGGCGTAACCCGACGCAAGTGGAAGTGGGTGTGATCATATGTAAATGATGGGCGGAGCCCAGCGCAGAGGCTTACGTTCAGCGCATCATCCACGGAGCATGCGTAGTAAGTGAGGCTTCACTCGGCCCCCTTGTGCGCATGCTCACAACTTCCGTCGGCACCACTTCACGGGAAACGCCAGCGCAATGTGTTCCGTTGCGCGTATAAAAGCGCCAGCGGAAGCACCATTCCGGCGCAAAAGTATTTCCATTTCCCCCCACCCCAGGGAATTTACTTTTGCTCTGTGATGGCTGCTCCCATTACCCCCAAAGAGAGGAGGAACCTAAATTTTAATGCCCAGGAGGTCTCTGTGGTCATCTCTGCTATGGAGACCCACAACGATGTCCTCCATGGCAGGAAAAGCCGAAAGACCACCCCGGAGAGGAAGCAGGCCATCCTGGCAAGCATTGCTGCCAGGGTTAATATTTTGGGGTACTCCACCCGGACTGCTGGCGATATTGCCAAGAAGATCAACGATCTGAGGCGCAAGGTCAGGGGCAAGGTGGCCACCATTAGGAGGCATGAGAGTGGCACGGGTGGTGGACCCCCATGTCCGGTCAGCCTGACCACAGAGGAGGAGGTGGTCGCCCACTGCCTGGAGAGGGAGCAGTTGGAGGGGGTCCCTGGATATGACTCCATGGAGGAAGGCTCCAGGACAGGTAAGTGTTTTTTAACCCCTATTTGGTGTGTTGCATGTGGGGGGGGGGAGGGTACATGTGCCAAGTGTGTGGGACCACCAACATGTGTCTGCTTTGTGTCATCCACAGATGACGGAGCTGGGACATCATCTGTCGGCGGCCAGTCCACCCCATCCCCCCAACGGCACCCAGTGCCTGTGCCCCTGCGTGGTGAAGACACCGAGGTGGAGGAGGAGAGTGCCCACACCTCACCTGCAGAGGTCGTTGTGGAGGATCCTGTTGGGGCAGAGCAGGACTTTATTTTAGTGTTGGAGGAGTCCTCCTCTTCTGCAGGACCCTCTCAGATCCCCTCCCCCATTATATGAAGCCCCTCAAGGGCGACTCCATCCCCCCGGGGACAAACATCTACTGGCCCCAGGAAGGCCACCCATAAGACCAGGGGGTTTTTGATCTGGTCCAGGACCAGGTGGCGAGGGATCATGCCAGGCAGACCCAACAAATGGGGGACATAGTTGGGCACCTGGACAGAGTGGCTGACAGCCTGTGCTCCGTGGCCCAGATTTCTTCGGCAGTGCAGGATGTGAGCTGCAACTGCGCTGCAGTGATGACCAGTCTGGGGGAGGTGCAGGGTGAGATAAGGGACCTCACTGCATCCGTCCAGGCAAACACTGCTGCCATCCGGGACCAGGGGAGGATGAGTCGGCGGGCCAGGCATTATCAGGTCACCCGGCAGCTCAGGATGCAGGCCCAGCAGCTCAGGGTGCAGGCCCAGACCAGTGCGTACCTCGGCCGGATTGCCGTGGCCTTGGAGGGCAGGCAGGCCACACCTGCCAGGAGTGGCCCACCGGGGATCAGCCACCTCCAGATGCCCCCCCACCCCCACCCACTCCATCCAGGCAGCTGAGGAGCCAGAGAGGGGCCGCCAGAAGAAGCCCCCGGCATCCCAGATAATTTTTATTTATTTTTTTGATTGATGCTCAGGACATGAGTTTTGTATTTTTTTTTTCAATGCTCAGGTTATGAGATTTTTATTTTATTCTTAATGCTCAGGTTATGAGTTATTTTATTTGTGATTACGCTCTGGATATGAGAATTTTTTTTTTTTAATACTGCACACGTTGCAGTGTGAATGGTGTGTGAATGTGAGGGGGTGGCACTCCTGCCAGTAAGGGGTGTCACCCTCGGCCGTGGTGGTGAAGTTAACCCCACGGCTGTATGAATGACGTGTGAAAGGTGTATGAATGGACAGCGACATCATTGGGGCCTTGACGCTGGCGTTGCTGCTCCCAACTCCTACATGCTGGACTTGGGCTAATCCAATGCGATGTGGATGTGGGGTGTGTGATCTAGAGACATCAGTGGTGTGCATGCGTGCATTGTCTGTGTGATTAATGTTTTGGTTTATTGTCCAAAGATGCCTACGACGAGGACCCTCCTGACTGCTCTTCCATCAGCAGACTGGGTCTCCTCTGGCAGGTGGGGACTGTGTGGGTCGGGGGTCAGGTCATCACGTATGTCAATCTGCAGGCCTTTTCTCATGGCAAAGTTGTGCAGAATGCAACATGCACCGATGATCTGACACACAAAGGTAGGGGAATACAATAGGGTCCCCCCGGACTTATCCAGGCAGCGGAAACGGGACTTCAGGAGCCCGAATGTTTGCTCCACCACTGCACGAGTTTTGATGTGTGCTTCATTGTATTTTCTCTCTCCTCTGGTTTGGGGGTTCCGGAAAGGAGTCATTAGATGGGGTCCCAGTGCATATGCAGAGTCACCTGTAAGGGAAAAGACAGGAGGATGTTAGTCATGCATGTGCCACTTGTGATGTGCATCATGGGAGGGGATAGTCATGCCTGCCACCCATGTCACTCACCAACCAGTCAGCTGTCCCCATACAGGTTCTGCTCGAATTCTGCTGGGATGGGACTCTGACGGTATATGAAGCTGTCATGGCTGGATCCGGGGTGTTTGGCACGGACGTGCCATATGAGGCGTTGGGCATCAGCTATCACCTGTACGTTGATGGAATTCCAATGCTTCCGATTGCGGTATATGTGCTCTGTGGCACTGGGGGGCTGTAGGGCCCAAGTGTGCAATCAATGGCCCCCACAGTGCGTGGGAATCTGGCAATGCTGTAGAAATCTGTCATCGCCTTCAGCCGCAGCTCCTCAGTGGTGGGTCTGATGAACTGGTTGGACATGCGTCTGAGGATTGCAGGGACAACCTGGTGCACACATCTGCTCATGGAGGACTGTGACATCCCAGCCACCACTCCACTTGTACGCTGGAATGATCCACTTGCAAGGAAATGAAGTGTTGCCAGTACCTTCACCAGTGGCTGCACTGCTTGTGAGCGGTGTGTCTTGCTGGTGATGTCACCCTGCAGGGTTGTGGTTAGTTCAAGTATTGCATCAGGGCTGAATCTGAAGAGGCGATACACCTCCTCATCCCCCATGCCAAAGAGGCTCATGCGCGTGCGGTATATCCTCTCACGTGCCCGCCTCCTCCGTACCGGGGGACCCAGTACTAGGACCGCGACTGCCCCTGGCATGTTGGCACACAAAGGTGTTGTCCTTGCAAGTGTGGTTGTTCAGCTTGCTAGTTTCGTCGGTAACGCTGCTGTAGCTGCTCCCCTGCTGACCTGAGGCCATCTGGAGTAAAGATAAAGCAGCTATTTGTAGAAATAACTTTGCGCCGGACGGACGAGATACGCGCGGCGCATGTAGCCGGCGTATGGTGCTAATCCGTTCGCGAATCGGGAAATCTCCCTCATTTGCATATTTGCAGGGGAAATCAATAGGCGCGACTGATGCGCCAAGCGAAATTATGCGCTGACGAGACTCTGGCGTCGGAAAGTTAAGCCGATCGGAAATGGCCCGTTTTCTGTCGCATCTAGTTTGGTGGATACGGCCACATAGAAACGACGGCGCATATTCAGTTACGCGGCGCATATCGAATTACTCCAGCGCAACTCTACCTGAATCTGGCCCTTAGGCTCCATTCACACTTGTCATGCAACTTTGGGGACATCAAAGTTGCACGACGAGTCATTTCCCCATGTTTCCAATGATAACTATTCATATATGCGTGATTTAAAGTTGCACTCCAAAGTCAGCAAAACTTTGGATTCCTTCAAGTGTGCATGGAGCCTTAACGTATCATGTGCAGGCGCATTTTTGTGGTGGCAAATCTATTTGTCAGTCCAGAGTTTCAAGCTGAACTACAGCTTTTGTTTGGGACATCTTAGCTGAAACAAATTATGTCCCTTACTAACATGTAAGGGCCTGGATCTAGACTGTCTGATCTGGGGGTGCTGTAAAAAGTCAGGGAGCTTACTGCAGGGCCGATCCTAGGCAGGGTGCGCGGGGTGCTCCCCACCCAGGCGCCGCAGAGGTGGGGGCGCCAAAGCTCCAAAGTGCTCCCCTCCCTCCTCCTTGTCTGTGTCCAGAGGCAGAGCGCATGTAGCGGGTGCTGCGGTTCCCCATCCTGCTTGCTCTCTCTCCGCTGGCAACTGACAAGAGCGCATACCTCCCGCTGTCTCTGGAATCCGGGTAGGGTACCGCAGCACAGCCTACTACCGGAACACGTTGTGGTACTAGGCTCCACTAATTCTGTCCGGTGCACGTGGAGCAGTCTCCTGTCTGCCCTGTCCCCTCTGCGTGTGTCGGCTCTTCTCCCTTAACCACTTGCCCACGGTGTCATAGTAAAAATACGTCATGATTTTAAAGATGGATATCTCGGTAACGGCAGCAGCTGCTGCCACAACCGAGATATCCATCTTTTCCGTGGGCAGTGCTGTACACGATAATGGCGGTCCCAGCGGCGGATTCGCCACAAGATCGCCGTTATCGGTGGCGGGAGAGGGCCCCCCCCCTCCCGCCGCTCTCCCGCGCTCTCCGCCGCTTACCGGAGCCGTCGGTAACGGCGGAGGCGATCGGGTCCTCTTGCTGGCTGTGTTGGGATACGAGTGAGGGAAAAATCGCCCCCACCCGTCCCCCACAGCTCTGCTGGGCGGAAGTGACGTCAAAACGTCAGTCCCGCCCAGCGTCTTAAAGAAACATTTTTTTTGAAAATGACTTTTTTTTTTTTTTCTTTTTTTGCATTTAAGCCTAAATATGAGATCTGAGGTCTTTTTGACCCCAGATCTCATATTTAAGAGGACCTGTCATGCTTTTTTCTATTACAAGGGATGTTTACATTCCTTGTAATAGGAATAAAAGTAATAATTTTTTTTTTTAAATTTATTTCGATGTATAAAATTATAAACTAATTAAAAATAAATAAGAAAACAAAAAAAAAAAATGTAAAACGCCCCGTCCCGACGAGCTCGCGCACAGAAGCGAACGCATACGCGAGTAGCGCCCGCATATGAAAACGGTGTTCAAACCACACAAGTGAGGTATCGCCGCGATCGTTAGAGCGAGAGCAATAATTCTAGCCCTAGACCTCCTCTGTATCTCAAAAAATGCAACCTGTAGAATTTTTTAAACGTTGCCTATCGAGATTTTTAAGGGTAAAAGTTTGACGCCATGCCACGAGCGGGCGCAATTTTTAAGTGTGACATGTTGGGTATCATTTTACTCGGCGTAACATTATCTATCACAATATATAAAAAAATTGGGCCGATTTTATTGTTGTCTTATTTTTTTATTCAAAAAAGTGTTGTTTTTTTTCAAAAAAAGTGCGCTTGTAAGACCGCTGCGCAAATACGGTGTGACAAAAAGTATTGCAATGACTGCCATTTTATTCTCTAGGGTGTTAGAAAAAAAAAATATAATGTTTGGGGGGTTTAAGTAATTTTCTAGCAAAAAAAACAGTTTTAGTCTCGTAAACACCGAATCTGAAAAACAGGCCCGGTGGGCAAGTGGTTAAGCGGTGTGATGAGAGGCTTCTGGATTGGCCGGAGCTGCTGCCAATCATCCCGTGCACTCCCAGAAATGCTCTGAGTGCCACCCTCCTAGTAACCAAAGATTCCACGTATGCCCCGCCCCCTGTTATGTGCTTCTGCTCCCAGCGCACCCGAGCCTGTTGTGGGGGGGGGGCTCTGATGGGGGACACCTGCTGTGAGGGGGCTTTGATGGGGGACACCTGCTGGGGGACACCTGCTGTGAGGGGGTTTTGATGGGGGACACCTGCTGGGGGACTCTGATGGGGGACACCTGCTGTGGGGGGCTCTGATGGGGGACACCTGCTGTGGGGGGCTCTGATGGGGGACACCTGCTGTGGGGGGCTCTGATGGGGGACACCTGCTGTGGGGGGCTCTGATGGGGGACACCTGCTGTGGGGGGCTCTGATGGGGGACACCTGCTGTGGGGGGCTCTGATGGGGGGACACCTGCTGTGGGGGGACTCTGATGGGGGACACTAATGAAGACTTCTTAGGGGAGCATCTCTGGGTTTGAGTCGTAGCCATAGAAACATTTGTAAAGGGGAGTAGTTAGTAAGATGACCATGCCCATGTGGGGGTGTCAACAATATTTCTGCACCCAGGCGTCTGTGACCCTAGGATCGGCCCTGGCTTACCGTCAACATACATTAGCGTTCTTCCTTTTACAGCTGAGTTCCACAACAACAGACCTATCTATCCATCCCTCTTCACTAATAGTCCTACCTTCAAATATTCACTGTGGATGCTTATATACGTATTGCCCATAGGTGAGCTAAAGAGCTACAAAGTAACATTGTTTATAAATATTGTTCATAGGTGAGATAGAGGGATACAAAAAAACATTGTTTATAAATATTGCTCATAAGTGAGATAGAAAGATACAAAGTAACATTGTTGCTTTTGTATTTACTCTTTCATTCATCTGCAGATCAAAGTCATGAGCTTCCATCTCCCCCACTAAATCAGAGTTCACCTTTACACCAGAGCCCTCCCCCCCTTCACACCATAGTCACCCCAGCACATCAGAGCTCCATTTCACATTAGAGCTTTCCCCATCAAATGGAAACAAATGATGTGGTGCTGCAGATGGGGCCTGGACACTCTACAGTGCTCCCCAGCCCCTCATCAATGCCACTGGTCCTGGGGAGACATGAATGAAATCTGGGGGGGGGGGCTCACCCTACCCAAGCACCCCCCCTAGATCTGGCAATGTAACATGTGAGGCCGCTTGATGTGCGGTATAAACTGTATGTAGCTGCGGCTACCTAAAGCATACAGCGCTGGTTCGAGCCGAGACTTCCTGTTCAGCTTGTCCAGCTTTTGTTAGAATTAACATAGTCTGACCCAAACAAACTACAGTATGTCCTTCACTAATGTGAGAGTCCGCTGGATGTGCAGTATAAACTGTATGTAGCCGAGGCCACATACAACCTATCGCACTGTGTTCCAGGTTCAAGCCGAGACCTTCCTGTCTCATACCCAGAACACAGTAGAGTCCATCTGATCAACGCTCAGCCGTTCAGAGAAAGTGGTGTATACCAGCAATGATTACAAAGCTTTCTCTGATTGGCTGATTCAGAGATACGGGCTGATGATGTCACAACCTTAGCCGATCAGAGGAGGCTTGATATTCATTGCTAGAATACATTGCTTTCTGTGAACGGCTGAGCGGCGATCAGATACTGTACTGTGTTCTGGGTATAAGACAGGAAGGTCTCGGCTTGAACCCGGAACACAGTGCGATAGGTTGAATGTGGCCTCGGCTACATACAGTTTATACTGCACATTAGATTCAGCGGACTCTGACATTAGTGAAAGGACATACTGTAGTTTGTTTGGGTCAGACCAGTAGTGTATTTAGGTTTTGTGCCGCCCTAGGCCTGACTAAATTTGTGCACCCCCTAATTTAAATATGACCCACCCTTCCTGTCAAGGCCACACCCCATTCTGTTTAAGACCTGCCCTGCCTTGTAATGTAATGTAACCTGTAATGCCAATGGCCACCACAAGCCTTCTGTGAAGGCCGCGAAGCCATGGCCTCAATTACCGGTGGGCTGTTTGATCTTGTTTTCTCTGATCCTCCCCTTCTTCCACTGTCCCCAATCCATCTCCTGATGGTACAGAGCCTTTGGAGTCACTCTGCACATGCTCAGTTCGGTGTGTTGTTTTTTTCTTGGGCGAGTGCATGTACCGGGCCAATCAGCACTGTCCTGAAGGAGGGTCAGGGCTCATGCAGCCTCTTTGGACCATCAGAGTAGAATGAATACTCCTCCTACAATCTTTACCAGACACTGATAGAAGTCGCAAGACTGCTATATACTGCTGATTGCGAAAAGGTATTTAGCAGTTTATATTTACAAAAATAATTGCATTTCCATGTACTGTAGGAGACCAGATATAGGGAATGCAGGGTCCTGGGGTTAGTAACGCTTTAACTGCTTGCCGACCGGCTTACGCCAATATATGTTGGCAGAATATGTCTCCTGGGCGAAACGTCATATGGGTACGTTGTACCCTTTAAGAGCCGCCAGAGGGCAACGATATGTCTCCTCCCCCAGTCAGTCACATCCCCATACAGTTAGAACACATCTAGGGAACTCACTCTTAACCCCCTTGATTGCCCCCTAGTGTTAACCCCTTCCCTACCAGTGACATTCACACAGTAATCAGTGCATTTTTATAGCACTGATCGCTGTATAAATGTAAATGGTCCCAAAAATGTCCTATCTGTCCGCAGATCACTGCCATTACTAGTAAAAATATAAGTAAATAAAAAAAACTGTCATAAAAATGGCATAAATCTAGACGCAAACCAATTGATACATTTTTTATCAACAATAAGTAGGAGAATATATATTGGCCTAAACTGATGAAGAAATTTTGTTTTTTAAAAACGTTCTTGAGGATTTTTATTATAGCAAAAAGTAAAAAATATTGTTTTTTATTTTTTCAAAATTGTCACTTTTTTCGTTTATAGCACACAAAAAAAAATCGCAGAGGTGATCAAATGTCGTCAAAAGAAATCTCTATTTGTGGGGCAAAAAAAGGATGCAACTTTTGTTGGGGTACAGCAATGCAATTGTCAGTTAAAGCGACGCAGTGCCAAATTGTAAAAAGTGCTCTGGTCAGGAAGGGGGTAAAATCTTCCTGGGCTGAAGTGGTTAATATATTGCCCCCCCCCCCTCCTGTAGGCCCTATGCAAGAAGATCCGTTGAATGCGAGGGACCACCAGTAACTCAAGGGTACATTTCATAGGTGTGCGCAGCCTATTGCATTAGGGTGTGCACCCCAAAGCTCAAACACACATGCGTGTGTGTGCATCAGTGGCGGCCCGCCCATATGGGCGCACGGGCGCCGCCCCCCCTCCCGCAGTCACAAAAAAAAAAAAAATTAAAAAAAAAAAAAACGGGCCCTTTAAGAACTTTTATTCGGCTAAAATGTCATTTTGACATTTTAGCCGAAGTTCTGGCGGCCGTCTATAGAGGGCGCTGCAGCGCCACCCCCTCTCGCAAGTAACACACGTTCAATGCTATGCATTGGACGTGTGTTACTGTTGCCAGCTGCCTGGTCTATTCGTATAACCGGACATAGGACGCCGGTTACCCGAATAGCGACAGCTGGTTGGCTGAGGGGAACTGCCTATCAAAGCCAGTGGCTCTGATAGGCTTTTCCAGTCCCGCCCTCCGGCTCTCGGAAGTCTATGCTCGGAGCGCAGACAATCTGCGGTCCTTGCATTAGACTGACAGCCGTTTCAGCCAATCAGGTTCCCGGATTCTGGTTTTCAGGAACCTGATTGGCTGAAGCTTCTCCAGGGCGGCAGAAGACATCGAGGGAGGACATGGAAGCGTCAGGTAAGTGATTTTTTTACAGGGAAAGGGGCAGCATGGGGCACAGTGGCAGCATGGGGCACAGTGGCAGCATGGGGCACAGTGGCAGCATGGGGCACAGTGGCAGCATGGGGCACAGTGGCAGCATGGGGCACAGTGGCAGCATGGGGCACAGTAGAAGCATGGGGCACAGTGGCATCATGGGGCACAGTGGCATCATGGGGCACAGAGGCAACAATGAGCACAGGCCGGGCACAGTGGTGACAATTGATGGCACAGTGACTGAATATGATGGCATGGCAGAGAGGTGACAATTGATGGCACAGTGACTGCGTTTGATGGCATGGCACAGTGGTGACAATTGATGGCACAGTGGTGGCGTTTGATGGCATGGCACAGTGGTGACAATTGATGGCACAGTGGCTGCATTTGGTGGCATGGCACAGTGGCTACATTTGGTGGCATGGCACAGTGGCTGCATGTGATGGGCACAGTGAGGCTGCAATATTTTTTTTTTCGTTTGCGCCCCCCCAAAAATTTTGAGCACCAGCCGCCACTGGTGTGCATGTGTATATATACTGACAGTGTCCGTAGAGCAATGGACCGTGTCAGTAGGGCAGAGATTGGTGTCAGTAGATATTTTTTTAAATTATTTTTTACTATTTTTTTATATATATTTTTTTCATTTTTTATTTCTATACATTTTTTTTTTAGAAGACCCGTTGGGGGGCTTTGTTGAAATATCAGGGGTCTAAACAAATCTAAACAAATCTTCCCCATGTGGGATGATTAGGGTGCGCATGCCTATGGTACATTTAGAAGAGACTTCGAAACTAGTAAAAAAATAATTATTATTCTTATTTGTAAAAATTATTTTCTTGATGCATTAATGAGCCTTTCTCTGTTTTGCAGACGTTGAATCCAAAATGGAATGAGGAGTTCTTTTTCAGAGTGAGTACTTTCTATTTTTCCTGATATTATTGTGCCTAGTTACAGGCTATCTTCTCTCTCCATGTACGCTTCCTGTAGAACGGTCTGGATGAGGGTGAGAATGGAATGAAGAGGCCAGGGTTATTTTTCCACTGTGTTTTGTCCATTAAGTCTTTTTATAGAACTTCAATTGGCTTAGCAGACAGGCTTAATCTCCCTTCTGCAAAGCGCTGGATAAGAGGCGAGTGCATTGCAGGATAAGGCTCGGGCCTGTATCGGTCTGGGCAGGCCTGCGGGGATATAGGTAGTATATATCCACAAATAGCAGAACCCGTTTAAAGGGTCGGTTCATCCAAAAGTGATATTTCAGTTGTCTCTCAGGGACAACCAACATTGGTGGGATCTCCGCACCTTTTCCTTCTGTTCTCTTTATTTCATTTATAGAATGTTGACTTTGGCATTCGGAATGGGAACACAATATACAGTACCGGCTTTTATCGCTTTTGTAATACCGAGGAACCCTTCAAAGAATTTTCATGGCTTGGGGAACCCCCTGCTAAATTGTGACATCTCTAGCTTGTAGCACATTTTCATGGTCAGTAAGTTGTAAATATATTAAATCCTAAAAGAGAGACCCAGAGTAAAAGGAAAGAAAAAACAAAGGGGGTTAAAGGGGTTTGGAGCTAGGAGTCAATTTGTAAGAAAATAAGTTGGTAGAGATTTATGTGATTGGTGTCCAAGGTAGAAACTTGTGGAGCCGTGGTGGGTGGTCTAACAGGGTGTGGTAGGGACTTCTCTCCCACCCATCCGCCCCATTTTCTTCTCTTTTACCCTATTTTGTGGTTGGGGTAAGGTGACCAGATTTAAAAAAACAAAATCCGGGGACATATTTTTTTTTATTAGCAAATGATAAACTATTTAATACGCAAATTTTCCTCAAATTATTAATGCAGTCAGTGGTGTAGAGTGGGTTGTCAGCACCCGGGACAAGGCAAGAAATGTGCAACCCCCGCCAGACTTTTAGCACTCCGAGTCTCTTCCACTAGTACAGTAGTACTGACCAACTTGATTCCTACACTGACCTACCTCACCACTGCACTAACCACTACCCTGACCTATCTGATTTCTATACTGACCACTACACTGATCTACC